>VXBA01003765.1:239077-328236 GCA_013399895.1 Serilophus lunatus | reverse complement strand
AGCTCGCCCTGGCATCGTATTGGCGTTGTGACATCTCTTGAGGTGCGGCAGCCATATGAAGAAAGATGGCACCTAACGACTGAACTTGTGACTTCTCCAACGAGAGAACATCAGAAGTGAGGCCGGGCCCGAATAACTGGATGAATGGGAAGCTGGCTGTGACCGGAAAAGAAGGTGACGACATTCAAGCGATGAGGGAGAAGGCTTGAAAGCGGAAACACGGCCCCGGCCCGGCCCTTTTTCGGCCGCCGCTGCTGGGAGAAGCATCACCGTTCCGGTGCCCAGTGTCTGCAGTGCCCCGGCAGGATTCCACCTATTCCTCTCAACCTGGGAGCAAGTATTCGGACAAAAGGAGGGGAGGGAGCTGGTTGGTTTTCACCTGTGTTTGTGTTTTCCAGAGAGGCTGAAGGGCCAAAGGTGCTTCCAGAGAGCGAGAAAGGATAAGACACCCTTTCTTACACTTTCCCCCTGTCCCTTTTAAATAACTCTCTTGTAATAAAAAGCCCCCTTGCTGGCCATTCTATTCAGTTTTTTTCCGTCACCTTTATTGAACTCGCCCCCTGAACGCTAAACAGTGTTTAAACCACTACAGTTGTTAAATAAAGAACAGAGATTTGGGATGGGTTTACATGAACAACTTCTATTTTCAAAACATATGCAAAGAAAATCTTGAATCATCACACATTGATAAGTACCACACACGTAGCTAGTGATAGAAACTGCAGAATGAAGGACATTACTATATTTTAATTTATTTTCTTTGTGTGCCTATTATTAATTCACCTTCATAACACTATATCTTTTATACAAATAGAAAGGAAGATGTCATGCCACCAAGAAAAAGACCTAGACTTACAGTCCTATTGCTATCACAGGTTCCTATTGAGCTATCCAATCTACCACAACTGGAATCATAAAATAAAACAGATTAATAGGACAAAATATTACCAAAAAGAAAAAAAAAAAGATTGTGATCAATTTTATTCAAAATTTTTCCCAGCCTATTTAGGTCTTTCAATAAGATGCATATGTTTTTGAACCTTTTAATATTTAGATAATAATTTATAGTAAAGGGTTTTTCCTATCAATAAAACTGAATAACACTTTGCCCTGGATTACTCTTACTTGATGACTACATAATCCCAAAGGAGTAAATTTACAATATGTACTCTGACTCCTTGAATGATCCTGTGATAATGGGACATGTAGTGCTACTGGTTGATGTACTGTACTGTACTGGATTGAGGCCACTCCTGAAAGAGCTGAAAGACTTTGTATGGACAAAAGGGAAATTAGGACCCATATTTATGCAGCCACACTAGTAGCTGAGAGAACACAAAAATAAAGCATATTTGGAAACTGTTTCTTTAAAGTGTCTGGAAATAATATTCCTTAAACATATTCTCTTCTGGTACTTCATTATACACAAGCAATTTAAATTGCTATTATTCATATTTTCTATATAATGTTATTCTCTGATCTTTGTCTGCCTTGTGCAGTTGCTATCCTTCCCTTGATAAGGAAGCGTGTGTTATAATTCTGTGTTTAATATATTTGCATTCTTTATAGCTCATGATTGGTAATTATACTTTTCCTATTAATAGAGTTCTTTCTCGTTTCAATCATTATCTTATTGGATTCCAGCAAATCCTTTCAGGCATGCTGCAACTTTCAGGCTTCTGTTACCTAATCTGTCTTCCTGGCTGATTTTAAAGTACTTTTTTTTCCCTCCCTTAATTTTCTTCTTTGTTGTATTTCTGGAGTGGTGAGGTATTTGAGATTATACTTCCTCTAGGTAAGATAATGTATCTAGCTATCAACTTTTACTTAATGATTGAGTTTTCCTGTGTATAGCTTGTCAGTACCTCATAGCTACAATTTCATATCACTTTTTTTCATGTGAATGTCCCTTTTCTGTACATTGAAGAAGCCTGAGAAATATAGGCAATTGTGAGCACGTATGTGAACTGTTGAAGGTTTTTCTGAAGGGAATTAGATACTGTTTGGGGTTATTCATATGGTCTGCAGCTGCATGTTCTTGAAGGTTAATACTATAACAAGACTTTCTGGAAATAACTGCCATAAATAGATTGTTGGTACAAAGAAATGAACACACTTACTGTTGGTCCGAGAGAAATAACCAGTATAATTTGTGCTTTCTGGTCTGTACAGCCCCTGAGAGCCAAGGATTTTCTTCTCAAAAGAATTCTTTAACCGTTACACCCGGGAGCTGTGTGTATGTCATGACATAAAACAGAGTCTGAATTAATTATTTATTATGGCGCAGCCCACTTTGACTTATAAGCTATAAAAAACCTGCCTGAGAGAGAATTAATTATTGCTCGAAATAACATATAATTACAATGTTGCAAGGAAAAGATAAGAATTAATGTGCCAGGTGTAAGTAGATTAGACCAGCTTGACAGAAATGAGCAACTAAAAAAGAATTTATAGATGAAAGCTTACAGCCATTGGACCCATAGTGACTGGAAAACATTACCATGTGATGACTGCTTAGTGGATTATGTGAAATGAGATATTGGCTTTAGACTCATTACTCAGAGACAGGTCTCTATGTCACAAATCTGACAACAAAATGGAGTTGAATTGAACATCTCATCAGAGAAATGAGGAAAGAAAATGCTCAGAGGCTAAATTAAACTTATTTCCCTTCTTGAAATTATCTCCTTGGGTAGGAGTTGAGGAGTCTTGTAGCAGAGAAGGGCTCTGTGGGGAAACAGATTTCTCTCTGTATTTCTCTCCTTGTCCAGTGGAGCAGGACTATAACTCCAGAGTGGACAGTCAACTATTTTTCACAGGAAAAAAATAATACTGCTTTATTCATGGTCCATTAAGTAGGGGAGGATGAAGAGGAAGAAAGAGAAAATGGAGTTTTCAAATGTCTTACCACTTTCTTTCTTCTTTTAAGGTGCATTTCTAATCTGTTCTTTGACATCTAGGAGGTGTGTCATGCCAGTGTGTGAGAAATGATCTTAGCACGCTCTAGAGTCTAATCAGGACACCAATACTTTGAATGAACATGGATGACAATTGTGCTGACAGGTTTCTTCCACCTGGAATTACAAGCTGGCTTCACTAAGTCATTACATATAGCTCAGAACTACAAGGAATCAAAATTTTGAAGAATTTAAAGAGCAGTTGTCAAAGACGAAAGAAGGGATACTCAATATAAAGAGTCTATGCAACATTATGGTAGAAATCTATATCTTGTTGGAATAGAATAAACATCCCTCTAAGCATGCATGATTCCAGCTGATGGGCACAGGAATTGAACAGAATTGTATATAATTTGTGTTCTCAAATTGACCAATTACTGTCAGAAAGTCAGTAGGCTTTGCACCTGGGCCCATCTCCAGAATGAAATAAAATTGGAGAATTGAATCTTTCTTCATTTCCTTCCATAGCTTATCTGCAACATTGTTTTGTTTTGGTTTCTGTTGTTGTTGTTGTTTGTTTTCTTTTATTCTTTTTTCTTTTGATGTAGTAATGAAGTATCAGGCACATGGTTAACTCAGCAGCTGATCACAACTATTCCACCTTGCCTACCACTTGCTGTCTTTTGCTGTATTAATAGGAGCAGGAAGCAGTACAGCTTCTCTAAGAAATCATAGTTTAGTAGGAACTGCACTAAGGTTACTGTATCCCTACACAATTTTTACTGTTGCTTATAATTTTTAGATAAATTTGAAGTTCAATCTTAGTTTTTCAATAGACTTCTTTGGTTCATGATTTGTTAAGCATGTTACCAGGACTGCCTAAAAACTTCCCACAACTGAAAGGAAAAACTCTCATCAAAATGTTATTTCAACCATTCAAGTAACTGTTCGTAGTAGTTTGTTCCTCTTTCTTCAAAACACCATATTAGTGGTTTAGGTGAAGCAGTATCATTCTATTCCATTTACAAAATTTGCCTGACTTTTATTCCATTTATGTGGAACTAAAATGAAGTCTTTCAGGAATATTGTTTAGTAGAATAAAATGAACTAACTTTTTGTCATCGTTTTTTATTTTGGGGGGGTGGTGGTGGTGGTGGTGTATTATTTTAGGTTTGTTTGTTTGTTTGTTTGTTTTTTAGTTTTAATGAAAAGGCATTCTGGCCTTGTCATTTTGATTATAATTCCTTGGAGTTTTAGGGATAGAACTCTGAAATCAGTTAATTTTCTGCTGATGTGAACCTATGTGAAGAAGACCTCTGGAGATTTGCTTGCCATTGCTTAATACTTGAATAACTAAAATGCTAATATACAGATCTAATTCTTGGTTGATTGCCTCACAGAGATTGGTAGATGTAATGCACTTTGCAGCATGACTTGATCAATTGTTTTGATTTCAATTATATTGGGCCATGCATAATTATGATTGACTTTTGTGAGCATTCACAAATTCACATAATGAAGAGTTTAGTATAACAATAGAATCAATACAGAGTAAAGCTTTGTCAATCTTATTTAAGACTTTATAATTAAGATCACAAAAATTTCTCAGAGAAGTTAATGTTTCAGTGTCCACATTAAGATTCCCTGGTTGCTATTTCATTGGCATTCATTTATAGCAGAAAGAGACAAGAATATAAATAATACGAAACTCGATAAATGTTCATGCCTACATCCACATGGTAAGTGTCCTTATTGACTCTCATACAAAGATGATGAGTTAGTTGTAAAGTTTGAAACAACATTGTTGCTCAAGCTGGAAAAGAAAAATACCTGGTAACAAGCACCCTGATTCCACATGTAAAAATAGAGCTAGTCTGTCCTACATCACCAATTGAGACTGTGCCGATACTCTATAGTTTTGTTGGTTGACTGGGACATTCTTCAGTGTATTCCTGTCACTCGCATTGTGTACGTAGTTTGTATAGACTACATGTGTAGGCTGTATCAATATTGTGTCCAAGGGTAAAGTCTGTAATTTCATTTTCTGTACTATCAGAAGATTGCAGTAGTCTCTGATGTGCTTTGGTTTGTGCAACCTGCCTTTTCTCAAACGTTTTCAAGTCACAATGCAAGAGTCAGAGCAGGACAGGGATAAGTCACACTGGATGTATTCCAGTGGCTCTCATATTTGGTAGGTTAGGATAATTCAGCACCGTGGATGTGGGTCATTCGATGTTCTGTTGCTGCAATGCCATCAACGTGTTATTAGAATACCTTTAGACAACCTAAATAGCAGACACTTTGACTTTCCTATTTTTATCTGTTGCCTCATTTCTGTTTGAATTTTGCTTCTTTATGGTATTTTGTGAAGTAGGACACTTTGTTTCCCCTGTACTTTTCTGTTCAAAAAGAGGAAATTAAAAACAAATAAAACTACAAAAGAAAAAAACGTAGAAAACAACCCTGCATTTAAACATGTTTCCTAACATAAGAATACGTCACTGAAAGGTCTTTTTGATCATCAGTTCCAGCCTCTGCTGCCACTGGCACAGACATACAGCCCCTCCCATAAACTGATCAAGCTTCAATTACTGCAGTTCATCTCTGAAGTCATCAGCTCATTGAGTTGAACAGGTCAGCTTCTTGTCTCATCACTGTCAATATGTGACAAGACTGTTTTCTGAGAGTTCTCAACATAAAGGAAGGAGGGGAGGAGGGGAGAGTAAGAGCACATTTTAAAATGGAAGATTGATTTTGTAGATTAGCCCAGTTCGGGGAAGACATGGGGAGGTTCCCTCCACAACCAGAATTAGTTTTTTGCTAATCATATAGAGGCATTTGCGGGAAGGATTTCATAATAAATACTTTGGTGAATAATAATATGTTCTTTTCAAATAAATTATCGAAACAGAAGGTTAAAAATTATTAGCTCCTGTAAAAACATATAACATTTTGAAATTCTCTAGTGACAGTCAAATGAGAGGTAGGACTCCTCTTCAAAATCTATGAGTTTCAAATTCTTACTGGGAAGTGATATAAGTGTGTACTTATGCCTAGTATTTATGTAATTAATAATAGGCATACTTATAATGGATTTGTGATCACAGCAACACTGATCATCCTGGAAATACCATGTTTACCCTGTTTTTACATTTCACTTGACATCTGCTCATGGTCACTGTGGGAGATGGGATATTGGGCTGTACAGATCCTAAACTTGAGCAAGTGAGACTATTCTTACATCTCTCCCTGTTTTCATTAAATTCTCCTAAAAATCTAATCACATTCTCATTGCACAGTGACATTTTCTCATTTATTACTTAATTTGAAACTGCTTCTAACTTTCAAGAAACATTTATTTCTACTCTTAGTCTCTAAATGAAGTTGATAGGGTGTTTTGTTCAGTTTAAGATTAAGAAATCCAAATTTTGTTATCTAGCACAGTTGTCTGTTGTTACAGTAGGTGTCTATGATCCTGCTACAATCAATGAAGACCCAGTCAATACAAATCATAGTCTCTTCAGCTCTCTGGTCTTTATAGATTGCATTGATTACATCTCCATTAATGATAATAGGAGCTTATATAATGGTCTTGATTCAGTTTCCTAAACATGGATGCCTAATACCATTTGAAAAACTGTACTATGTGCCCTTGCAGTTGACTGCTACTTCAAAAGGATGCAAATCTCCTCCAGCAGGTCCCTTCTCAGATCTATGACCCCATTTGTCGTTTTCTTGAATAAACTAGTGGGTTTGAAAAGGCAATGTTGAGGGAGTGCAACTGAGCCTGTTGTGCACAGGTGGACACCTGAGTTTGGTATGAAAATGAGACTCTCATCTCAGGTATCGTTGCCTACAGGCTGGTTTTGCTGCTCACAATTCAGTAGAATTCTTTAATAGTAAATGAAAAATATACTAGTCTTTCTCATGTGCTGAATGAAATCTGAGATTTCTTTTTTTCAGTTCATCATGTGTAGCAAAGTGATAATGAAGATAACTTAAAAATGAAGACTAAGAAGGACTTGGTGCATATGTTGTCTTGGTGCTTCATTTAACGGTTTTGTTTTTCATGTATTATGTTTGTGCCTGGAGGTTTAAACTGACAGGTTAAGCAACACTTCTCATGCTTTTTGATTTTCCCCAAACACAAGACCCAAAATCCTTTTGAGTAAGTGATTTCAGTATCTGTTCAGGACCGTAATAATTTAAATATTACCTTTCAACAAAAGATCAACTAAAGAACTGTGTTGACAACAAATCCAATATTAAAATACAAGTGAAAATCTCCAATAGTGGCAGTCTCGCTATTCGGGAAATGAGAATGAGGAATTCTGGAACTGTGTTACAGAATCAAGCATCTTATTACTTATCTTATTGTCCATCATCTGCACTGTGCACCTGTGCCACATTTACAAGATTCTCTGTAGTCAGAGAACTGAAACTGAAACACACAGATACACACAGCAGAAAGGAATCTGAGATTCGATATTGCTGGTTTCTATAGGAATGGAGGCTTTAGGTTAAAAAAAAGGCAATGGCTCTGAATATTACATTAAATTTTTCAGGCTCTCATGACACCTCTGCTTGCCCAGCTCTGTCCTGGGAAATACAAATGAGTATTCATTCCAAGGAAGTCCCTATGGCTGACTTCAGTGGTCCTGCTGAGGAATTTCTATATTTAATCATAGCATGTGTCAGACATTTTGTTTCTCAAGTGACAAATGTAGAGACTCTAACAAAGACTTACCCTATGAGGCCATGGGACTTCATACGAATACAACCCCTCTTAATGAGTGGGACTTTAGGGCCAGGAACCGAAGCGTTAATGAACAGAACTATTTGCTTTCCCCTGCCATGTTAAAAAGTACCTTTTTTTTTTTTTTTTCAGAGAGTGGCTACCACAGTCTGAAAAAGCCACGCTAATGTTTTTGAAAGCATTTAACCCCATAGAGTTTTCTCTAAAGGTTGGGAACGTTACTGGGTAGGGAGGTGGGTTGCATTTACTATTCCATCTTATTACTGAAGGGAGAGGGAAAACAAGATATCTTCTAAACAGCAATGGCCTTTAATCCTCAAGACAAGAAGTCAAACATTAAGAACAGCAGTTTTAGAAAGGATGCAGGATTAATTACCTGAAAAGTAATTCTGTCGATGTGCAAAAACTTGGAGAGGGGAGGAGAGGGAGGGGTTGTTGCTGTTCTCACAGCACAAAGGTGATTTTTTTTTTTTAGCTGAAAATTGGACTTTCTGTCTAAATAAAAAAGTGGATAATATTCACCTCAAAGCCTATTTGACTTCTATATGTCTAGTTCTTCATAACCTCTTTAAAACAAAAATTTTTCCTTAAAAGAAATTAAGGGGCAAAAAATGTGCTACTAGACGCCTCAAGAATTGGTCCTGTGCTATGTAAAGGTATGAGACAGGTTTCCATTCAGATGAACAAAGTGAGTCCTTATAATAATCTTTCTCTCACTATTGGATCATTACAACAGTGTTTCAGACTAACATTTATCCTGTCAGTGGGAACAAATCTACCTGTTCAATAATGAAATAAAAACATAGATAAATCTGTACAGAGAGGGATCATTCAGAAAACTGCCTGTGACAATGCCCAGTAACAACTGTTTCCATCAAGAAGCCAGAATCCAAACAAGGACAGCTACAAACCAGTCTTCCTCAGGATGCATTTCTACTTACCTTGTGGTAATTTAAGACCATGAACAGTTGAATTAGAATTTAAACTGCTAGCAAAACTTATGCTTATTTTCTTAATAACATAGGTAAAATCTAATTTAGAGTAGGAGAGCAATCATTACATATTTTTCTGCCCTTCCATATGGAAGAGTTCAAGTTTTGCACCAGGTTGACACAAATAACTATATTTAATAAGTCCAGTCAGAAATAGGTAGTCAGTCTTTAAAGTCTGGGAAACGAATCTATCTTGTCACATTATTTTCTTGGCTGTAAGGACTGGTACACCTTAAACATCCTAGGGACAGACTATTGATTGTAACTCTGACCATTCTTATTTTCTAGATGAAATGTCCTTTCCTGCTAAGCTCTTAATCTCAATGTGGATATAGCCAGTTTAGCAGTGTAATTGTAAAGAAGTCACAGTGGGATAGACGGGAGGATGTGATGTCTTAATCAACAGTAGACATAATATTTCTAGGACTTGCTGATCAATGTGGGTTAGCGATGGAAAACGCACTGCGAGGATTGTGGGAAATAATGGCTGCAAACTCTCTCATGGCTTTAGAAGCGCAGGCCAAGAAGAGCGTTAATGGAAACAGAGGTATGATCACAACAGAAAGGAAATAAGGCAGCTGATCCTTTCAGAAACTTCTGTGCATTCATTCACTTTTTTTTAACTAGCTGAACAAACAAATATTGTATGCAATGTCGAAAAAAGCATCTTTAGTAGATAACAAAATAAACAGCATTAACAGCAATTTTAATCTTAACCTGCTGCTGCTCCAGTAATTTTTCCAAAGAGGAAGGTGACAAGGTCACTCTGGAACTTTTATACTGATGACCTGGATCTCCTAATTCCAGGAGTTCACAGACACTTGATCTTTGCTGGCCCAGACAGGCTGGCTCCCAGTAGAAGGGAAGCTGTGACAAACAGCCCTTGTTTTGTCCCAGCAGGACACTTCTCCACTGTGGAACTGAGACTGCACAGTTGAATGAATCCTGGTTCAAAATGCAATTGTCTCTGTTGAGTTTGAACACACTCATGTTTTTAATTAACTGCTATAACTGTATAAAATAACAAATTCATTTGTACAGAAGAAAGAGGAAGAAGTAGTTAATTACTTAGCTAGTGATTGTATAAAAGTCTATTAGTGAACCAAAATGATAAAAGGGGAAGTTTTTGACCCCGCAACTCTTATTTAATCTTTGGAAAGCATATATTTTTCCTAGCTTAGATTTATATCTGACCTTGTTTTCAGCTGAGTATTTCAGTATTTTGTCTTGAATGTACTGTGAATTTTGCACAACAGGATTCATATGATGCACAGTGAGGAGCACTGTCTGCTCATTGCGAAGATTTCACCCACAAAAAGGAAACATGGAACATTTGACAAGTTTGCCCCATGGTGCCAGTATCTTTTTGCCATACACTTATATGTGAGATCACTTTGTGAGGAAAAGATGGAAAGAGGCAATTCTGAAAAGCAATAAACTACGGTGTGACAATGACAAGAGGGAGAAGAGGACTTGGTGGAGGAGGCTCTTTCTTTCTTCAGACTTTAGAGGTCTCCTTTAAGGTGTATACTACTGGTGGATAAAGAGACAAACCTGCAGTGATGTGTCTGTCAGCACTGCTTAGCGTGAAGAAGCAAGGTAGAAAGAAATTGCACAAGAGCCTATTACTGTTGCCTTCCAGGTAGGCTGTAGAAAAGAAAGAGTGCAAAGGAAGAGCTGCAGTTTACAGTCACAGTTTGGCACCTATTCCCAGCCTGCCTTTACGTATTCAAAATTCATTCTACTGCAAACATATGAAGAATCACTCTCTTCCCTCTTCCACTGTGACAGTTCATTTAAGGCAGCAAATAAAAAAAAATTGTAAATAAATGATGTGTTCTGCCCTGTATCCATTTTAAATGCTGGGTGTTTTATTCCCTCTCATTTCTGTATGTGCCCATCTCAAATGCCTTTAAAATTTATATTTTTACTAAGAAAAAAATGGAGGAATCAGTCTAAAAAACTGGACTATATTCCTGTCAACAACACGCTCCTTTCTTTTTACTGATTATTCCTGCCCTTCTCCCATCTGTTTTTCTCACTGTCAATAACAAATACACCCCTCTGAGTTCCTTAGAAGTTAGACTGCGAAGCTATGAATTGTAGCCCCTCAGGAGAGATAACCACCTATCTATGAAATGGTGAAGCTTTATGCATAAAAGTAATTTTTACTGGTTTACAGGTTACTGTCTATACTGTAGATACAAAAGAGGCGATTTCTGTTTAAATTGGGATACATTGGCCAAGGTGCAGGTCATTCCCAGATTTCCCACTGGTGTTGCTGGAGGAGTGGCTTCCTACCCTCATTCTACACACAATTCTCTGGGAAAGACACAGGAGATTAGAGATCATGTCATTTATCAATTTGAGTAGATGTGGCCTGGAAAAGAATTTTTGTTTATAACCTCTTGTTCTTTTGCCCATCAGTGTCTGGATGCAGCCTTTGGAGCACTTTGGAGAATTTTGTCATTGGCTGTACTAGGAGCTCAGTACTATCTCATTAAGATGCTAATAAATGGAAAGATATTTTACATTTTTTTGCTGTTACAAATGACATATAAAATAATGTAATAGAATGAAAGTATTTCTAATGAATTTAATAAACTCAGTACAATTTAATGCTTATAGCAGTTCTAAAATATTGAGGGTTTGCTGTTTCTTGGGGTCTTTTTTGTATTTTACATTGAATTAAGGAGAAAAAGTTGAGGTTTTTTTGAATGAAGGAATTTAAAATCATCGTATTTTGCAGTCATATTTAAAAGAATACAGAAGAAATATGAATCTAGCTAATAGAGTTTTACCTGAATAAAAATTAAACAAAAGGTTTGAGGGGAGTTGACTAGTGAACAATGCATGGGTGATGAGTCAATAACTTCCCTTTTTTGGCTTGATCTCATGCTTTTCTCATCTGACTCTCACTATGGGATACTTGGCAAACTGTTAAACTTCTGGTTCAGTGAGCTGCAGTGAAGGTGTACCTTTGTACCAGCTGGATATGCAGCTGATGTCAGCAAAATAATTCCAAAATGCTAGATTTTTTTTTACATTGGCAAAAGGATGGTATTCAAAGCCTGTTCTATCTCAATGTTTACATGAGAAGGTGGGAGTCTTGCTAGAAGTTGAGAAACTACCTATTTGGTTAAATCACAAGGCTTTCCAGATTAACACCCAGAGACATAGTATACAGGACCAGAAAGTGTCTATTTTGTCTTCTATTTAGAGCATTTAGTTGTATTCTGAAAGGGGGAAACCGAGAAATAAGTGTTGTCTTGAAAGTAATTCTATGTCCTAGAAGGAGATGGCTACACTTTTTAATTCTGGGTAATGGTTACTCACAGAATCACAGCATTATTTATGTTGAAAGGGACCTCTTCGGAACATCTAGTCCAATCTACTTGTTTTAGAGTAATTTGAAGAGATTTCAAGTGAAATGAACGGAGAGAATGTAAGAGGGCAAAACACACCATCTTTAATTCAGTTTCCCCATAAATTCTTAAAAAGACAATACTCAGAAATTTTGGTTCTTCATGACATAATTATGGGGTTTTTTGTCCTTAAGTAATTTCCTCACTTTCTGAGGAAGTGTGAAATTTAATTTCTTGTGAGCAAAGATGATTTGTGATTTAGGCTGACGTAGCGAGTGTTGTTTAAATAATTTTTTAGGACATGGCAAAAGGACATAAAGGATATTGCAGTCCAGTTTTCTTCTCATCTAAATAAAAATCAGCTTCTTCCATTTTTCTACTTTTGGTCTGTAACTGCAATTTATGAACCTGCCCTTCACATTCTGAAACAATAAAATGTGTGTTCCCTCACTCATCTTTCCTGTGGTATACTAGCTCACAGGTTAAATGCCAGGCTATGATATAGCGCTTGCATTTCTAGATTGTTATGTAGACACATGTTTAAAAGTCCTTCAGTGCAATGAACTCTAAAGGGATGAAGAATCCAAATGCAGAAAGTTAATTTGAAACATGACCAGCTTTCTGCTTTAAAATAGGAATTCACCTACCGATTTACCATAATATTTATACAGCCTGTAATACTATACTAGTTGGTTACTTCATTGGCTTTGAAGAATTTATAACCACAACACTTTTCTAAGGCAGGGAAACATTATTCTCATTTTTTTGGTAGGATAGCAAGGCACAAGCAAAGTGAAGACTATATTTTTAGAAAGAGTTAGACACATATAGGAAGAGAACAAGTGCCTAGATGAGTATCCAGAATCAACTAAGTAAACCAAAAATCCCATCAGGACATGGGATTGCATTATTGCAATTATTGCACTATCATTATCAAATACCTAAATACCGTTAGAATTATGTCCTGTAGCCACTGTGTCATGTGCCAATACATTGTAAGCCAGAATGTATCCCTTTTTAGAAGGCAGCCTTCATTAATTGATCTGATATCTTAACTGCAAAATAGAAACAAATTAGTTTATCTCTTTTTAACTCCTTCTCAGCCTGCTCCCTGAGCATTTTAAATGTCACTATTTCCACCAGAACTGAAGGTGTTCAAGATAGCATGTCCTGCACAGAAATATGATAATCTCTCTTCAATGTTTGGCAACTAGTATCTATTAATTAAGAATCCATCAATTGTACTCTGTAATTATATTTATTAAACCCTAACTCATATCCTAACTATAATTAGTTCTTGCTAATTAATTTTATCAAATCCCTCTAGATTCATATCTAAAGTAAATATTGAGTAGCCCTACACTAATTATTTCAATCACCGTGGAATGCATTTCAAATGACTGTGAATAGTTTCCATTAATTAAATTTAGTATAAAATAAATGTCCAAGACAATATATTTGTAAATGTTAAGATTTTGAAATAAAAGAGAATAAAAGACTGGTATAATGTGAAATACTTATTTGCATCCTAGGCCAGGTTAGATAAGGCAGTTCTGTCCAAGACAAAATTTTAAATAGGAAAGCAAAGGGGTTTTTGCATGTGGAATATGTGAACAATTATGGCTTAGCGCTATAATAATTTACCTTGAAAGAATTTTCCTTATGTTTTTGAGTATTTTTTTAAAAAAATAATTTTATTTAAAAAATATGGAAAATTCTACAATGATTATGTATGTAATATTGAAACTGAAGATTGAGAATAAATGTGGAAGAGAAACACACATTTGGATGAGGTGAAATGTTTTGTCAAGATGAACTGCAGGAACCATCCTTACCTACCAGTACTGGGGCACAACCTGCTAAAGTCAGAGAAGCCTAAGATGTGCTGATTTGAAAGGGAACCACAAGGATCATTGACTAACTCCTGATTACCTTGCTATTGGTAACTCACTTTGGTCTATACAGAAAATGAAATTACGGTGTCAATTTGAGTTGGTTAAAGCAAAGTGATTGAAATTAGGTAGCAACAAGAAGTCAGCATTCAGATCATAGTCATTCTGGACTCAGTGGGTTATCCTTGACCTTTAGCTGGGAGGTAATATGTATCCTGTAGACCCTGTCGTGTACTTTCCATCCATCTGCAGATGTTTCAGACATCCCAAGGTATCTAAAATGGTTCTTTATTTAGGCTGCTGCAATCCGCTAAAAGTTTCTAGGGCAATCAAGGTGGTAGATCAAGCTACTTACTGGAGTGAAAATGCTAAAGATTTTTATCAATGCTTTAATCCAAGTGAGCTGCATGCCTTATCTCCATTTATAAGTGAGGGTTAAAAAATTCTGCTGTTCCAGAAAAAGAGAGGCTGTGGGGAATTAATCTTTCCTTATATTAGGCACCCATGCTGCACTTTTTGTTCTTGTCTTCTTGTAAATGAAATGGGCACTTTCATCTGCCCTATTATAGACAGCAACTAGAAAACAAGAAGAATTGCATCCTAAAAGTGTTTCTTTCTGTCTGCTGTCTCTAAATACTGGGGGGACAAACTCAGATAGAAGCATTTCTAATGTAGGTGCCTGCCTTTTGATAACTACTCCTGTCTTTTGAGACTGGGGAGGTTTTCAGCAACGTTGAGTAAAACAAGAATGGAAATAATTGTAGTTTTTGTATTGTTTTTTCCAACTGTTTTGGCTTTCTGGAATTACATCTTTCATGAAATTTAGTAACTGGTGAGAAGAGCCTGTATTATTTTTGAAGGATGACAGTTTGCTGTCATGGGCGGGTGCAGAAGTTGTAACTTTTGGTGACGAAGGGAAAACAGATTTCAGCTTTGTAGCTGTGGTCGGAGGGTTAGTCTTGATTTTAACAAACTTAACACCGGTCAATTGTGTCAAGTAGCTGCCATAAGTGGATATTTGACTTTAATTAGCAAAGAATACAAAATAGCAGAAGTGAAATCCTAATACAAGAATGTGTGGTACTGTGTTTCAGATACATTATGCTATGTAATTTTAATCTTTCACTTGATAATTTACAGTATCACATGCTAATTGACACTATGATAGCCATTTTGCTACAGAGATGATGACATTGCCATTTCTTTTTTTTTTTTTTTAAATTTACAAAGAACCTGAAATACGAAAATAAAATGAAAATATGAAATGAAATATGTTTCATTTTTAACTGTTGTTTAAAAATGTATGTACACACACATAAATTAAATCTAGCTATTATGGTCTGTTCTGTATCACCGTATGTACTGGTATTAATGGATTATTTTTAATGTGCCATTTGACACCACTTTGCCACTCCAAATGTGGTCCTGGGAAAGCGTTACATATTTTTATGATAGAGAAACCATTAGTACAATTCTGAAGATGCATATTTTCACAGACTTTAGATTTCCTGCAGCTGCTTCTGTTTTGAGCTTAGTAACATGCAGTAGTATAAAATATTTATTTTCCAGAAAGATATGCAATCTTATTTTTGATAGTATCAACAGATGGTGAATCCACCTACTTCCTCAATAGCTGGTTCCAGTGGTTTCTTATTTATACCATATGTTTAAAATTAAGGCCACATTTCTCATTTGATTTTGTCTGACTTCAATAAAGCTTCAACATTAATTTCCTTCAGTTGTTTACTGATCTTCAGGCCTTTGTGGGTCATTCAGGGAGAATCCAGATTGTCCTTTATACTTGAAGCATCTGAGGTGTGCCTGGTTGCATGCAACTATCTTCTGCTCCAGCAAGCAAGAGTAGTCAACCCAGTATCAGTCAACAACTCTGTTACTATCAGTTTCAGTAACCTCTTTAAATTAATTGGTTATTGCTTCTGGATCTTTTAGATGTTCGTCTGTCCTTCAGTTGCTTTCATCCCTCCAAATGCTCATATTTGCACTGTCTCTTTTGCCTCATTCATCCATCTCTCTCTTCCACCTTCTTTTTTTGTGCCAGTCTACTTATATTCTAAAAGTCTTAATTTCTTCTTGCATTAATTTCTTTCTTGAATTCAATTGGCAATGGAAAAATATCAGATTGCACAAAAATACCTGAGAGATACTGACTGTTACTCATTCCTTTCCTTCTGCCTTATCCTTATTCCTTTTAATTTTTTACAACTTTTCTTCCCTTAGATTTAGCTATGAATTCTCTAGATCTGTTTATTTTATTTACTAATTTAAAAATGTCATCAATTTGCGGATATTAGAGAAAAAATTCCCGACAACCAAAATCAGATTAATGCATAAAAATTTAATTTTCCTTGGTTGATGACAAGCATTTGTAAAACCTCAGTCTTTAGGCAGAAAGCATTTGTTTTTCTTAACGATTGGTCAAAACCCTTAGGATTGCTTCAAACATTCAGTCCTTTTTTCACTGATGTTAAATCTGGGAGCCCATCCAAGAGTTTCTGTCCTGAAGAAGTGGAGGAGGAAGATTGTGATCTGTATGAAAGGAAGTGTGAAAAAAATGACAGCAATCTTGCTGGCAAAATTTCTGGTGACCAGTTCTTTCACACACAGAGGTTTTTCCATCTTTTTTCACAGCCATTTTTTGATAAGCACTGTGATGTGAGTGCACACAGAAATTTTTTCCTCTTTGCAAGTCGTTTTTGACACATTCCTGGCAATGTTGTTCATTGACTGCAGCACTATTTTAGGTCAGTGTAATCTTGTAAGTAAGTCAAAGCATTTTGGAGAACAGGAAGTCAGAAATGTTTCCTAAAATACCATTTTTTTTTTTTTCTGTCTACGGTTGTGTTTGATAATTTTGTTATAAAAGTGTCATCAACCTCTTTGAATGACTGTGGTCTGCAATGCTTTTTCCATGTCATATTTTCTTCTCTTCACCAAATGTAGCCTCATAAATACTAATTGTCAGATTGAAATGAGTTTAACTTTTTTTTGGTAGATTTAGGACGGTATATTATTTTTATACTCTTATTGAGCCACTATTTTTTAGCAATCAGATTATAAAGTATTGGCTTTATTATATATTATAGAATTATTTTCACATATAGTGATCAATTAACAAAAATACCACGAGCAAAAGAGGAAAGCCCATTGAATGTAATTTCAAATGTACACCAAAGTTTCTGGAATTCCTCCTAGTTCGACATACTTTGGAAAACTACCAGAAAGATATTGAATTTTACACAGAATCTCAAATTGTCTAAGACTTGAGAAATGTGTGGGCTGTGATAAAGATACGTGCAGAAAAGTGATGAATTTGCATAGATGGTATTTACATATTTCTAAGGACAGTGGTGCATATGCAGTTCAGGAGTAATACAAAAGCACTTGTGCACTCGCAATGGTTTCTCCACCCATGTGTAAATGTGAGTATGGATGTATTTGCTGCACGATCCTTTGATAGTTTTATGAACTAGATTCTTTCCTGCTTTCCTTCTTTAAGAAAAAATAGTTTATTGCGATAATACCATGCCTAAATAATGAAGGAAAAGAATTCTGTTTGCTGATGGCTGAAGGGAAGATTGCACAAGGAAAACTTGTTGCTCAGAGAGTTGATCTTTTTTCCCAGCTTGCTGGATCACACATACTCTGGAATGTCAAAGGAGAAAACTGAACCAATCTATTCCATGTCTTCACTGCATCATAAACAGAATTTCAGCAGTGTATTACTATTTGATCAGATATGGTATAATCCATCACTCCTCCTTTCAAAAGAAATTAAAATGCAGTATTAGTTAACATGTGGCACAGAGGCTCTAATATATTTAGTTTGCTGTTCATCTCAATTATGATTACATTTCCTTAACTGTTCTTGAGTCATCAGATATGTCACGCAGCCCTTCTTGTAGTATCTGTCCACATTACTGGAAGTTTCCTCTCCTTCCATACTCTTTTACCTTTTAAATAATAATAATGCTGCAATATGTAAAAATGATTAGTGAATTATTTCCTATGTAGCAGTGAGCCACTTTCTGACCTAATGCTCATATACTTGTCTGAGTCCTCGTCCCTCCTGATGCTCTGCTCAGGATAGTCTGCATGTGGCGCAGATGTTTCTGTCATGCTATTACATGGCTATTTTCAACCTGTTCCTCAGAACAGATGTTCCCACATTTTGTTCTCACTCCTTGCTCTGCTGACACACTCTTTATATAAACAGCAGTGTGCATTTCTGTGGTCCTGGTTTGTGGAGAGAATGAAATCAAAACTACTGATTTTCCTTTCCAGGCTGATCTATAACAAGGCAGGTTAACCTGGTCTTCTTTTAGTCTTTCTCCAAGATGCTTAAACTTTGATTTATCTGATTTGAAACAATTTTCTTTATTTCATGGGATAGTATTTGGAAGTGCCATGTGTTTTACCATGCAAAAAGCTATCTCCTTCAATGTGCCGTCTAGTGGTTTTTCATTCATTCTAACCACAAATAGCAGTGTAAATTCAACAGTATGTATTCTGGGATTTAATCTGAAAAACAGAAGCAACATAGTAATAAAATCTCATCTCCTGCCATCTGTCTCCTGCATATTTCTTTACAGCCCAAGTGCATTACATTTGAGCCCAAATGCTACAGTGTTGGCAACAGTGGCCAGTTACTGTAAGAAACTCCCATGAGTTGAAATGCAGAAAGAAGTTGACATATGGACAAAATACACCAGGGACGGTAAAGGCTGGAGTTTTATTCCTAATGTTCTGGAAGTCGTTAAGACTCCTGAACAATGGTGTTGCTGAATAATAGCAGCATTGATGTACTTTTCACATTGCCTCAGTCCTGTAGCCCTACAACTGAGAACATGGGGGGAAAATAAGTTGGGAAAATGTAAGGAAGGAAGGGAAGGGAAGAGAAAGGATAGCCAAACAAACCTCACAGTGGATTATGTTCCAGATCCTCCTGAGAACAATTAATTAGGAGTGGACACAGACAAATTGATTTTCTTTCACTGGGGAGGGATAGAGGACATTCACTTTCGAATCAGGCTTGTTGTTCCTGAAACGGTGACAGTGAGCAATGTATCACTTAGAAATGACATGACTATACTTTCCATCTTGCTAGTTTGTTTGGAAGACATTGCTTTCTTCTGTTCGGATATGTGCTTTCTAACATATAAAGAGCTTTAGAAACTGGAGATTGATATCAAGTCTTAGAAAATCTGAAAATTCAACGATATGGCAGAGCTTTGAAGGACAAGTTAAATTGGAAATTCAACACACATAAATTACTCAACTAATCAAAATTTGCATTATACGGACATCTTCCTCCAAGAATAAAAAAGACTACTTCCACTACTAAAAGCAGTTTTTGCTAAAAGCAGACTGATTATTGGTGCAAACAAAAGAAGTAAACTATATCAACAGTGGAGTTTTTAGTGACAAATAATGAACTTGTTTGAATCATGAGAAAATGTACTGATTAAAAAATGGTAACAACTCTAACAAGGTACTAGTTTATCTATAAACATGCAATGCAGACATTTATAGTGTATATAAGGCAATACAGGGAAGGCACATGAGGGAGGGCTGGGGTTGCTATACTCTAGAAAACTAAAAGGAAGAAATATAACTATATTGCCCAATGCTTTCCTTACTTGATATACAAAAAAAAAAAAAAAAAAAAAAAAAAAAAAAAAAAAAAAATCAGTCATGAATCCCTGGGATGATTCAGGCATTTATTTGTCTCTGGTGGAAGAGGATCTGAACTGCTTTGACTACTAGATATTTAAAGTGAGATGAAATAAATCCCATTATAATTATATCTTTCTGTTTGGGAGTTCAGCCGGCTGACAAACTTGCTCAACTGAGACAAAAATTCAGAAATTGTCAAACCACGTGTGAATCATCCCTTTTATCTTACACCTTCTAAAAATCTAGCACCTAATTTGTCTCTTAGACAGTCAGAGGAGAAAGAGAATTTTGCCCAGAGGGCATTCCAGCCTATGTTGATGTTAGGTGACATGAATTTTCTATAGAGGTGCATGAATATGTGGACTACAGGGGCAGGCTTCTCTTCTTGACAGAGAAGTCTAATCTTCAGATGACCAAAAATAGCTGAGATGAATCTTACTCTGGGTGGTTTCATTAATTATTGTTAGCTGCAGAAGTGATTTCTGTGGTGGTAAAATGACATGGCAGGACACTTTAAGGTCTATTTGAGAATCAATGGGAGATCACTCAGAGTGTATAAATAGGCTGTGCAGCCATACTGAAATCCTTATGAGAACAGAGACCTATTGTAAAGATTGTTTTCTAGGGGCTTGGCTGATTTACGGGATTTTGACAGCAGGTGCCCCTACCCAACTGGAGAAGAACAAGAAGAAAAGAGGATTCGGCTAACTACAGATTAAAGGGAGACTGTTCAGCTACTCTCTTTTTCTCTGCTGCAAGAAGGTAATGCTCCTTGTGGAGAATCTAGATACTGTTATCAAAACAGAGCTTTGAGACAGTTTGTGGAGGTGTTTTAGCATGGTGATTGTTGCATTTGAGATAGTCGTGGCAAATACTAAACACTAAATCCCTGAAAAAGGGAAGAAACGGGACAGGAGGGACTGAGAAAATGACCTTAGTAGTACCACTGACCACATTCACAACTATATTCATTTCATGGCTATAAGTAAAACCACATGGAATAACTAGGCACATTTTGCATTACATTTTAAAACCAGCACACAGTTTTGAAGGTATTTGTGTTCGTCTTCTGTCCATGTTCAGGAGTCCAGTGTAATTCATGATAAACTGGACTATGTCAGCCATTAACAGAGGGCTAGAAGATATCACACAGAATTTATGTGAAACTTTGTGCCCCCCCTGGTGTGGCAGATAGAAGCTGTGTATACCATCACAGAATTTTATACAGCTCTGTACACCAGTCTGTGAGCTACTGAATTGACCTTCTAGCAACTAAACAGATTTTTGATGCTCTTCACCTATACCAATGCTGTTATTCTCATTCAAGAATAACATTTGCCATCAATTGAGGTTGTTACAATCATAGAATGATTTGGATTGGAAAGCCCCTTTAATGATCATCTCTCTGCTATGGGCAGGGACAACTTTCACTAGACCAGGTTGCTCAGAACTCCATCCAACAGGGCCTCAAACACTTTCAGGGATTCACAGCTTCTCTGGGCAACCTGTGCCAATGCTTCATCACCTTCATAGTAAAGAATTTGTTCTGAAAATCCAATATAAACCTGACCTCTTTCAATTTAAAATCATTATCCCTTGTCCTGTCACTGTCTGACCATGTAAAAAGTCCCACTCCCTCCTTTTTATAAGCCCCTTTAAAGTACTGAAATGCCACAGTAAGATCTCTCTGAAGCTTTGTTTTTCCTGGGCTGAACAACTCCATCTCTCTCAGCTTGTCTTCATAGCAGAAGTGTTCCATCTCTCTGCTCACTTTTGTGCCCCTCCTACTTCGGTAGAACCTTCTTATTGTGGTAGAAACACAATAAATTGATGTGGTCTCTCTTTGTACAAACAGAAATACTGTTCTGTTGAAGGGTGCTAATAGCTTCCTGCCAGTGGTTCTCAGATCCACAGACAATTGCAGACATTTCTAATGGCTGTCGATGCCCCTAACATTCTGTTTTAAACAAAACCCAAGCGCTATACATCCCCTTTGAACAGTAAATACTGACCTATTGTAAGCAGCAGGGGTGACCAGTTGGAGTAGCAAACTCTATCAGAAAGCAGTCCAGCCGAGATAACTCAGGTTGATAGTGTGCAGGCTATCCTTGCTTGTAAATGAACAGGAAAAGGTAAAATGTTTCATTTTAGAGAGGAAAGCCAGGAGAAGAAGATGAGAGCTGATCTTTGTGCTTATATCTCCAAAATCTATAACTAGAACCGAAGTCACCAAACTTTCAGTACTACCTCTGACTGTGTCCTTCGGGACAAAATGACCAGGTGGATAAAAACACCATGTGTTTGGTAAGTAACTGGCTAACAGTTTCAGCACAGAGGGTAACAGTGAATGGGGTAACATCAGAGTGTCAGCAGTGCGGTTCCTCAGGGCTCCATTTTGGGCCTTGTGCTCTTTAACATCTTCACAAATGACTTAGATGCAGGACTGGAAGGGATACCGAGCAAGTTTGCAGAGGACACAAAACTGGGAGGAGCTGGTGACTCCTTCAGAGACAAGGAGGTCCTGCAGAGAGACCTCAACAAATTAGAGGACTGGGCAACCATATTAATTTCAACCTGGGGAAGTGCTGGATTCTGCACCAAGGATGGGGCAACCCCAGAAGTACTGACAGACTGCAGAATGGGATGCTGGAAATCAGTTTTGGGAAAGGGACATGGGAGTCCTGTTTCATGGCAAGTTGAATATGAGTCAGGAGTGCCCTGGAAGCCAGGAGAGGCAACCGTGTCTTGGGTGGCACCAGGAAAAGCATCATCAGCTGGTCAAGGGAGGGAACAGTCCTGCTCTGCTCTGTAGTAATGTGGCTTCACCTCGAATACTGTGTCAGTTTTGGGCACTGCAATAGAAGAAAGATATTAAGCTATTAGAGATTGTCCGAAGGAGAGCAACAAAAATAGTGAAGATCCTTGAGAGGAAGCCATATGAGGAGCAGCTGAGATCACTTGGTCTGTAGAGCCTGGAGAAGAGGGGACTGAGGAGAGACCCCACTGCAGTTATAACTTCCTTGTGAGGAGAAGAGGAGGGCTAGGCACTGATCTCTTCTCTGAGGTGACAGTGACAGGACCCAAGGGAATGGCCTGAAGTTGCTTCAGGGGAGATTTAGGTTAGATATTAGAAAGATGTTTTTCAACCAGAGGGTGGTTGGACACTGGAACAGGCTCCCCAGGGAAGTGGTCACAGCACGAAGACCGACAGAGTTCAAGAAGCTTTTGGACAATACTCTCAGGCACATGGTGTGGCTCTTGGGGGTGATACAGTGCAGGACTAAGGGTCGGACTCAATGTTCCTTGTGAGTCCCTTCCAACTCTGCATATTTTGTGGTTTAGTGACCACACATTTTTAACCTCTAGACTTCTATCTACAGCAGGATGGAGCCACACTCATGCAGTGCTGAACCTGAGCTGGCAATCCTGCCTTTTCACAGGACTTGTTAATTCAATTGGAGGTCATAAATAACTGCCCAATTCACTGTCTTTGAGTTGGAAAACACACGTTGCTCAATATACTTTGGCATTCCCATGAAATAAAAAGACTAGCTATCGTTTTACTTTTTTGTCTTCTATGAGTTGTAATTTCCTCCAGATCCTTTATGTAGGACAAGTAGGACAATATATTGTCCTTTCTGATTCCTTATTGGCTTTGCTGAGGTAGAATTGCAAAAGACACTAATATAAATGAAAGAATTTCAGGTATGATCACAAAATGATTTGACAATTAATTACCTGATCAAAAAGTATCAATTTTTACATGGAATTTTCTAAGCAGACACATATGCACATTTGGAATAAGCAGAGGACTTATAGTATTCACTGAGCCAACACATCTGCTGAACTGTCCATCTTGCAGACATTGTAAGTCTGACGTGTTCTTAAAACTTCAGATTTGCTGAGTTTTAGGAGCAGAATACTTCACATCAGAGGTCAAAGGCTCCCGGTGTGCATATGTTCTCTAAATTTGCAGTGTGCATGCACAAGAAAGACTGAGTTCTGCTTATTCCTATAGCTGGTGCTGCAACCAAGCTGACAGATGTCAGGAAATCCTGAAGGAAATTAGATCCAAATTCCTTGAATTCCAGTCATACAAAAATATAGAGACAGAAAAAGAAAGACCACGTGTTTGCTAATGCTAGCTTGACTTCTAGAACTAGATTTTTCATTACCTGATTTTTCTTATGCATGAGGTTACATTCTGTTTTGCTTCAGCTTTCTTGCTGAGGAAAAAATTTAGGTACCACAGATGTGACCACTTAAGTAAAGTTACAATAACTGTGAACTGGGAACTCTGCCCTCACAAACACCAATTTTCATATTAATTTGTCTAGGGACTGTGTTAATCTGATTTTAAAATGTTAGATCTTTCAAAATACTAAAAGAAAATTAATCCCTTAGAAGTTGAAAAATGCATATTAGATTATCTTATGAAAAGATAACTTACATTGCTTGATTTATATATATTTTTTTTCATCCTCAAAAAGAACTCACTTTTAAAAGACTGGACCAACCCACAGCGGCTTCTTAAAATTTGATTTTTAGTTAATTACCCACAACATCAGACGTACCCATGAGATCTGTACTCCACCCGTCAAGCCAGCCCCACCATCACGGCTCCTTGCGATGTTTTCTCTGTACTGCTATAATCACGCTGCTGTATCTGTCACTGACAGGTGTGTAACACAGGGACAATAACACGGAATATAGTGAAAGCAGTAACAGCAGAAGGAGAAATAGCAATGTCAGTAGCTGCTGGGGTGGCAGCAAGAATAGCCTCACTGACAGGAGAAGAGAAAGAAAAGCTGTTTTCCAAACCTACAAATATGAGGTTAAATGTTTGCCTTCTTGATTATAACTGACTCAGTCTATAGATGCCAGACTATTTACATTTTGGAATGTGCTGAAAATATTTGAGGGCAAGCATCTAGTGAGTGTACCATGTTTTTCCTTGGATATTTTCTAGCATTGTTTTTATAAACGTTACGTATGTGCTTGCATGTTGGACTACAGAATAATAATATGTGCCAGGTTTAGACAGCAACTTAGTCTTAGCAGATAGCAAAGGCACTTTACAATTATTTTCCACACATATGGTTTCTGAAAACCCAACAAATCCATGTTTTCAATCATATGCTATGTAGCAAATAAGCAGAAAACTGAAATGTTCAATTCTGCAAGCTGCTGAGTGCTCTCAGCTGTATTTGGTATTAAAACAGCCTTGTATTTTACAAGTTTATGCTCAAGAAGTGCAGTTTAACGCAAAAATCGGTATATAATGGAAAACAAATATGTGTCCCCTGAAGTCCGTCCTGCCTCTATGAATGACTCGTCTTCTCATATCTCATCCCTTCAAATGTTGTTCCTAGTGATGCCTTCCAAGGTATCCAGCTTTGTACCCTTGACTTCCACTGACGTTAATGAGGGTTACGGATGTACACCGAAGGCAGAACAGCCTTTCAAGTATCAGAGAGAATGCTGCTGTTCAGCACTACCTTTAACCTAAGCAGCACACAGCAAAGTGCTGTCAGATGAAGGAAAATATCCAAGTGGTTCCCATGCTAGAAATTTCTTGGACTTCAAATGTGATGGCCAGACTTTGGAACATTTATTCTTCAGGGTCAGCAATGTATATTTGCAACATGGAGGAAAAACATCTGCTTTTTTATGGTACAAACAAACCTTTCTTTACTTCTTTCATTCCTCTGGGAAAACTGGCATCCGGAATTCCTCTACAATTAAGCTTTGGGCAGTTTTTGTCCAGTACATTTTTCATTGTTAAATGATGATACAGCCCCAAAAGAAATTAAAGACCCATCAACTAGTGTCATGGAGAATCATAATGTTGACTTACTCAAAAAGATTCACAGATAAGTCTGTTTAATTCTCCAAAGCAAGACTACATCTCAGACAGAAAGGTCATATTAATCATGTAAAAAATTAGATCTTTATATATTAGATATTTAGATCTGAGATAATAATCTAGTTTCTTATCCCTTTGAAGAAACAACCACTTCTTTTCCACAATTCATCTCATCTCAAGGTAGATCTCTAAACAATTCAGATGACTCATGCTGCTGAAATGCTAATTTCTCTATAAAAGGAGCTTGGCTCATATGATCGTTGAGGTGGTTTCTATCCATATCCTGACAAGCTTCTAGGAGTATAGAGAATAAATACTTTTATGTCAGTGGAACGCTGCAGAGCTCCAGTAATTTTTAGAGTGTGAGTAGGAGCAATTCAAGAAGGGAAGTACTAGAGACGTATGTAGTACAAATGTCACCAGGACTGGAGTATAGTTGTGGTTCTGTATTCTGAAGGAAAGGCCTCAATCAGTCGATGAATCATATTTGCCTTGTAGTAATTGAGATGTCTTAGGATATCCAAGACATCTATACACAGCTGACACAGGATGGTTGTAGCCTCTTACCTGCCTGGCATGGCAGCTGGAAGCCAAGGAAGATGCTCCAGAATATCTTAGTGGCAATAAATGTCAGTGTGCATGAGCTACTCATTTGAGACCCTATTCATTAGTCATTAATCTAAGCAATGATTCAACTCACCTTTTTTTAATTAGCCGACTTTAAGTACTTCTGACTACCTCAATCAGATTGTTATTGATTGTAAAGGGAGTTTAAACATCTATGTGAAACACATGTGCACATGTAAGGTGTCTTTTACATAGGCTTGTGAAATATATGTGCACACACAAGATGTACTTTACAGGTGCATGGGAGATTATGCAATTAAATTGATTAAGTCTGGAACTTGTGGCATGATTCTTTTGCTTAAACTTTAGTGTCTATTAGCACTTGTGATGCTCTAAGATAACCTGCCTGGAGTGTAATTTCCTGTCAGAAGAACTATGAGTCTTTTGAAAGTCCTCTACCGGCACTATGTTATGTCTTAAATATCTATGGATATCACAAATAGTGCTAGATATTTACAAAAATGAGTCAAGTCACGTATATTAAGCTGGAGATGAATCTTACCCTGTGTCTTCTATTTTAAAAGGGATATTGAAAAATTTCAGAGATTGCAGAAGCAACTATCTATTTTTGAATTAGAGAAAATACAAAAGAAAATAGTTTTTCAATCTCTTTAGTTTATCTGAACAATGACCAAAGATAGATGTGATTACAGAGTAGAAATATTTTCAATAGATAGAAAGCACCATGTACTTCAAAATAACTGAAAAACTAGAAGATAAATGAACAAGTGAGTGCAAAGAATTGACAATTTCAGTTTAGATGTTAGGTGGTAAACCTCTCTTGATTAACTAATGGGAAAAATCACCAAGGGAATTGATGAAGCCCATGTTCCTTTAACTCTTCAAATTAAGACAGGACACTTTCCTGTGATTTGCTAGAAGCAAGTTTGTGAACTCAGTACAAGGGTAACAGAAGTTAGATGGCATGTGGTAGGCTGGAGATTAGCTAGATGGCCTGTTGATCTCTTCTTGCACTAGACACTACAAATTATACCAAAATAAGAAAAGTGTGGCACAAATTCAGCTGTGCTTACTGCAAATCAATTATTGTTTTCTCACCAGAAAATGGCAGATATTATTGATTTGGACAACCTTTATAGCACTTTCCTTCCTTTTTCTATTTATTATGAGGAAATTGCAAAATCCTCAAAGGTACTCGTTGTTTGCAGCTATTCGAGTACTTTACATTTAAATCTGTATTTGTTAACATTCTTCAAATTCTTCTAGTTGCCTTCTGTACCTTTTTCTTTGTTTAGTCACCTGTTGTACATTATCCAACACTCAGAATTGTGATTCTCTGGATAAATACCATCTTAAAGCTAGCTCTTTGTGTGTAATACAGCGAAGCATTGATTTTTTTTTTTTTTGGTAACTGAACTTTCATTAATAATAGCAATTCAATTCTTTTCTTTCAAAGTAATTCTTCAGCAAATTGGTGAGTGAGTATGAAGATTATTCACAAACAATTGATTGATGATGAAATCCTCTATGTGTCATTCAGCTGTGTTAATGAGCATAGAAAAAGAACCTCCATTAGCAGATGAAATATGCAGCTTTGTCTCCGTTCTCAGACTGTTAATTTCTTACTCAGTGATGCTAGTGGGAAATTATGTTACATCTCCCTAAAATGTTTATCTTACTCCCAAGGTTTTATATTTAGGAGCCTCAGCCCATACTTATCAGCACAGCAGCATAAGTATCTGCAATGTCTCCCTTATCTGTGGTACTGAGGGTGAGTTTCTATTGCCTTTTCGGTACCATCGTATATTCTGCTGAGTCCCCACTGCCCACTTTACTGTGTGCTGAGCTGTAGCAGCTGGTTTCCTTGTCAAAGGAACTCAAATATGAGTTTAGATGTTGGCACTGAAGATGGTATTTATACTCCTAAAGATACCATCAGGCTTTAAGCGAGGTTTTCAAAAGCATCAAGGTTCTGGATCCAATGAAATAAATTTGGAACATGAAATCTTCTCTCTAGAGACAGAATGATCAATTTCCTCATTTATCTTTTACAAAAGCCTCTGTAGTGCCTGAGCTCTCTGAAAATGTTAACTGTTCTGCTTGATATTCCTATGGGGGAAGAGATTTCTGTTCTACTGCAAGTAAGATGTGGCATTGAATAAGTTTTTGCAAACCATTAAGAATCCCCTAATTGTTTTAATTTCAAGAAATTTTGCGTCTTTCAGAATGTTTCTTCTCTTAAGCAAAATGAATTCTGATATTCCTAAGTTTTTGGGTGACCAATTCTACAATGATACTTCATCACCTTCTTTAGGGAATATTTGCTTTAAAACTACATCCCAGCAACATCCAGAATCTCCCATATACCTGTCCCATTTTTTATGTTTTGTTACCTGGCCAGTATCACCTTTTCCCTCTTTCAACTCAACTTCAATCTCTCTTTCTCATTTCTTTTACTTTTGTACCACATTCTCCAGCTTTATATGTTATCTTCACTGATGCTATATCTGTCTTCCTCTTATCAAGGCTGAATCCTCTAATTATAGTGTCTCCAGACTGATTCTTTGTCTCAGTGTACTCTCTTTGCTTTATTGTACTTTTGCTGTTGTTCTGCTGCTGTCCTTTGTGTTTTCTAGTTTGTGCAGCTGAAGAATCATTGAAGACTCATAAGACACAATAACCCTGCGGCCATTTCCTCTGGATGACTTTACAGAGAAAATTGCCATAATTTCAGTGAATCTTTCACCTCCACCACCCCTCCCCCCTAGACGTGCTCAGAGTCATCACGGTTATTTGTAAGGAAGCTTCAGCATGTCTGCAGTGAACACCCATTTTTTCCCCTGAGCTCATTGCTGACTTGTGGATTTCTGTTGTGATGGTAGAAGATTCAGTTCTAATATCACATTCACTGCAATTGGTTGGGCTTTTTTTGTTGTTGTTTTGTTTGGTTGTTTTTTTTAAATATGTAAAAAGGTCACAAATTTTTTTTGCAGATAAACAAAATAACATATCTCATACTGGCTCTTTCTCTAGGCTTAGGCATTCCAGAACAAATAAATGCATCCATTTCACTTAAACTAGTAAAATTTTGGCAACTAAATGCACTTCACTTAAACTATCTCTAGGTGGTAAGTGCTGAGAAACTGCACTAATAGTCAGTGTCAACAGTCCTGTCTATAATCTCAAGAGTGCCGAAAATGTGCAAGACTTGACCCTAAACTTGCAAGCTCTTTGAAGACAGTAGTCAATACCTTTATCTGGCTTAGCATAATGGGAAATATCTCAACTGAAATATTTTCACAGATTTTAAAATAAATAATATAAATGGCCACAAACTGGTGAGGTTGAATAGTTCAGACTGAAAAATATCTGCAAATGATAGAATAAGAAAACATTACGTGTCCCTACCCAGTGTGCATCAGATGTTGACCAAATGACTCATTCTGATTACAATTCAGGAAAATTAATAAAATGCTTGCTTTCTGCTTCAGACCTACTTGCTAAGTTTTGCTGTGCAGAGTGGATCATTAAATCATGTTTTAAAATCTTTGGTACCAATGGATTTTTTATAAAGGAAACTGTTATATAGCTAGCAGCATTTCTAAGCATTTTTATACTTAATGTGCTGCAAACTTCATCATTTGCATTGCCTCAGATTTATCAGGTGCATAGGCAGCGTTTCAGATACCTAGAACATTTTCCTGTACATCCATACGATTAGGTAAGAAGCTGATTGATATGTCACACATTTAATGTGAGCCCCATGTAACCATTTCTTTTGTTCTTAAGATAAACTAGAAATGAGATCTCCTTTACAAGGAGTGCAGAAGATATTAATGATGATCAAGTTTATACAAAGAGTAGTCCATAAAGAATTTGTCAGAGTCACATACTGTATTTTGAAAAATAAAGATGTTACCAGAGAAGGGACTTATTTCACCTTCAGTACTTTCAGATGTGTCTGGACCTGATAATTTCAACAGTGTTCCTGTACTAGCCACAGTAAGGATGTCTGTAACATTTTAGTCTTCTGCTCTTAGGCAGACAATGCTGTCACAACTGAGATGAGTGAAAGATGCACAGTATCAAACCACTTTTCTCCAAAAGATACTGTGAGCAATACCATGGGAAAATTTATTGTGTGTGCTCATCTTTTATTTAGATTTTTATTTGTTGTATAAACGGCTTCTTCCTTCTTACTAGTATTCCTTGGCTTTCCTCACCTCACTCTTTCTCCCTTGGTTTGCCTTGGTGGCATCACACACTTCAAACACAGAACAGGGAAAAATATAGACTGGCTACACTTGTGTTGCCTTCAGGAAGCTTCAGGGACGACATGCAGCATTCACATTCACAGCAGTAAGGCAAAGGAAATGTAAGGAAAATGTTTACACTTGGTGAGAGCCTCCTGAAATAGTTTTTGTGCTGTGCTGACAGAAAAAGGGCCACAGACAGGCATCCTTGTTATTCCTCTGGCTGCTATGGGAAGATGTATTTGCTTGTTCATCTTCAGGATGGGCAAACACATCATACTCAGTTCCTCTCTTCTTGAAGTATCCCTGATGGAGCTCTTGTTTTGCAGAAAACCAGGTTTGTTTTTCCTGTAATTGAAAATGTATTACAAATGAATAACAGGGAAAAAAAAACCCAAAAAACAAAAACAACAACAGCAGCAAAACCCCAAACCAAAATATCCATCTCTTCATATGTTTAGTTCAGCTAAACTGGAGACTCATGAGATAAATTATAATTTTTCCTTCAAAAGGTTTGATCTTGCAGACTTCTTTTATAAAGACTTTTCCATTATCCTGTTCTCCAACAGCTGGCATCTCATTCTCCTGTTAACAGTTCCAATTAGGGTAATCACTCTAAAATTTTAGTAGGAAAAGACACACTGAAAACAAACTACTTTATATCTTTTAGTCATTTCTTCTTTTACGTAAATACTTAAGCAATTTAACTTTGCCTGAGTGCTTTCTCAAAGAAGAATTATGTTAAATGAGGACAATCATAAATCAACATAATCTAGGTATTTTGTTAGTCCCTTCTTTTTAGTGCTTACAATAATGAGATATAGCTGAATTATGTTAACAGTGATTTTTATTATTATACTCCCCTCTAAAGCATCTTTTGGCATGGTAGATGACCATTCTACAAAATTAAAAATAAGTCAGTAAAATTCTATGAAGAAGAGCTCTCTCTCTTCTATCTCTTATTGTCTCTAATTCATCTTTTGATACTGTTGAGATAAATGCCAGCTGCTGGATGTATGAAGTGATGTGTTGAGTAACCTATTTAATGCCTTATTTAAGAAAAAAAAAAAATCATAAGCATGTATTCTTGTATAGAGCTTTACAAATACAAAAACTGAGCTGTGGGCATATGAATGCCACTGTAGTGGCCTTTCCTGGGAGAACACAATTCCTGAATTATATGGAAAATTGAACATGAACCTCTCCAGCCAACATCTGTGGTGTGAGAAGGACCTACAACAGAGAGAGAGCCTTATCAGAACATTTTAGTTCCTGTATCATGAAAAAAATTCAGAAATGAATCTGACAAATGACCATTTTTGACTGCTGAGAGCAAACTAGGAGCTAAAGACACCAGAAATGTAGACATTAGGAAGCATGGGCTTTGATATTTCATAAATTAAGGAGCTAAAGGGAAGAAACAAGTTCTATCTAAGTCCAGAAAGCCCAGACTAAATGCTTCAATCTATTAGTAGGGATATTATTTACAAAAACTGAGTTACACTATGCATGAAACCATAAGACCTGATTTATTATCTACCTTTTAGCTCAAAGCATCCTTACTTTTTTCAGTTTTACAGAACCTCGAGGTTTAGTTCTGTTTACCACCACAAACCTATAAAATAAGTGCAAAGGCAAATCAAAACTGCCTATTCTAACCCTGTTCTCAGAAACAAGCTTTGCTACACCTGAGGAAAATGAGGCGAGTGTGGAGACCCTCCACAGGTCAGCAGCTCTAGTGAGATCAGCTGATGAGTCATGGGCAACAGTGGTTAACCCAAACTCCTGCAAAGGGAGGCCTTGGGAAGCACAAGGGATTATGGCAGGAAAACAGGTCTGCTGCCTCAGTCAGTGCCTGGTGCAGAAGCTTGCATGGCCCTTGGTGTGGGATGAGCCACACAGAGGATGTATCATTGATGGACGGACATTCCACTGGCCAGTAGAGAGACTTAAAGTCCGCATAACCCAGCAACAATCAGTTCTCATGGACCTGAAAAGTGGAAACATAACTCTCATTCTGAAAAAGGGGAAAAAGAAAAATACAGGCCAGTCAGTCTCACCTCCATACCCAGCAAGGTCATAGAGTAAGATCAGAGAACAAATCCTCCTGGAAACCATACTAAGGCACATGGGAAGTCAGGCAGTGACTGACGACAGCCAACATGGCTTCGCTAAGGACAAATCATGCCTGAAAAATCTGGTGGCCATCTCTGACCAGGTCACAGCATTGGTGGATAAGAGAAGAGCAACTGATGCTTCTTCCTGAACTTGTGCAAAGCATTTGACATCGTCCCACACAACAGCCTTGTCTCTAAACTGAAGAGACTTGGATTTTACAGATGGACTACAAAGTGGATAAAGATGAAAAAAAAAGGGGGTGAATGGTTGCCCACCAAAGAATTGTGGTCAACATCTCAATGTCCAAATGATGATTAGTGATGAGTGTCGTCCTCAGGAGTCGGTATTGGGACCAGTACTGTTTAACATCTCTGTCAGTGACGCATACAATGGGATCGAGTGCACCCTCATCAAGTTTGCTAATGACACCAAGCTACGTGTTGCAGCTGTCACACTGTAAGGCAAGGATGCCATTCAGAGGGACCTGGACAGGCTTGAGAGATGGCCCTGTGCAATCTCTGTGAAGTTCAACAAGACCAACTGCAAAGTCCTGCACTTGAGTCAGGGCAATCCCAAGCAAAAAACAGTCTAGGCAGAGAATGGATTGAGAGCAGTCCTGAGGACAAGGACTTAGTGGTATTGGTGGTCAACGTGACCTATAAATGTGCACTGGAAGCCCAGAAGGCAGACCACCCACTGGGCTTCATTAAAAGGATCTTGGTCAGCAGGTCAGGGGAAGATTCTGTCCCTCTACTTTGCTTGCATAAGACTCCTCCTAAAGTACTATGTCCAGTTCTGAAGCACCCAGCTTAAGAAGGACATGGACCAGTTGAAGTGTGTTCAGAGGAGGCCACAAAGATGATCAGAGGCCTGGAGCATCTCTCCTAGGAAGACAGACTGAGAGAATTGGGGCTGTTCAGCCTGGAGAGGAGAATTTGAGAAACCTGTCTATTGAAAGGTATCCCTACCATGGCAAGGGAGTTGAATCAGTTGACTGCCCCTTCCCATCCAGACAGTTCTATGATTCTGCGATTCTTTAGTTCTGTGATTTACCATTGCTGATATGTTTGTAATATACATTGCATAATCTGTTTCTGAAAACCTCCATCAATATAAAGAGCTGAAATAAATATTCAAGCCAAACCCTCCCAGAGCTAAGAAGGAATTAATTTTTAGAGCTCAGCACTATTAAAAACATTGTCTCAGATCCCACAGCAAAACAACTCTTGCTAGCACGTTGTGACTTGCCAATCAGTCAGGAAACTGAAATTAGTGTCAAAGGAGGAGCAAACAGAAGGGGATCGCATGGCTCTCCTCCCCTGCTCTGCCAGTTATAAGCACAAAAAGTTTCCTGTTTGAGAACATTTAACAGGATTTTAAGACACTGTTGCTGACACGCATAGTTGGTGCTTCACTCTCATTGCATCTGGGAGAGATGGTGTGTCAGAAAAATATAGAAGAGTAAGGGGAATTTCAGAATACTATGAGTAGTCACTGTCTTTTTTTTGCCCCTGTGCTCATTTCAAACTCTCTCCTTCTAATAAAAACATGCACAAATTAGACATTATAAAGTCAAATGAGTCCTTTATATGCTGCTTTGTGACAAATACTCTGAACCATGGCTGTATAGCCAATTCTAAGGTTTTACAGAAAAAGTTCTCTAGGGATGTAAAAGCATCATGGTAACTATCCATATATTGTGTAAATTTTACAGGTCCCATAGAGCACTACAAGTTCAAAAGTACACATCAGTTGTCGATCAATGGGCAGAGAAACAGCTATCAGTAGAAAACCAATTATCTTTTTTATTTCACTTCAGATTTTGGGAAATGTGGAAAGAAAAATCAGTAATAACAGATGGACCTTAAAAAGATCAATGATTAAATTCCCTGTGGTTCTGACATTTTCAATTAATAAATTAAAACCATTTCTGACCTTCTTTTTATGTTAGACTCCCATACCCCTATTCACAGACACAGAGAAAGCTTTCTACAGCAATATACAGCAGCACAGGCATTGCTAAGTCAATCACAAGTTGTCCAATTACTAGAACATGTCATGTCTAGCAAACATCAGCTGATGCTTGAAGACATCAGTGCTGTTATTTATATCACTGCTCACTAGACTTGTATAATTTGGTTATGCTAAAGACTGGAATCTACTTTTTTTTTTCCTAGGTGCAGAGAGCAACACTACTAATGGCATTCATGAAACAGTTTCTTGTTGTTGTGAATATAAAAAAAAAAAATGTATACATCTCTCAGGCCTACCAGAGAGGTTATAATTAAAAAGGACAAATTTTACATGGAATATTTAGTGGCTTTTATTCAGGTCATCACTCTTACTCACAAAACAGTCCTTTAAATAGGTATACTTTGCTGGGTCAATTCAAATGTTAGAACAGAACTATATAAAGCCAAACAAATGAACAAATGCAGCTAGCCCAGAAAATGTACTAGAAAACCAAGAGAATAGAGTGAGAAGAGAATATATAATATGACATATCTGGACTGCCTTGGTCTTATGCCTTGATTCTTTGAAATAACTGCGGGGAAAGAGATCTGTTGAACCAGCTAGCCTGTAAGCTAAACTCACAAATGTGCAATGTTGAGAAAATCATCTGGGAACAGCCACACACTGGCTGCTTTGTTCTAAATAAATCTGCACCTAGTCCTTCTCACAGTGGGAGAGTCCTACTGAGATCAAGGATATATTGATCAGGCATCTTGGTGATAAATCAAAATATCAGAAGCTGGGTTCTTGCTTATCCTATGGAGTCCTTGAGAAATGAAATGAGAAAGGAACACAGAGAAGTCTTTGTTATAATATCCATGAATTCTCTGAAAGTGCTCATTTTCATTGTTCTTCGAAATTGTGAACATTAAAAGTACAAAAACCCATAAAGCCAACACTCAGATAAAAACCAACAACCCTCCCCTGCTCCAAAAAACAGATAAAAATGACATTTGAATACAGAGTGAAAATATCTTTTTTAATAGGAAAAAGAACAAATAATTCCATTATCTCTTATCTCAGGACCTTGTGTTTGACAGGTTCAAAGTGTGAAACAATATAAAAAACCCCATTCTTCTGCAGTAACTATTCTCACATACATAAGCTGAAACTAAAAGCACTGCCAGACATCCCATATCCAATGTCAGTGACCAGCTGTAAGTGCAAAAGTAGTTTTGAGACCTTTTCAAACCATTTAGCTCTGACCTAATTAGAAAAGACATGTTTTGCACTTCCACCCAGATAGCTGCTTTCCTGTTCACAGCTTGTGGACATTGTTCTCTCTGCACTTTTTCATATGTTGGCTCAGCACACAGGTGTTGACATCGCTATCCTATATTGACTGAAGATTGTGTTCACCAAACATCCTCACACTGACGGGCAACAGCAATGCCGTAGCATAAAAACAACCTCCTTTTCAACATCACATAAGGTGTGGGATGGTTATGGTGGTTTGTGAGCAAATCAGGTTATCAGATTCTTTACTACAGAAGCAGATACATACTATTGTGTTATATTTTGATTTTCAGTGACTATTTCCACAGAGATAATTGCAGTTGCTCTTGTACATGAAGGAAGGATTTGTCTACATTAGAATGCATGTTGTAGAATTTCAAGGAACTGCTAAACTCTTTTAGCCTTGAAAAAAATCATATAATACCATCTTCTAGTGGAACTGCACTACCTTACAGATGTTGTAAACATGAGACTTGTGAAGTGCTGAGATATTAAACCTGAAGCCCTGTGTTTAACTTAGGACAGACAGTACAATAAATATGCTTTTCTATGCCCTCCTTGAAGAACAGGAAAATAACAGAGATACTGCAAATAGTTCAAGTTACAAAAAAAAAAAAACAAAAAAAAACCAAAGCAGCATATAACAGTACAAGTAAATTTGTTTTCTGCTAGCTTTGAACAAGAAAGGTTATTACAAAGAAGATAGAAAGAAGTATCATTTCTAAAGCCATATTATTGTTTTTTAGAATTTCCTCCTTCAGACTTACTATCTGTGCTGTATGGAAAAAAAGATTCAGCACATACGTTTATTAGTGATATGAAGCATTATAGAATGGCTGAAAGAAGCTTTCCAATTTATGAAAACGCCTTGGACACACCAGCCTTAAGCTCTCTGAGATGTGGTTTAACTATATAACAAAGGGATGTATGTGTGAAAATAATTGTGTATGTTTAAAAGTTCCTAGACAATGGTGAATTATAATGAATATAGTGTGATGAGTTAAAATTCACTAAAAAGACCATAGTTATTTTATTCTTATGGATAAGAACATTCACCACCACCACAATCTACCCCCTCCAAAAATAACTAAACCCCAAATTCTTCAAAAAGCACAAGTCTTTTTCAAAAATACTAGAAATATTCAATACTCCTGGAAAAGAAAGACTGAGGTTTACTCAGCATTTCAAAGAATTTGCCTCTGCATGTGCTTGTCATCTCCCTTCAGAGAACCTATAAAAGATATAATGGAAACAGTATCCAGGGTGATGGAAATGCCAGAGCATCTGTCAGTGGATCACCTTATGACAGCAAGTGATAAGCCTCCTAATGCTGAAGTGATGAATGTGCCTGAGTGTGGATGCTACGCTTGTATGAGGCAGCTGAAAAACACAAATATGAACAACTAGACATGAGGACATGCCTCTGGGGAGACCCCACTAGTTTTTGTTGTACTTGACTGGTTCTAGAAAGCAGGACATTTTTACCATTGAGAAAGTGTGCTTATCAATACAGCCCTATGGCTCAGAAGAGGAAAAGTTGGGATGTAGGAATGCATCAACGGTATCTAAGTATCAAACGTGACCTTTTGTATATGTTCACCTTGCAAATGATCTTTCATTTCTGTACCTTCAGAGCTTTCATAATGCATTTGGAGTGCTTTATAATTGGCAGTAATATAAACTCAAACTGCAATAGGCTTATTCAAACAGAAATCGCATGCATTAAATGCAATAAAATTACCAAAGTAAAAATGACTTAAAGAAAGGAGATAAAGGTCTCCTGTTTGTAGTCACAAACAAACCACAGTGTGCAAGCAGGACATGATTTACAATGTGTAAAGGTCTAATGCAGACAAACATGTCTACATAGGAAACTAGAAAGCTATAAGGGAAGAAATCTGTTTTTGATATATAGTAAAAGAGAGAATACTGCTGGGAAACATGAAAGTACGTTTCCCAAGCTGAGTCAAGAACTCATAATATATTTGCTTTATAAATGTTTTTCAAAGCTTTGGGAAAACCTTAAACACTTATTTTATTAAGTGATTTAACAGGATATACACATTCCATTATGTATCAAAATTATTCAACAAATTTAATGACAGTAAATATGATAAGGAAAGACCTACTAACTGAATTCCCTAAAGAATAAACTTTAGTATATCGGAGATGGATGCAGAAATCTATATTACAAATGGGTATAAATAAATTCATTTGTATTTCTTTGAGCAAGATGTTAAAGAAGGGAACAATCCATATTATTGACCTGACTTTAATAATTTTTGCTTTAGATTAGCCCAGTAAAACCACACATCTCAGCAACACTTCACAATAAGCATTCTAACTTTTGCCTAAATATTCTGATCAATAACTTCTTATATACTAAACAAATAAACCCACCACCTGCAGTAGTTAGGTCTCAAAAGGTAACAGGCATTTTCTCAGTTTCTAATAAATGAGTAAGGTAGTATTGACTGGTTGTTCATTAATGTGTTTGAACAGAAAAAGCTTATTCTTTGTTTACTGCTGCATCTTATTCCACACAGAAAGGTTACAGCAAGAAGAGAGGTAGGGAGCTCCAGGAAATGGACAACACTGAGGAGGCACTTATGCAGGCTTTTCTCTGTCCTCTCAGGTGGATGGAGTAGAAAACAGGCTTAGTTTTCAGCTAATTCAGGAGACAACTAAACAGAAAAGGAAGGAGAGAGGTTAGCCTGAGACAGTGTCAGCACTGGGAGAATAGGTCGGGTTTCCCCCAGAGGAAACGCAAGAAAGAGGCACCTGTATAATCAATAGAGACAATTTTCTGTTCCTCTGCCAGGAGACAAGCAACTGGCGTTTCCACCTGTTGTAGGAGCAGCAAGAGGAGCAAGAGGACAACTGTGGGAACAGCAAAGGTACATGCCATGTGTCCAGGGATAGGGCGGGGAGAGGCCATGGAGGGAGGGAGACAAATCTCTGTGATGGTAGGGGGCCAGGACAATATCCGATACAACACTGCTCTCCTTTCTCAATTTATGGCAGAGTTCACCCATCAGCTGCTAAAAAAGCACCTCTATCATGTTATTACACAAATAAAGGTAGAGATTCTGAGTTTCATTAAGGACTGTCTCAGATGTCCTTGTTTCCTAGAGACTGTCTGTCAGGTAACCTTCATGGATATAAAGGAGAAGGTCCTTTTCTTACATTCATTTCTAACTATATGTATCCCTGAATGAAGGGTGCTTCAGAGTCTAGCACAGAGTGTATGAGCCTCCCTCGCTGTGTATTTTTTATTGCACGCCTAATCTAGAGCTCAGCTTGGAAACCCACCATATCTCTAAGAGAAGTAGATGTCAGGGCAGCCTCCAGCTCGTGTATTAGCTAAGCACCCTTCCCTGGGGTATGTCTAAACTTTACAACTGACATATCAGAAAGAGAGCTACCCAACCAGGACTAAGGCAACCTCCCTCAGTGCTTGGACCTGAGGGTTTGCTTTGTGCAAGTCTGACCCTGAGGGCAGACACAGAGCACAAGAGAGCCTTGTTTTGTCCCGTTCAGCCTAGGACTACTTTTTCTGCTAACTGCACAGCACAGACTACTGTTCAGATGGCTCCAAGAGTGAAAATCCTCTATGGAGAGACTGAAAATGGGGTGCCAAAGGAATTTGGAAGGAAATCNTCCTCAAATTTAAAATAAGTATACAGATTTAGCTACCATTTTCCCCTTCTTCAGTCCCAGTATAGTCCCTAATCTATTTAGTGCTTCCCATGTCACTCTCTGCATTCAGGGAGACAAGTTTCTCATCTGCTTTAACCACATTTTTCACCTTCTTGATACTGATACACAACCAGCTGCTCAATCTCTTCTTTTGTATGCACTGAAGGCAATTAATCAAAAGTAAAATTTAAAAATCACTTCCCCCTCTTTGCTCATTATTTTTTAAAAAAGGTCTCTGACTGAGAATAACTATGGACAATTTCAACTTTAAAAGTAACACTTTCACAAAGTTATAAGCCAATTCTGAACGTGACCTTTCAAATGGAAAGCTATACAACTTTAACCAGGCTTCATGCTGGGTCCCTAGAATATTTCAAAGACATTTCTTTCAGTCTAGCCCATATTTCCACCAGTCTGTGCTATGGTAAGTTTGGTTCATATTTCTTTGATCTGTGAAGCAAATACTTTACATAGTTTAAAAATAGATCCATGAAGCTTCAGCTATACTCTTTAGCACTGAAAGGAAAGTGAGTTAATAACCAATGTAACAGTCTAACAGTAGTATACTCCTTGTGATGCTCTCATTGGAACAAATTCATTCCCATTGTAACTCCACTGACATTAACAGAGCTACCAGCTGAGATAAATTTACCACATTTTTGTAAAGTGCTTTAGAATTTGATGTCATAATTCTCGAAAGACACCCTAGGAAAGTTGTCTTTTTGCCTTTCTCGGCGTGTGTTCATGCACATGCCAGTTTTCCCAGCTTCTTGTGTTCCTTGCATTTCTTTTCACACTGTCTCCCCACACTCTTTGAGACTCTCCTGTTGAGCAGATATAATGCACCAGATACTCTTTGAAAATAACTGCCTTGAGGTAATTATAACTCTGTTCTTATTTTTATATGTGAAGGTGAATTCAACAGCAGAGATTGAAGACTTGAAACCTGTTTCAGAGACCCTCATGAAAAATTGTCCATTTTTAAAATGGCTGTGTGTCCCATTGCTCAAAATGGGTATTGTGACATAGGGTGGACTAAGATATTATTTTTCAAAATGTTCACTGCTTGGACATTGCTAAAATACTGGTGATTTGAAATGAAATGATGGTATTACAGATCAGAACACATAACTGAAGCAGGTCACAATATTTTCTATATCTATTTGCTATAAAGGACCAATTTCCTGGAACTGAGTACATTTGCAGAAAAGTGATTAGTTTTAATTTCTTTTAAAACCCCTTCCACATTCTTTCAATATCTCCAATTTTGTGATTTAAATTTGCTTTCTGGATTTTCACTTTCAGTTAAATGAAACACTTCTGAAGTTATCAGAACTAAGAAAATAATTCCAAACAAAATGGAGGCTACTTTACAGGAAATTGTTTCTATACAGAAATGTTTTGTTTTGTTTTGTTTTGGTTTGGTTTTTTTCTTTTAATATAGATTAATGTTTTACCTTACATCTTGGGTCTATCTGTGATTAGCAGCTACAGATTTTTTTTAACTTTCTAACTTTGGCTCCCATTGCGTGGCTGGGGTTGCAACATACATATTGCCTTCTCAAAAAACTGCAAAGGTCAGTAGCTCGTGAAATGCCACTTAGTGCATGTTTTGTTTATTGCTTTTTTCCCCTATTAATTAGACTATTTGATGTGTAGCTGTGAAAACTATTTTGAAGACATAGTGTTCCTGCTAAATCACTAAATAATGATTTTAGGCTACTAGGAAGATCTCCTTTTTAGCCTCAGAGGATAGTATGGTAGTTCCCTTAAGCAACATGGCTGGAAACAGGCTGTATATTTCATATACTGCAGACCTGGAGCAAATATTTTCTGACACTATACAATAAATCATGTTTTCTTCAACAGCAAATAATAGAACTGTACAGTACATTATATCTGCAGCAGCAACAAACAATTTATCATCTCTGACCTTTCCATAATGACAGCACTTTGAAGAATAGAGATAATTTAAATTTTTATATAATGTTTAAAATTTAAGGACTAAATCTTTAAACTAGATCTCTTCACATTGCTCGGGCAATAAAAAGCTTCCTTAAAGTGAACACAAATGCAATTTTTTTTCTTCAACCTCTTACAAATCAACAGAGCAGAGGTTTCTCAGGGGGCTTGGACCTAAATTCAACTCAGGTGGATAAGCTCAGGCTAATTTTTACATGGTTGAATGGTAACAAGTATAATCTAGCCTGCAGAACCTGAGACCCTTGGTTTGTGCTTTGTGGTTTGTGATGCTTTTTGAGTTACACATCTGTGATAAAAAAGAATAAATCCTAACACTGATAGTGGTTTTCCTTTACCTGCTCACATATAAACTATATGTTACTTTCTTTATTCCTGAGAAAAGTGGGGTGGGGGGTGGTTTTCAGCTGGCAGATGAACCAGGAAAGTAAAAGAAACTGTTGCAGATCTAAAAAAAAAATCTTGCAGTGTAGAAATCCATTACTATCCATTACTATTACATATCCATTACTATTGGCACAGAAATCTAAAGAAAAACATCAAAACATTCAAATTTTCATTCCATAAATAAATTCAATACATAAAAACTATAAATCTCCACTGCCTCCTTACACCAGACCCAAACAACCAGAGGTACCAATCAAAATAATACCCTTCACTGCCAGTCTTTCCTGATGCACGTCGCCTCTGGCCTTTCTGAAAGCTTGAATTTGAAATGCACACTGAGGCTGGTCCTTTGAAACTGTACAGATTTGGGCTCTTTCTTTTCCAAAGTCCAGCTGTTTTCAAAGAAATTCCAACACTATCACTTTGCTGTCAACTGGCCTCATCTTTTAATAAGAACCTTAATCCTGAGCAACAGATATAAGTCATGCTCTTTGAGGAAACTGTGGGAGGGCCAACAAAACTTAATCAAGAAAGAGGTTTTGCAAATTTCTAGTTTTATAAACAATTGTGTTCCTAATACAACCAGGAAAGATGAGGCTACGTATCTCAGGATCTCCATTACTAAATGCATATTCAAGATTAGCTACTGTGGGACTAGAAACATTAAAGTTTCTTCTCAACCTTAAAAATTACCTGTTCAATACTGAATTGAAAGGGTAATGAGTTGCTCTGCCCTTCACTGTAAGGGCAGCCAGTGTATCATCTCACCCTACACCTTCTTTCACCCCACAAAAAAGGTGCAAGTGTCCAAGGGAGAAAACTGCACCATTTAGAAAAGATTTGAAACTGATAACTTCAGCTTGGTTTGAGGTCAAATGAGATGATTCCTACCATTAAAACCGAGAGAAATACTTCTGGCAGCCTGAATGAATTAATATTTTTCATATGTCTTTTTAAGTCATCACCTCTGGATATTTTATGAATGCTCCCTACAGATGGTGATGCACATGGCCCTACCTTGATTAACTTAAATCCTTTTCACAAATAATACCACAAATGCACCTGATGCCTGTAGTCTTTGTCTACTGAAAGCTCTACTGCTCCTACACCTCATTATTGTAGGTGTCTTTGTACAAAAGTTAGTTTCTTTGCCTGCTATAGATATAACCCCAGATACTGAAGCCAAATATTTATCTTTATTGCAAGAAAATGGAGATCAAACCCACAGTTATTCAGAGAGCTTCTTTGTGACACAAAACATTGAAAAAAGAGAGAGAATAAAAGTCATCTTTGATTATTATATCTGTAAAATTATTTGGAATGTATACTGTATAATTAAGACCGATTATCAGCTTAAATTTCTTGGCTTTGTTTTTTGAGAATACTGTCTTCTGTGGACATGAGGTTACTGAAACTGTACACTACTGAGGGAACAAAACAAAACAGATGGTGCATTAATAATAGAAGTATTAGATAAAGGGTACTCTTCCAGATTTCAATGTATTCATTAGTACATTTTAGACAATTTAATTGCTTCCTGAAACACTAATTGAAAGAGTTTCATTTATAAAAACCTAGTCCTGGTAATATACACTAGGCACAGTGCCATAAAGAGCTTGAATGCTATAATAAGGAAATAAATAAAAAGGTTTAGGGTTTTTCAATGCTTGTATGTTTATTTCTTTTAATGAAATCTTTACAAAAGCATACAAAGAATCAAGAAAAGAAAGAATTACAAAGAGAAGTCAGGAATAAAAAGTACTGAATGTTTAGAACATGTGAAGAGTATTTTTGTATTTTAAAGTCAGTCCATGTCAAGGGAGTATGAGTTGGATTTATTGAGCACAGGAGTGTAATGCAGTTTAATTTTATCAACATTATGCACTCCTAGACTTGGCATTTCCATCAATCTAAGTAGAGGATACTTTTAAAATGTTTTTATCTGAAGATGTCTGTCTCAGCTGCTTCAGTGAGTCTTTTAAATGGGCAGGCAATTTTTGCCTGATTTTGAACCTCCTCACCTTTTGCATATGCAAAAATTTGAGTAAAACTTTACTGTGATCATTCTCTTAAGCATCTCCAGGAGACTGGATATGAAGAGAAGACAGAAAGGGAAAAGAAAACAAACTAAAGAAATGCGCTGGAAAAAAAATATAAAATCTGCAGTCTGTCAAAGAGAATATATAAAGGAAAAGACCAACAAACATGCAGAGAAACCTGAAAGAAAAGATCAATAATAGAGAAAAAATCCAAACAGAACAACACACAGTTTCTAGAGTAGCTACTTTTCAAAGTCTTCCAGGGATGGTCAAAGTCTAAAATGATGCAGAAGACAGTATGAAGTAGTTCATCTTAGAGGCAGTTTTGTTATGTTGCCCATAAGGAGTTTAATTCCCACTCACACCACACTTAGGTGTCATCTTAATTCCCAGTTGCCAAGGATCCATGGCTACTGGGATCTCACCCGTCTAGCTGGAAAGAAGCGGAATAATTCTTCAGAAGTTTCACCTGTATCAGTAGCTGGAGGATAAACACGTAAGCCATGGTCAGATATGCTTCACAGGTTGCACGTGAGCTGGACTGAGATGTTATAGCCTAAATATCACTCTGACCTATGTGGGGAATTACTGTTCCCTTAGACCTGCTAAACTATGCTTATGTCAAAATAATAGAAAACTACAATCACTATTGATATGAGCCACAGTGTTTCTGGGTTTTCACTTTTAACATTATGATGAGAGGTTTTTTCCAACAGATTTGGTGGGTGATTGTCTTTGCTGAAGAAGTAAGGGAGGTGTGAGAACAAGATGGGAATGTTCTTTCCTTCTCAACTATGCTCAAAAAGCACATCTAAATTCAGACTCATGATTCACTAGACCCTGCCCATTAATTGATTGTATATTAGTGTAATGATATTGGTTAGCTGTGGGACTTTTCCTAATTATATAGTTATAACTGAACAACTCGCTTTGTGGATACTATTATAAAAATGCAATAGTGCCTCATGCTATAACAGATGGCAGAACCATATGAAAAGGTAAGAGAGGGCCTAGACCCACCTCACATTCCCTGCTAGGTGGTATCTATCCTTCTCTCAAGTATCACAAGATAGTTGTGAAAATCTTAGAAAACCTTTTTTTTTTGTTCAGGTAAACAACTTCTTATATCCTAATTATTCACACACTTTTGACTATATAGTTGTAAAATTTGTATATATGATATAGTGATTCCTTGCATCAAAATTTTTTTCTAGGTTGGAGCTCAAAATCAGCATATAGCATTATTTGTGCAAGACAATATTCTAAAATATTGTTGAAACAGCAGATAACAAATAGTTGTTACACATTGTTCAGACAAATTAAATATATTTTTTTTTCATAGGTTGTATGGCCCTGGTATGCTTTATTAGTTCTATCCAATGGAGTAGAAGACTCCTTTTTTCCTTTCAGCTGGTCAGAAGCCAGAAAGGGAAACTTTCTATGCATCAAAAACTACAATATATATAGAAAATCTAGGCTAGACCTGAAAGAGAATAAGAATGCGACACATCTAAATTGCAGCACTTGCAAAGTCCCTGTGGTAGCTCAATTTGAAACTGCTTAGTATCACACTGATCCAATAAAAAAAAAGAACAATCACACAAAAAGAACCACTCCTCAATAAAGGCAAAATATCCCAAAATACTAGAATTTATGCTGACCAATTTTAAGAGACTTAGTATGATGCCATTTTGAAATATCACTGAGGTTAACAAAATGTTAAATGTAGAATTCTAGTTGCACTTTTTAATTTGAAAGAGTAATTTTTTCTAGATTTGTTTTCATCTACCAGAATTATCATCTGTAAGTAAATAAAGGTAGAGAGACTGAGTCATTAAAACCTTCACCACAGCTTAATTGCCCACAGTAGGCTACAAAATTACTGGCAATTTTAATATTTAATATCCGATTTTGTATCTATAGAAGCTAAGGGCTTATCTACCTCATCTAGAAGAAATTACAAAACTAATACAAAAACATATCTCTGCCCTCCAGAGCATTGGTAGCAGCTTGTTTTATGAATCATTACTGTCCTTTCCAAATTACCAAGGAAAAAAAACAGTACCCTCTTTAACCAATGCAGCATTTTAAGATCATGGCAAGGAAATAGAAGAGTTTAACTGTAAACACTTCTTTTTCCTAGGTTCTTTAGGGACATTTACTTGAGTTATACTTACAGTGAAGTCAAGTCCTGGTTGAACCAGAAAATGTATTCCAAAGCAAAGTTTGTTCATGCTGTCTTGGATTTGTCTCCGTATGTGCTAAAAACTAACTTTTCTGTGTTTTGGTTGCTTTTTGGATGTTGTTTTTTGTTTGTTCGTTTGTTTTTAATAGAATATTGCAAAGTGTTAAGAATCTGGAATATTGCCAGAGGCCACATTCCATCTCAATAAACCAAATCCCAGTCTAGGTTCTCTCTTGGCTACATAATTTCTAGGCATGATCCCTGGAGTGTGACTAAATGCCAAGTCTGATGTTTATGTGAAACACCTTAAATCAGGCAAACAAATAAAGTGTTTTGTATTCTAGCTCTTAAACTGAGCAAATTAACTGTGTTGCTCATAATAGTTTAAGTAACATGTGAAAGTTGTTTGTTGGCTGTTAGATAAGTGGTAAGAGATGAGGAGATCTCTGAGGAGGGCTGCAGAAATATAGAGGTAATAAACTGCTTGCCTAACATTGTTTTAGATAATGAGAGAGTAGAAGAAGAGATGAACAAGAACAAAGAGCTGCCTGAATGCAGAATGTCTCCACACAGTTAAAGATACCGAAAATATTTCTGTAGTATATGTGATACATAGAAGGTATGTTTTCTAAACATCATTATCTAAGAAAGTCTCAGTACTCCCTATATGGGAGACGAACATTGTGTTAAGCAAAAAAAAAAAAAAAAAAAAAAAAAAAAAAAAAAAAAAAAAAAAGAAGAAATGGAAATATGTTTCATAATGACCTTTGAGATGAAAAAAAAAGAGAAAGGATATTTTACCATTCCCTAGCATTGTAAGGTTGAACTGTATAATTCCTGATTGCTACTGCTAAATTCAGATAATAAAAGTAGGTCAGTATGTATTTGGAAAGAAAGATAGGGAAAACTTTCATGAAATGGCAGTTACATGTACAACAGAAAATGCTAACACTTTAAACTGCAAAATGTATTTTAACTAACAACTTAGCAAGTACATCTTTAAATATATTCATAATAAAAGTAAATGAGAATAAGGAAATAAGGACAACAGAAATGTCTCAAGTTATTAGTGTGTCTCAAAACCACTATTATATCTGGATTGCTCAGTCTGTGACCTTTCCTCTTCAAGTCTGCCATTCCTAACCATATTTTTGCTACTGTTACCTGGTTTACTGTGGCATGCTCTATTTGACTATTTGCACGTCTTTTAGTAGTGTCTTTCTAATGTATCCTTCCGGATGAAAATTTGGGATACCCATCTCCAATGGTGTGAACCAGGTTTATTTGCATTTCTGCCTATTGTTCACATTTGTCTAATCTCTGATAGAGACTTTAATTTAAATTGCAATTTGCAGATGTTTTATATGGAATATAGTAACTTAGTAACTTTAAAAAAAAATTAAATCCCCTTAAAATAATGAAAGATAAATTTTTGGGTTCAATTAATTGATAAATTGGGTTAACTTTAGCTAGAAGCTAAGCTCCACGCAGACATTTGCTAATATCCTTGTGTTATCAACACTGCTTTGGTCACAGATTGAAAACATGGAACTATACAGGCTGCTATGAAGAAAATTAATTCCTTTTCAAACAAACCCCAAAGACTTGAGCATAAACAGCTGGTTTACTTAGCATTGTCTTTGTGCCTACTAGTCTGTTTCTAATGCTGATAGTGAGTTGCTGCACTGAAAAAGATTATATAATTTTTTTTGGTTTCAGTAAAATGAGAAATTAGATTGGCTCAAATTAAAATTAGAGATTAAAATATTAGGAAACAAAGACCTTTAACAGATCTTTGTTTAACAGTTAATCAAAAGTTTCCTCTTTCTTATCCTCTGTTGAGGCTTTGTCATTGTAATTAATAAATGGAAAATGACTGAGTGACATATATTGTTGGCACTGCTTAGCCTTTTGAAGTGTTAATAGATCAATTTGGCTTTTCACATTTCTTTTTTATTGTGCACCTCGTTGTGAAGAGGTAGAAAGTTTTGATAACAGTTTTACTAATTTTTACATTAAAATACTTTTATTCTAAAAAGGGAAATATTGACAGTGCTAATAACTTGAAAGATATTAACTTCATTTTTACAGAGAGGACAATTGAGAATGAGAAAAGGCTTAACTCAGAAAACACTGCCTGGATTTAATGGCATTTTAAATATAACTTTGAGGATAAAAAAGGCACGGATTTTGAAAGAGCATATAAGCTAGTGCAAGAATCCAAGATATCTCAGACAATTCAGGGTTTTGTCAAATATCTTCAGAAAAAATTTGTTTGAGAATATGAAATAGATTAAATTGCAGTCTAAAGCAGATAGTCTTGTACTGCTGCTATCACATAAATAATAATTTTTCACTTGTGGTCACTTGTTTGTGGAGACCTTAGTTTAATTTAGATAGAACATAATGATATAGTTTGAAGCTGTCATATATAGAGATATAGACAATAATATAGGCAGGCATTTCAACATAGGAAAGCTCCATTGTCTTCTAGCTCAGAGGAGAGCACAGGGGCACAGGTTATAGACAAGAGTTGGGGTAAAAGGCTCTTGAACCACAGCCTCCAGCAAGCTATGAACTCACGGGTAATAGTGTTTGATGTTGAACTGGCTCAGAGCAAGCATCTCACCTAGAAAGAAAATACTTCACATTGAACGTTTTGTTTTGCTGAGAATTTCTGGTTTTCACCTTGTCATTTTCTTTCAGGCAAAAATGAAGAAAAGGCTTAAGTGCTGTTACAAGGGAAGTTTCTTCAGGAACGGTAGACTTATTTTACTTAGCTCTGCCTGGTTTTGTTCAAGAAACCCCAAAACTCATTTCTCAAACAAGTTGGATATTCTCCTAATTCTTCCCTTTCCTCCTCTTATTTATAATGCGGTTCCCCCACATCTAGCAGAATAAAAATTATGATTTGATTCATTCTATTATATGCTTTGTTTTATGAAATATCTATTTACTGAACATATAGATGTTTACCATATATGTTTAACATATAGATGACAATCAGCATTAGTTTTTTTTCTCCATTTTATTATTATTAAAGTGCTCTGAACAGTGAGAAACCAGAACAGATCAGTAGCTAAAGATATTAGTGCAATAGTACAATCTATATTCTTATAGCCTGATGGCGTTTTCTCCTAATAAATTACTGATTATTGCAGGAATATCGATATGAATAGTACTCTTGCTCTCTCTTTTTTTTTTTTTTTTGTGTCACAGACAGATTTGTACTGCTTTGATCATCCTCCTAATGCCCTGGAGTTATCCTCAAGTTGCTGAGATGTGTTTTAGTGGATGGGCATGTATTTGGGGTGCTAGTTCTTGGAACCTGGGACTCCAAAACCAATTTTTATTTCAGAATGCTTCCACTCTGTAGTTTCCCCTCTCTCTACTGTACTGTGTACAGTAGAGTCCGTAGACAAATAGCTTGGTTTAGAGCCATAGCGATGCACTGGCCGAAGTTAGATGAGGCATTGAATGTACATGACTGCAAGGAACTGTTTTCAATGATCTACGTGATTTCTTCCAGTCCCAGGCTTCAGTTTCCCAAGGCAGCATTTTAGTTCTTCATTTCCTGCTATCAGCATTTAAGCAGACTTCATTTCTTTAGTATCATTCTTTCTTCTCTTGCAACCAGCTTATCACTATCCCAGTGAAATGCTGCTCTTCAGCAGCTGCAGCCTCTGCTTGTAGTATAATAGATTATGTAGTAGGACATTCCGTTCCTAGGAAATTTTTTCGGAGGAGGAAAACACCAATTAATTTAGCAAATGCCAATTAATAATACTTTTGTTTTTTTCCTTTTTCTTTCACTTTTACTTTTCTCTTTATCCTGAAACTAACAGAATGGCCAAAAGCAGTTCCATGATGGGAAGCTCTTATCAAATAAATTAGTTTTACTTTTAGAGCTAGAAAGACTTGAAGTCATATAGACTTACAGCATGAATGCAGTATTTAATTTCAATTTTAGCACTGAATATTCTTTTCTATATAATAATTTCTCCTATTTTATTTTTTCCCCCCCCAGACTTCTACATATAGGTGGGCAGCAGCAATCTTGGAAGTTGAGGAGTGGAGGTTTTTTTTCCTCCCTCTCTGCCTCTTTTCTGCTGCTTAGAGCTAATTTTTCTTGTTCTTTACAGTTACCAAATCATCTTAAATTAGATTGTTTCCAGAAAGGCATTTTAAATGTTCTTACCATACCAAACTCTCCTCAGTACACAGATGAAACAAGAAGTTGCCTTCGATAAACTTTTTTTTCTGAAGTATAACCAGTTTGAACACACAGTACTACAATTGTACACAATTAAAATAAACAAATAAAAAAATCAAAACCCAACAAATAACGCACAACTCCATTCTGTGTCAATTTTTATATTTGTAAAATAAATCATGCAACTGGTTTACAGAGGGCTTAACTTTATTGATGATTCTCTACTTGAGACTGAAATCAGCATTTTTTAATAAATTGATAATTCAGCAACATCCGCTTCTAAGATAAAATTATGATGAAAATTAAAAAAAAACCCAACAAACCAAATAAATGCAAACTAAAAATATTGTAAAGTAAAAACAGTACGAACTGTTTTTCATAAGTTTTCTCTTTAATGGCTTTTAGTGTCGTGGATTGATGTTGTGATGATTAAGTATTTGCTTTAAGCTGGAGTAATAAATTATGAATTGGTGGCCTTATTTAACATAGTGGTAGCCCTGACTGAATAACACCCTTGGCAAATGCCAGTCTTTATCTATGCACACAGAACACTGAAAATACATTCCTTGGTGTTCCCAACATTTTCTATAATACGGAAGCTGTGTGACATAATCTATACAGTTTGATCCAACATCACAAAGGTATTTTTGAAATTAATATATTGAAAGTAATTAATCGAAAATTTGTAAGGCATTCACTTTCCGACTACAGTTGAACGAGCCCTCAGGAACTAGAAACTAAAAAAATCAGAAATCTCAAGAAAATTAAAAAAACAATTGAAATTGCAAGAAAATAAATGTCAATAAGATTCACAGCTAGAGAAGACCCAGTTCTAAAAGATGCTAATTTTTGTATGATTCTGCCAATCATAGTCATAACTAAAAAATCAAGAGACTATATCTTCCCACTATAACTGAAGTAAACTTTTGGTTAATATTGGACCCTTTAGGACAGATCTTGATGTAAATATGAATATCTATCTATCTATCTACATTTTACAACAAGACTAGAGGAATCTTAGTAAGAACTGTGTGTCTAAATAAATAACTCATATGCTTGACATTAATTTGTGTCATGTCTCTCCTATTGCACATCAAGAACCTCCCTTTCTCAGTTCAGACCCTCAAGGCTTTTCTTTTATTTCCTTTTCTTTCCTTTGTACTGTTATATCTCTTTGTTGATCCAGTGATCAGTTCTATGAAGCAGTGCTACCTGACACCCTGCAGAAACTGCAACATCAGGATTTTTTGCAAACTTTTTATTTTTGTGCTCTTACTATCAAGACAGGTATCTTAAAAATAACCCTCACTTGCTGCTTCTGCTATAAAGCACAATGTGTTGAACAGAATCCAAATAAATACATCAGCTATTATTTACATCCTTCATTATTTTGTTTTAAGACTGTGTGCTGACACTATTATTTCAGTCTGTGACCTATTTCGATATATCTTAAAGTTGATTTCTTTCCAGTTTAGCTAAATTTATATAAAAGCACTCATGCTGAAATAAGTGTCTACCAAAAACTTCAACCCAAAACAGAAAAAGCTGTGATTTACTTTTGAGATCGTTATTATAGTTCCACTCATGCCATAGATGAACCCAAAATCATTATACTGGGTATTAGAGGGGAATTGCACAAAAAAGAGAACACAGCTGAGAGGCTTCATGGTTCGTGTTTGCTCTGCATCTCATTGAAACTTTCCATGTAGGTAGCACCGGTAAATTGGATCAGATTATATCACATATTGATTTCTTTGAAAAAATATGAATTGTTCTTTGAAAAAGTGTGAATGATTACTATTTTATTTCTTTTGGGGCAACAACACTGTTACAGAACCTATTTGAGCATTTAGATAGAGTAATTCCTGGCAGTTCCTGACATTATGACTCTCAAATATTGCATTGGGTTTGGTGATTATGTGAGTCCATGCAGAGTAAGACAGAACATGTTTTGTAATAGCAATACAGTACTGTCCTTTCAAAAATCGCTATCTGATTTTTCTCATGACAATTAGGTACGTGAATTTTGGGAACCCGAATAACCTTTAATATTTGTTTTTTTCTGCTGTTTCAAATACAGCCCTTTCTACTGAAGAACAAAGCTAAAGTAAATTATTTGTCCTGCTATGGCATTAAATTAGACTAATTGTCAAAAATATCCAATTCATTTTTACCTCAAGAGATCTTATTTTTGATGCATTATTGGAATTCCAGCTGTTGATTTCAGTAAGTCCAAGGTTTATCTGTAGGTAAAGGTTTCTGTTAAGATCCATAGAATATTTTTATGTGAATAAAGCGTGAGTGGGGGAAACATTCTTAGATTTCAAGTTTTGGAATTGGGTTCTGAGCTAGGAATCAGTGAGGAGGGGGTGTGTATTTCAAGCTGTTTCAAGATGCAGGAATCAATGAAGGTGATCAGACACAGCTTTAGACTTGCCTATAAAGATAGATGAGGAAATATACTGTATGGTGGATACCCCATAACTGTGTCAGAAGCAAATATGTTAAAAGGCAAAAAGGTCAGACGGTTTCCTATTAGTACAACACACACACACACACTCAAAAATCATAAAAGCTTAAAAAGGAAAATAGAAAAGAAGAAAAAAACAGTTAAAGAAATAATCCAGAGACCCAGTAGGGAATATCAAGATAGGATATTAAATTGGGTTTAGAAAACTGAACTCATAAGATTATGTGAAGGCATAGATTTGAGGATCAAATGAAATGGAGTTAAATGGCTCAAATGCTTTCACTTGATTCTGAATTGACTCAGCACGAGCAGCTTGCGATGTGCCGTCTGCCAATCTTCCCTGGATATATGCATTCTCTTCCTGAAGCCCTCATTGTGATCTTTGTAAAAGAAATTCACATACTAATGATGTCCCTTAGTGTACCTTATGAAACATTCAAAATGGACTGTTATGGATATGGAGTTTAACAGGGAGCAACTAATTGTTTATGCTGGGCTAGCCTGAGGGGGTTTCATTTTAAAACTTTAAAATTATAAGACCTGAATTTCCAGGGTAAAGTTTCTCTAATAGGTGATTCAATAGCACATAGCTAGTCAGTGAAAAGAATATTGTGTGCTTTAGATATATATATATAAATGAAACTCTCTGTAGACTAGATTCTCTTTATTTATGAAGCTGAGGTCTGGCAATGCTTATAGCAGGGAAAAAAAATCATACAGCCACCCTACCTGCTCACATACTAGAATGCCTGTTGTGCCACCTTCCAAGCTGCTGTTTTATTGATGATCTTGAAACTGAAATAGTAGGGCATGAAGAAGTGTTAAAATGACTTACTGATATGTCACAGACATTTGCCAAGAAAATGAAATGCACTGAGAGGAAAAAGCACCAGGGAGGCCAATGAGGAACCAAATGTTCCATATTCTGATTTGTCTGACCTTCTCCTTCCTGGGCTCTAAAGAGAAACAAAGCTGTCTTGCTTGTGCTGGTCAAACTTGGTATTCATAAGCTCAAAAACTTTGCAGAATATGCATTTGTGTATTTACATTAAAAATAATTATTTAAATTGAGCTCATCTTTTGCTTTGTTATAAAAAAACCCATCAGTACAGACTCTCCGTGATGCCTCAGAGTTATCAGTGCTTCCCGCTCATTTCTTTGCATCTCTAGTAACAATATTTTTAGACAGGAAATAATCAGGGAAATGCTGATATTGAAGTCAGTCACAATAGGGGAAGACATAACATGTAAACAGCTGTGTAGTTTCAAGCAACAAGCAACAGGCAACAGTTTTCATATATTCTTTTGTCCATGTAGTGATTCTGGTGAGTGTAATGCTGAGGTTTTTCTGGGTAATAACCTTTCTATAGTATCTGACAGCACACAGTATTATAGTTCTGTGTCCTTGCAAGAGGTCCTTTGGTGCAGAATTGATTTCTGTTTTTCTAGCAGTGTGGCAAATGAAGACTTCTTCCCACACTGAAAAACAGTGTTAACATCTAATTTCCTACATCAACTCTGATCTTTTTGACCTGAGCTCAGCCAATGGGGATGATAAATTTCTCCAGAAGACAAATTTCTGAATTTCAGGTTCAGGCAAATTTCAGAATCTCTGTCGGGATGGAGGCATTCCAGATGGATCTGAGGAAGGACTTCTGTCCATGTGCTTTTACCATTCAATCTCCAAAGAATCTCAGAGAAAATCTGAAGAGGACAGATTTTCCTCAAGTGTCTGAACTGATGAACGTGTCCTAACTTGCAAAATTTAAAAATAAGAAAGAGGACTGAGTAATGCACATAAACAAAGCACCTGACTTTGTCGGATTGCTAGAGAGAACATAAATTTTGAAGGATTCTTTTCTCTAGATACGAATTTTTCCCATAATATCAGAAGGAACTTGGAACCAAACAAGGCTGTTATCTCTACCTTTTGTGGATTCTGCTTTTCATGCTTTTTTGCCCCAGAGGTTTCCCTGCTTTTTTATTTTTTATATTTTTTTAATTTTTGCTTAAATATTAACATAATTGAAGGACAAAAGAATATTTCAGATGAATGGATGACTTCATTTTGTAAGTAATTGAAATAATGCTTGTCTAAGTCTTACATGTGAAGTGCTTTAGGGAGCTTAAATGTCTCTGCATAAATACGTTGTCTGAAATTATTACATACCATAATGTCTAAGTGGCATCCTGTAGCTAAAATGGGAGCTGTAACTCTGAATCTCTGCAGTGAACAGATATTAGAGACACTAAATGATTCTAAGTTTGTTTAGACTCTTTTGTTTCAGTTAGATTTGACATATTTGGAGGGAGCTGGGTTCACTTTTGAAAGCAGAAGACCTTCACCCACAGCTCACATAGAGGATGGATGGCAGCAGTACCACTCCAAACTGCCTTCCAACAGCTCATGACACCAGCTGAGCAGGTCCCTTTGAGGAGGAAGATGAAGTATGCAGCCAGAGCATCCCTGTGGAGGTTGCTCCACAACCTCTTGCAATGACTGGTGCTGTTTGCTGTGTGCCTGCATGTCCAAACTGATCATAGGAACAGGGTTTAGAATCCTGATTCATTTCTAATTGTTTTTCAGTTAGAAGACCAAATTTTAGATCTTTCTGAATTTCTATAAGTCTNTTTTTTTTTTTTTTTTCATGAGGCTCTAAAGGGTAAAAGTCAGTGCAGAATTTAGCCCTCTGTCATGATTAATTTAAGTAAGGTTTAGACTATTAACTGAGAGGTTAAAGGTTCACTCTGTTATCACAACATCACCAAGTCCTCCAGCCTTTCTCTGCCTTCTGATAATTGTGTTTGGTTTCTGTTAGAGGCCCAGAATGCTTGTTAGATGCTAAAAAGGTGTAAAACATAATCCAGTAGTGTCCCCAAACTAGTACTCTGGCAAGCACAAACAGTGCATCTAAGACCATGTTAGTATTGATCTCAAGTCAGATCGCATTAGCACTTCCTACTCTACCTGGCTCGAGCCTGCCAGGGAGTTAGCAATGCATAGAAAGGCAGACCCAGGCAGTCAGATCGATGGATTAATGACGTCTGTCTCCTTTGTGCAATTTTACTTCCTACATATCTCTGTTGATTCCCTTGTGACTTCCCTGAGAATGAATGTCCTAAAGGTTCAGAAGGCACATAACACAATTGTATGCAAGTAATGCCTGTATAATAGTAAATACTAAAAAAAGAGGCATGACAACACCACACATATAGATCAGTGTACACACCTACACTAACACATATACGGTTTTTCTCTAGCTGTAGACATTTTGCTTATGAATGTGTTGTGTGCTCTTACATCTTAGGCTAATATGTAGATTTTTAGGAAATGCAGGTTATCTTTGGCAGATGGTCATGTTTATATTATAAAGAGAGCTGTATAAAACAGCTTATAAAATTTCCAGTGTGTGTGTGAATAATAACTATAAATTTTCCTAAAGGATTACTTGGTCTCTTCTCAAGTCTTTCTTTCATATCTATCTTCCTTTGAATTATTAGTATTTCTCATTATTAATTGGCAATATGTTTCCATCTTCACACAATCACGGGGGAATTGAAAATAAGTTTCTTACACTATCAACAAATTCTTCGGTCAATTTTTTCTAGGTTATACTTTATAATTTAACACAATGTTTTCAAAAATAGCATCCTGTAGGTAAATATTTCTCTGCACATTGCTCCATATGCCACTCTGTTATTTCCTTCTAAAACAAACCTCCATTTACATGTGACCATACCTTACATGTTTATTTTCTCCCTCATTTTTATGAATATTTTTCTAAAATGGTATCTTTCTGTTTGAATTACCGACAAAACAGTACCAGGTTTTTGTGATTTACATTCTCCATCAGAAGGGATCTGATAGGGAGAAATGTGTGTAATGATTCATGTCTTCAAAAATGATTTTCTTGTAAAATTAGTTATTTGGGCTTTGTGGGTTTTTTTCCTACCTATACCATTCTATCACCTTTTCTTACCTCACTCTTCATCATTTTCCTCACAGGTTTCCAGTCAGCTTTATTTGACATTATTTACATAAGTTTTACTGCCTTAAACCTATTTTCCCAACCCCTTCTGAGAATCTCAATCTTGTATTTGTGATTATTTGTATTACAGCAATAGCTATGGGACCTAGATGAAACCAGAGCTCTATTTTATTAGCACAGGTTCATGCTGTGAAACAATATTTACTCTGAAGACTTGATAATAGTGGGATCCAGCCTTGGACACCCCAGAGAGATGTGCATTTGAAGCATATAGAGAGGCAGTGAAAAAAATACCTGACTTCCTCACACAGACAGTGAGAAGCATCGTGAAAACTGGAGCAACCTCCTCAGGGATGGGATAGAGACCTACTGCTAGAAGTTTTCAAGATGTAGTTGAATGGGGTGGTAGATAGTGTAGGGTCCCTTCCCCATGAAAGTCTAGACCAGACGATTTTTCAAGGTCCTCTCCAGCCTGAGCCGTTCATTCACCATTATGATCAAGAAGCTCACTTCTCCTCTTGAAAGCCTTTTGAGGCCTCCACCTCCTTCACTGACCACTCAGGTACACCAGGCTGAGAGTTCATCTATTCACATTAGTTTGGACTTGTCCTCGCATCAGATCTTAACATTCCTCTGCATCAGCACAGTCTGTGTGAGTCCTGCCCGTCTGTTTCTGGTTTGGTGCAGATACACTGGTTCCCTCAGGGGAAAAACCCCTAGCAGAGGTTGCTGTTGGGTGATGCTAGACCGTTGTCCCTACCCAGGTGATAAAACCCAAGCCCTGGACACAGACATTTTTGGCAGCACGTTGTCATGGGCAAAGCAGTAGCTTCAGACAAAGTTTATTGAAGAAGTCCTCCTCTTGAGTCACAGAGAACAAGGAGTTGCTTTCTAAACTTCTCAGAGGAGCCTGGTTAAGGCTGGATCCAATCAGCCCCAAATTTTGTCAATAGTTTATGTCTAAAGGATTATATAAGTGTAATTTAACCTCTATACAACTTTGTCCCACAGGATTAAGGATTGCAAAGCAGATATATTTATATAAATACATATGATTTATTTCAATAATTATTAGATAGATCTTAATCAGGATTATGTACTACATATTATACAAGTTGCAACTATTATAGTATAGTGCATTATGAAGTAATATTGAAGCAATTATATTCAAGCAATAGTATTAGAGCTAATAAAAGCAGTTATTAACTAGAGATTGATGTTATTCACCCATATCAATGACTGTGGGCAAATATTTTTTGCTCAGCCTTGAGGAATAACCTCAAATCAAGGGAGGAATCTCCACACATACATTCCCAGAAGGGGTATGTCAGAAGACCCCGCCATTAAAATTTGGGACTGGGCTTTCATAGTATAGGATAATTGACTGTCTCCAGGCTGGCTGTGTCAGCTCAGCAGCTTTGGATAAGTTATTAGTATTATCAATTTTTCTTCCTTTATCTAGGTATTTTACCAGTTCTACCACATCTTCATCTCTCTATCAGGATGTTTAACTTTGGGATTGATGAGTCAAACTGGTTTCAGTATTATTTAACACTCCCTTCTTCATCTACTGCTGGTAGCTTTATAAACAGGTAATTGTTAGTTGTTTTACCCACACTCGGGATTCTGCTCCACATATTTCTGGGGAGGAAAGCTTCATTAAAGTGTGGATCTGTTGGTTTGGTTTTTTTTTTTGTTTTTTTTTTTTTTTTTTATAAAGCACATGTTGGATATTTCAATTATAAAGGCTGGATCTTGCTAAAAATCAGTAAAGGAAAGAGTGGAAAAGGAAACAGAATGGAAGTGATTCACACAATGCTGTACATCTGGTCACAGTCTAGCACAGAGCTGGCTGGACTCCCTTACCCCCAATCTGATGAGCAGTTGCTCACATTTACCAAGCACCAGACAAAATACATCCGCTCCTTTTTGTCCCCTCACAGATTTCCTTGTGTTATGGGGGGGGGTTTTACAGTGATCTAACCTCTTCTGCTCAAGACTCCTCCTTTTTCTGTGCAGTGTGTGGGCAGACTGTTTAAGGCTTACTGGGGTAGGGACCTTGGACTAGTACAGAGTGTCCCCAGAGAGTTCTCTGCAAATGGAGGGGGGGGGAGGGGGAGTGGGGTGGAGAGCTGTGGGAGTATCCAGGGACAAATTCAAAGCTTCTGTGACTCAAAAGACCTTCTTTAAAGGTGCACATGAATGTTTTCTAGCCTATATGGAAGCTACATTGCAGTTTGGTGACTGGCTCATAAATTCAAATAATAACTCTGACATGCTGCATTTTTGTTCTCCAGAAGAGCTTCATACAAAGAAGGATGGCTTCTGCCCTCATTTATGACCATGATTACCTATGGCTTCATTATATATGCAACAGATTCAGTTCCTTATCCTAGGAGAATGGGTTCCTATAAGTATAACTGTAAGCCCACAAAGATACTGAATATTTTATAAAACTGTATTTTAGTTTGGAAGGGATCTGCTAGGAATGCATTGCTTTCTTCCTGCTGAACTCCCTGAACACTCTTAAAAAACTTGATAATGTTCCTGACAAACCTTTCAAGGCTAAGCAATTTCTTTCAAAACAGGAAATAAATTACGCATCTGAAAATTGTTCAAACACTTGATCTATCCTGATCAAACCCCCCATCCCTCAAGACTGGACAGGTTTTCTTCAAGGCACTTTATATTATGTTCAAGTTCTTCTTGTTAATTTAAGAAAAATGCTATAGGCCAACCATTTTTTATTATTTATGACTATTTTCAAAAACTCATTTCCCTTTTCCTATCCCTCAATGAGAACACTGGTGGCATTCTGCTTTATGGAGCTCATATTGACATTTCTGCTAACTCCGTGCTCATGCTGTTGGTTTAAAACTGCTGCCCATCACAGTAGTATTTGAACACCCATTATTCACGGTCTTATCCAACAAACAACTTCTTGTATCAATGTGGATATCCTTTAGCTTGTTTCTCTCCTCATACAATAGGAAAAGATAGTTTGTAAGGTTTACAAATGCAGACTATTTCACATCGGAAGTTAAATAAATTCCCTAGACATTAAGTTCCTTGCGCAGAATGCCCTAATATCCATGTTTTGGGATTAACAGAGCTCATGTGAATCATAAATATGGCATTTTAGTAAGTCTAGGGGTGCACTTAATGTGCTTGCAAGTATAAAATATTCATCCTTCCTAGTGATAAGTACAAACTATCCTGAGAATAATAAATTTGAAGAAATATATTATGTTTCCATTCCTCATGCAGGAGTAACTGTATGATTTGTCTAGATCAAACATTACCAAATCCTTTGATTGTAAAGATAAATATAGATGTTTTTTACAAGCTATTTGTGATTAAATCCTTACTGTGCTAAATACTGTGGAGACATAGAATCTGTTGTGCTCCAAACCTTAAGACTTGACATCACAAATACAGAAGAAAATGTCTGAAAAGGGAAAGCAGAAGTAATAAAGCTTGATAAAGGTTACATATGAGGTAAGTGGCCAAAGAAAGAGCAAAACACTTTTCTTCAAGCCCAATCTAGGCCAAAGCTCCATTCATGAAACCATGCTGAATTTTATTTCAAATAATGCCATGTACTTGCTACAAGCAAATGGAAAAAGAAAATATATTTACTGAATTTGAAAATCTACTGGAAGTATAAAAAATCTACTAAAACTTAAAGAAATCATCTAGGTTTTAAAATTAACAGTTAATATTCTGGTTCTGTAGTTTAAACTTTATTAACAAGTTAGAGTTTTTCAAAAAATATTTTATTATCCTCATTTTATTTTTAAAGATTAAATGTTAGAAGTCATAAAAATGAGTTGGGAAATTTGCCTTAAGAAGACTGCAATAACTTTTTACTGATAATTTTTTGTTTTTTAAAATACCTTGTAGAGGGAAAGAAGAAAAATGAAATAAAAAATATTTCATAATAGCCCCAAAGGAGCTCCTTAAAAAATATTGCAGGAAAACAAAACAACTTGGAAGTTCTTTTAAGGAGAATATTTTTGTTCTTTGACAATATTATTTTTTTCCTAAACTCAAGAGCACTGTAAGTTTTCAGCACAGTATTAACTGGGAGATAATATAAATTCTTTTTTTTACTGGCTGACTAAATGGAGGTTCATCATAATTGTTAAAAAAAAAAAAGAAATGGAAATAGTCTCAAACTTTTATACAACAGGGAGTATATTTTTCCTTTACAATTCTCAACCTGAAATCTATACAGGCCTTATCCAAGAGAAGTTTTGAAATTCTAATATTCCTTTCTTTTTTCTTTTCTCCCCAAAACCTATTCTTAAAACTTTTTGATAATTTTAAAATGTATATTAAATTGGAAAAAAAATTTATTACAGTGAATTCTCCAGAACTTCAAAGCCATTAGAAAGATTTTATTCTTACTTTCCAGACTCATTCACTAATAAGTTTCATTTCAAACCAAAAGTAAGATATTAGAGGAATTTCTGTGTTTCTGAAGAGGTAGGTTGCTAATATAATTCATCAGTCTTAATTGTAGCAGGATCCCATGAACAATAAAGTTGGTCAGCCGGTATATCCCTCAATTTGTGTGCACCACCAAATATCCAAACTCTGAACAGTGCTTTACATCATTGCAGGTGGAAAGGTTAAGGATGGAGCCGGGGAGACTTTCCATCGGCGGTGGTAATTCGGACCGAGCACTCTGGTAATGTCCTAAACTCAGTTTTGAACAATCCTATTAATACTATCCATGTTTATTTTTTTACCAGTCTTTATGGTCATAGACAGCAAAATTCTTTATATGGGAAGATCATTATTATCACTGTCTTATAGAGAATGAGGCAAAATACCTTGTCCAAAATCACCTTGGAGATGAAGGACAGAGTCTTTACAGGAAATATGATCTGAGACTTTCTATCCTGTTCTGCCAGACATTACACAGCACTTAGATCGTTCTCCCACTGCAAACCACACAGCTTAACACATGGACAGAAAATTGGGGATTTAAAAACATCTGAAGTGGATAGGCTGCACATTTTGTAAGGACGGGAACCTTCTTCAATTCTAACATGGAGAAAAGGAGCCTAAAGCCTGATCCTGTCCTGTTCCTAGTCTTCAGCCTTAAAGCTGAAAATCTCTTTTCTAAGCTGTTACAGCTCGCTTGCGAATGAAGTGTTGTGGGGGGAACACAAATCATTTCCTAGGGAAAAGAAAAAAAGCAAAATCCCAGTGCATTGCTGCATATCAGAAGCAAGATTAAACTCACATGCTGTGAATAATAACAACAATAATAAAAATGAACACAGTAATGTAAAAACATGAGAAAATGTTCTCTACCTATGGCAGAAGGTATATCATCTTTTGGTTAAGACATGACTGTACATCAGTCAGTTTCTGATTTTTCCACAAAATAGAAAGGATCAAATCTTTCAAATCTCTTTCTTTTACTAATATAGAGAAGAATGCCGTAATGTTTTCCCAGACAAGGAGGAAAATAATTAAAATCTATTTAAAGATATTTTGAGATCTCCATGTAAAAGCAAGTTAAATATGTTCATTTCAGCACCATTTCATCTATGTAGACATATAGGAAGACATTAACTGAGAGAAGAGTGGTTTTGAGTAGTATTCTCACACCATCTATTATTCTGTAATTTAAATTCAGGGTAATATTTTGTGCACCTGAATCATTCTCTAAATATGAGCCGCTAAAATGTTACTTAGATAGCTAGAATTAATTAGAGCACTAGTTAGACTGACAACGTAATTGTGTAAAGAAAAAAAAAAGTTATTCCTGTGGTCCATATTTTCTTTTTTATTATGTATTCTCAGACAGTATTATGTATTCAAATTAAAAATCTCAGTAGTGAATCAGTCCAAGGTCGTCACAGTTTGTCTGTTACAGTATCCCTCAAGTTTGATAAGAAAGCTACATCAATGAAAATGCATTAGATTAAAAAAATAGAACACTGTAAATTCTTGTATTAGTGATGATAATTTTGCATTTGACACAGCGTTTAAAAGAATTTCTCTATTTGATGGTGTATTAATATCTGTAGTGACAAATCCTTCAGCACATACTGTAGTTGCCATTGCCTGGAGGAAAACCTAAGGACATTCTAAAGAGCACTGTGGACGGAAGTTGTAAAAAATACTTAGTTTGGAGTTGTTAGACTGAAACTAAGCAGAAAGGTTTGATGTATTGCCAGAAGGCTCTATCTTCTCAAAAAGTTTATAATCAAACACAAAGGAGAGTCTACTGCATATTTTGTTGTTCAGTGAACATGAAAAGTTGTTTCATTAATGCATCACTCTTTATACTCAGACTTACCCCAAAAACACATTCTGTAGATATTGTTACCACTTAAAGTCCAGGATTAATTCACTTGAGTGAAAGTTTGGTTCCTTTTAAAACTTGTTTTTAAAGTGAGTTTGGCAGAGACACTTGAAACAAGAAGCAAGAAAAGGGAAAATACAAGTTAATACTGTAACATTTTTAAATCTTCCATGTGAAAACCCGTAAGTAAGTATTTCACACTTATTATGAACCACTTATCTTAGAAAAATCTGGTTAAAAACGTTCCCTGGGGAAAAAGTGGAGCAAGGAATTTCAGAGTGTCAAGCTGTAAGTGGAGTCTATATCCCATTATCTCACCATCAACCTTCCACTGAAAGTGTAGGACGACACGCCTGAACTCTCATATGCACAAGTGCTCACACATACACCCATACTGACATTGTTTGTACATCATGTCTTTTAATATTGAAGCATAGAACTCTTCAACTTCAGAACTTGCAGCAACTTTCTCTTAGAATTAATAGAGAAACAGTAGTTTTAAGACACGATCCACCCAATCTTACCAGGTATTAACTTTAGGAATGGTTAATCACACTCCCGAACACCCATCTTTCTTTAGTGATACTAAAGAGAACACAGACAAACAGCTCAAATGTAAAGACATACCTTCAGAAAACTCTTCCCACAAAAAGCATTCAGCTATTTTCTAGCATTTTTCTGTGATTTTTTTCATTAAAAACAATGGACAAGTACATGGCTATGAATATTAAGTAACCTTTTAATATGGCCATTCTCTGTTTTGAATGCACATAAATCAGTTAGGGCTACAGTTTTAAAGGCATTTAGACATTTAAAGGTGACATAGAAGTTATATGTGTTTTCTTACTTTTCATCAATAAATTAGAAATTAATGATGTTAATGATTTAGGAAAGAAATGTGACAAAAAAGAGTCAAGATACATGAATAAGCTATTTTAGAGATATATGCGTCCCAGATGAGCTATGTTGAATAATATTAACTTGGTTAGGGGATAAAATTTTTCCTATGGCCTTACAAATTACTAACTTGCTGCAAATACGCACCTGGATTTAGTCTGCAGTTTTGTTATTAAATGTTTACAGACTTATGTTGTATTATGTATAGACAAAAAGTAATTCACCTCACATATACTCAATGCTGGGTACAAAACTGAAAGTTTTGGAGAACAGCTGATACCCGGGCTACAGAAAAGGCAACATCAAAACTCCATGGAGTTGAATATGGTATTTCATAGAGTAGCAAATATGTTGACCAATACATTAAAGATATTAATAAATTCTGTCCGTGAAAAAGGAAGGAAGGAAGGATGGAAGGAAGGACGGGAGGAAGGGAGGAAGGATTTCTAACTCTTTTCTTCTCATTGGTTTAGGTGTCCTCAGACAAAAAGAAAGAAAGCATTTGCTAGTATTTAAAGAATAAGAAGAATAAGAGATGTGTTTTGAGCGATAAAACTAAAATAACATAATCTACAAAGTAGATTAAGAACCTGTATAGGATTAATGGACAAACAGTAAGTCACTGACATAATTCAGTATTTCACACTCAGTGCTTTCCTCTACATCCTGCCTCTTTTCTAAAGCACAGACCACAACCTGAGCAGAATCTCGTCTGCTCAGCATGAGCAGAGACGCATTTAAAGAATCTTAATAGAAATTAGAAATAATGGTGTGAAGAAAAGGAAAGGTAACTTCAAGCTGAGTATTAAGCCAAGCTTTCAGCAAGGAAAATCTATTGAAATATGCAATAGTATCACTGGAAAAGGACAAGGAATCATGCTCCTGGGAGCCTTCCAGTATTGACAGTTATATTACTATATGACTTTCCAATCTTTGTATTGATGTTGCTGTGATATCTCTTCAGTTTAGCTTTTTCTCCTTGCTCCTGTTGCAGTTTGTGCTATTATGTTGTGTTGGATGTGGCACAGGAGGTAGCAGCTTCCTTGGTAATGATTTGACATGCGTATTAGAAAAGAAATTATCTATTAGATGGTTGGTAACACTGAAGGATTCATTTACAGATATGGCATAGGTCAGGATTTTGCCTAAATATACTGCAGTTTTCCTCTGTGACCTTCTGCAAGTCACTTTTGCCTGGGACCACACCTGTACTGCCGTGTATGACCGTAGCTATATCACAGCATTTATGTTCCATGTTCCTAGAGGGAATTCAGCATCTTGTCTGATGTTCTTTAGCTCCCTGTACAGTCTACATGAAGAATTGAACATACCAAAGTTGTATCCTTAAGTAAGTTGCTGTCCCCCAAAATAGGGTAGGTATTAATTTGCAAGATGGATGATTTGCTCACGAAAAGATGCATTTTCCTTGTCCTGGTTTGGACACTAGGGGGTGCAACAATGACGAGAGACTTAATGGAAACAGCAACAGCAAACAGTTTATTTACCGGGGAAATCTACAAACAATGGACTCCCACTAAAGCACTAACCAAAGCACATGAACAACTGACCCGACAATATTACGCAATAAAAAGAAAAATAACAAACTGCTCCTCCAAGATGGCAGGCGGGCTGGGGGAGCAAGGGAAAGAGGGAGGGCTGCATTGTGGATGATCCTGATCCTGGTCTAGGAGCCTCTGAAAGAGAATGACAGTGGAAAGGACTCCCCAGGGAAATCCAAGGGGAAGATACCACACTTGGGTTGCCATTGGGTGGTCTCCTGCTATCACTGTCTGGGCTCCGATGCTACTGCGATGACACTGCATGGCCTAGGGTCCCGGGAAGGAGCAGCCATGCTTCTCTCAGCACCGACAGAAGTTGAAAGACAGCAGGGATTCTGCCCCTGGCTCTTTTATAAGGTGCCTGTGTTCGTGTTATCTCAGGGGTGTCTCCCGGGTGTGCTGCTTCCCCACTGGCCAGCAGTGTGGGGGCAACACCCTTCTCCGAGATTTCACCATGAGGCAAGATGGCATTTCCCACCAAAATGCCAAAACACCTCCACCTGGGGAGGAAGGCTTCACCATCCTTACCTGTTTCCCTTCTCAGAAAAAAACCACAAGTTTAAAAGACAACCTGTCCCCTTCCCCCAAGACAAAACCGTTCCCTAAGCCACTATATTCCTTCATTTGAGGTTACAGCTCAGTTCTTCTGTTTGGATGTAGCAGCCCTGCTATCAGAGCTCAAGAAGGGATTCAAAACCAGTTTTCTTTACATATTAGAGTAGCAATAAGAACAGCTGCCTTACTTTTGCTCTACTTTTATAAATGAGCTGTTGTGAGAAAAGACTGAAAGTCCTTCTACCTCTTCCTTCTGCTTCCCTGAAAAAAAATCCATGAAGTCTTTAAAGAAAATGGTGCAAATTTTAAGGGACTGAAGGTGTTTTGAGTGTCTTTATAATACTTTAGCTTGATGAGGATATATTTCAGTTAAAACCTATAAGTTTAATGCAAAAAGATCAAGGTGGTTTTCATAATTCTATAGTGTTCATTACCTTTTCTAAACAGAAACCATGTCTTGTGTTTGTTGTTTTATTATTTTGGATACAGGCAGCTAACCCAGAAATAAAGAGTCAATCTATCATTGTCTCAGTAAACATGTGAGAAGACTTTTATACAGTTTGTTTTGACTTTTTTCTTAGTATTCTTCCTGCCCTGAGTGACATTTCCTTAGTGCTCTCAGATATTTGAAACACAAAACATCTTAGTATTTCTTGTCTCAAAAGTGTTGTTAGGTGCATTTTTTGTAGTGTTCTCACAGCTTCCCAGTCTTTAAAAGTACACATGGATCAACTGTAATATGAAGGGGAAAGAAAATTAATGCACTTCTTTTTCTAGGAATGCATTAGGTTTTGAAAAGTCTGACTATTTTCCTGACCAGAAATAGAGAATGTCAAATGGACATTGTCAGAGACTTAATTAACATCTTTCCTGTTGGAAAAGATTCTTCCTTCATCAGTTTTAATCTCCTGCTTCCTGTCTGTGGCAGATGGCGTCATGCTGATGAAGAAGAGATATGTCTGATTCTCAACAGCTTGTGCCAGCAGACCAGAAGTCCTTTTCACTGCAAAACATTTTTTTAGAGAAAATAAATAGAAGGCAATTATGATTTTTAAAAAGAAAAAAAATCAAAATTCATCAGCAAATCACATGAAAGACAGAGGTACTACCAAAATACTGCTATGCATATGTCTTTGTAAACTCTTCCACAGGGTAAATCTCTCATGGATTTTAGAGGGCCCCAAGTGGGATGAATAATACAGTGTAGCTGTGATGCATCACAAGAGAGTTTTTCTGGTAGTCTAGACTAAAGCTTTTAATTTCTTAATGAAATCATTAAATGCTGCAGGAAAGTAGATACTTATCGTGAATGATTAAGAATATTGTTTGGTCAAAAGCCTTGTTTTGCATTTAAAAAATCAACAGAAAAAACTGTACAGTAAACTTCAAGCCAGTGAGACATTCATGCAGGATTCTGTTATTGGCCAGAATTATTATGTACATGCTGCATATTGTTAGGGAACGTGACATAGCAAACCCAACTGGACATATTCGGTTCTAAACAGCTGACTTTTAAGCATATTATCTCTTGCTCTAAATTTCAAGATTAAACTTTAAAAAACACACCAAAAATTGTGTTAGAGACTGACTAAAATTGACATTGAAGATAAAGGTTTTATTCTTGCATGTTCAATATTTTTTAGAAAAAAAAAAAAAAAGAAAAAAATCTTATACTCTTATGGACAAAGTGCTCAGTTTTCAGGACAGTCATTCAATCTGCAGATAAAAGCCTTTTACAAAAAATCATATGCAATAAAATATTCCAGAAAATGAACAGTTAGCATATTATATTTAATATGGATCATTAATGGGGTTTTGAAATATCATTTTCAACCTGTGGTAATCAAAATACAGAAAGAAATGTTTTATGCTTGTATCAAAATGTCATATTTATTTAGCTTATTTTATTACAAATGATTCTCATGTTACTTAAATCCCAATAACAAGGGTACATTTTCAAGAGAAAAACATGGAGACCCTGATGCTGGAAATGCAGCACGAATTTAAGATGAAGACAGATTTCTAAATTGGGTTTGACACAATATAATCTGCTAGCCAGTGTTCATGTTCTATTGACTTCTAGAGGACAGAGTGTTGGGCCACTCAAATGCCGTCTGATAACTATCCACTAGATATGACTATAAATTTCTGAAGTGCTGCAGCAGATGAAGAATTTAGTCTCATTCAAGAGGCTGTGAATTCAAGTAGGAGATTTTGGGCCTATGATATTAGGCTATTGCATTTTGTCATGACTATGGCATTTTATTGGGGTCATGGTATTTGTGCCTTGCAAAATATAACCAATGTGTTTGCTTTCTTAGCCGATTCTCTCTTCTATGATCACCCCTCAAATAAAAAAACAAAACACAATGAAACAATGTTCTAAGATTTTAAATCTTTCAGATAGTCAGGATTTAAGTTTTACGTCTCCGCCAAAAGGTTGATTATGCTCTTGCTACATTCACATGCCAGAAGTATACTGTATTGATTGAATGTCTACTGCTTTTAGCAGTTAATAAATCCCAAGTTAGTGTTTACTGGCCTACAAAAGAGAGAGGGAGAGAGAGAAAAAAAAACATTGCATATATTAATTGTGCTTTTGAAATTAAATGTCGGTAGAATATCACAAAGGTGGAACTATTTTCATTAATATACCAGGTTGACAGCAAGTTGTGTTAACAAAGTTCAGCAAAATGTCTTCAGTGTCCCTGAGATATTCATAAAAATAAATTAGCCTGTGAAGACAGCATGCTTAGGGGAATGTTAACATATCTAATTGTACTGAAATGCAAAGCAAGCCAACAGGTTTGCTGTGATGAATAACAGCTAACTGAGTTTGGAATATCAACAACTCTTTTGCATATCCATAATTTATTGTAATTTCTTTAGGTTGACTACAACCTAAGGCAAATTCAGAGCAGAGAATTCTTATTATTTTAGTTTTCTTTTGGGTTGTGAATGAGAACACTTTTTTAACTACATGGTTTATGACCACAGACAGCACAACCTAAAGGTGCTCACTGAGGCTGAATAGATGAGAAGAGACTGGTTAGTGATTCTCAATCAACCACTCTGTGGATCACTTTACTCTGGGTCTTGATGTCAGTTGTCAGGATGTGAGTGTTAATTGCACTGATTAGCCTTAACAGGAAAAAAAGTCAAAAACCTTCTGTTTCTGTATCTGAATGAGGTAAAACAATTTCAAGAAAGAAATATGTGGATCTTTTACTAAACAGATATCTTAGTTGGAGGCTACAACTATGAATCTCAGTCAGCAGGGGTGGAGTTCAGCAATTTAAAAGTCGGATATCCAAGGTGAGGTGATCAGTGAGGTTCTTTTCATAAACGAACCAGATGTCTTGGATAATTATTCATTCCTTTTTTTGAAACAGGTCCGTAAGGAAGGTTATCTGAATTACATCAACTGATATACTGTTCTCTTTGTCTTCAATACTGTGGTAGGAGCACAAATGGCTAACAGGGAAAGCGTCCCCCTGCACTCAACTGCTCTTCATCGAGATGACTTTTACCCTGACATGGGTCACACTAATTCATGAATTATTGTAACATTTATTGTAGCATACTGCAGGACACATTTTCACATATATTCCACAAAGGTGAATGAGGATTGAGTGACTTCCAGTGATCTGAGCAGGTGGACGTCATTACTTTTGGCAATGTTCTCACTTGAGTATAGTATCCACTATTTACCTTCCTTTCATTCCCTCCTCTGGAAAGTAAAATAGAAGCAAAAAAACCAAACCAAAACAACAAAACACCAGCAATCCTGATATGAACTCAGAGATGAAATATAAAAATCAGTTAACACACACAGTTAAAATGAGATCAGGTTACTGGGAGTAGAGAACATCTGGGAGCACAGCATAGGCCAGCACTGGAATAGACCCATCATGGAGGGTATCCTAAATATATGTTGATAGAACAGAAACTACCACAGCCCGCCCATTTTGCCCTATTATTGCACAAGGGGATATTTCATGACACATTCAACATCAAGAAACTTCTATTTTCCAAACTTCAAAGTACTCTAGTTTTTGGGCACATGCAGTACTTGACCTGACCAAGAAAATAAATCATTATTGTTAACAATAACAAATCTGTGAAAAAAAAGTATTTAAATATTGATGAAAATTTTGCTGTTAGGAGTGAGAGATGATTTTTGAAGAAGAGAATTGCAAGGAAAAAGGGAACAGAACATGGAGAGTAAAGGCGTACACTGTGGTTGGTAAACATAGAATATGTAAATGTGGGAGGAAAAAAGATAAACACCAGAAACATTAACTACATTAGAAAAATTTATGTAATGCTAGAGTCTTCAATAACCAAGGTTGTGTCTAGAATATATTTAATTTCATAACTTTATGCAGGAGAAATTATTTCAGCAAAACTCAGAAATTTTGTCAGCAATGATGTTTGTGTTTTGAACACGCTACAAAAACTGAAGAGGATTCTGAAAAGGAGACAATAAAACATTCAGAAGCTGGAGGAATAAAGTTATAGACCGGCTAAAATGTTCAGACTATTTAAATTATCCATAAGAATGATGAGAGGTGACTTGACCACACTGTCTATGTTCTTTCAAAGGGAGAAAATACAAGGCCCGAAACTGCAACTAAATAACTTTTAATGTAAGTGCATTTACAAGGTGAAGAACGTGAAGAAAAAAATATAGTATTGAGTCGCATTTTTTAATTTCCAAAAGCCATATTTGTGTTTGATAGCAACTTAGGTGATGAGGAATAAAATATAAGATTGCTGTTTTCTTTAATAAAAACCCCCTTGCTTCAACAAATTAACAAGGAATCAGATCAATAGCCACAGTGGGATGCCATCAACTTGCTTACCCTCTACCCTTTACCCCAAAAGGAGTGAAAAAAAGGATGGTGGCAATGTAAAAGAGTCTGATGTCTGAGGATTTATATATATATATATTTACACATATACATAAGAGATTAAATAGCTTACTTTCCCTCCATTCAGCACCTTTGAAGAGATTTTAGCAGAGTAATGGCAGAATGCTAATTCACAACAGGCCAAATAGGTGGAAAAAATTGCTAAAAGTACCTTCTCTTCAGCTGGCTAAAATTTGAAAAATCTGTAATAAGGCGGGATAAATTCCACCATAAAGGGAATTCAGTGGATAATAATCCATGATAAAGAGCATGCTCTGTGAAAAAAGTATTTGCTATCATACATTTGGTGTAATTATACTTTGCTTTTCAAACTGTAATGAACAGTGTTTCGTATAAATGGCAGGTTAAAAACATGACTAATTTAGTTACTGTTATTTGATTTAGTGTCCATTTTGATATATGTGTCATTAAAATGTTGACGTATTATTTGCAGTGAATTTGCATCTGTGGTTTGCTGGCTACTTCCTTCCTTCCTTCCAGCACATTATTGCATTTGAAAACATGCATGCAGTACCTCTATTTTTTGACATTTTTGTCCCTCTTCCTACTTCCTAGTATCCAAAACTCCAGAAAGAGCTGTATGAGAGGTGCATGCCTGACAGAAGACACCAAACAGGGGAAAGCAGAAGTGTGAAATACCAGAAGCATACAGCTGTTTTGTGTATTCTTCCAAAGCTGTGAAAAAATGTGAAGAAATAAACCTAGGTGGGCTGCACAGGATTTAGGTGGTGATAGGTTGGACTTGATGATCTCAATGGTCTTTTCCAATCTTGTTGATTCTGTGATTTTGTGATTGCCTTTGGGAGGCAGAGGTCTAAGAAGTCTCCAATTGGAGTGTTTAATACAAAACAGGAAAAAAATTGATTAAAAATGCAAAAGAATTTTTACCTTTTTCTTGGGATAAACACATTCCTCCCAAGTGGGGCTGGAAATCATCAGGGTGTTGGACTACAGGGAGATGCATGGGAGGGTAAGAGAGGGTGTGCTGAGAAAGGATAGATGGGAAGCAGATGATAGAAGAACAGCATTGTGAAGTCTTCTCTTGGATGTTCTGTTGTGCAATTCTGGCTCTACATATGAACACGTTTTAGTAAAAAATGTATCAAAGTGTAACAGACACCAAAGCAGGAACTCCTGTTAGGATCACAAAGTATAACAGGGAAAGCTTTTCTTTCACCTTTTTTACTTCCTGAGATTATAGCCCTGAATAGTTAAGAAAATACATTTTTTTCTTATAAATCACTGTTTCTCTATCTGAAATTTCCACATCTTGTCTCCTTTTTTTGCTACCTTTTGTAGCAGTTTGTTAGATTTTTTTTACACCAAGACTCTGTTTGACTGTCATGTGTTGGTGGTATCTGCAAGGTGGCCTTGAACTACAGCTGTTAGGAAGATAGCCATGGCAACACAAAATGTGCTGTTGGCTTTAAAGTGTGCCCTTGAGATAGAAAGGAGGAGAACATAATAAAGCTTGACTACCTTCCAGATTAGAGTTAGAATAGATGTTAATTTGTCTGTTCATATATTTTCCTTCTGTTAGTCGCTTGTAATTGCTGTTTACAGACACAAGTAGGAATGAAGTCATCACTTTGCTCTCAAGCTTTGGAATATATAGCAGACTTACTTAGACTTGGGTTGTCAGGGATGCTGTCACCAACTATCTTCTGCCATGCAGCGTACATGCCTTCTCAATTCTATATCTCACACATCTTAGCCTTATCTGCATAATAAAAAAATACTCCAAAAAGTTTATTTTCTCATTCCTCATTCACCTGATGGATACCCCCACCATACTCTGGGAATGTCTTCAGTGGGTTCCTTGAGCTTTCTTCTACTTTTCTTCAACATCCTCCTCCTTTTTGCACTTGCATTAGGCTCCCTCATTCTTTTTTAGGGTAAAGTGGAGTTAAACTAAAATCTCTGATGTGATAAAGAAAGAAATAATTCTAGATGTTAAAATAGGTTGTCAGAAATGTTGACAAGTGTAGATAGAGTGTGATTTATGGACCTTTAACTTTTTAAATTAAAATCTTATATCCTTAGGTAATACAGTAGTGCTGGTGTGCATTGAATTCTTGCACTGCATTCCAAATTATCTATAGTACATTAATTTACCATAGATCTGTTTCAGTTGTTTGAGTAAAATGGACGAGATAAATTGAATTAGTCTGAAGTTTAAGATTGCGGGAAAAGTGAAAGTCCATGAAGACTGTCAGGTATAAGATTTAACTGTTGCCACTAGAAATGTTAATTGTAAAAAAAAGAGATATATTTGAATTTACATACTCTTTGCTGGCTGATACAGTGGATATCCTGCTCAGGGACATACAGCTTAGGGGGATATGTAGCATAGTTTTCCTTTCAGTCAAGTTAGAAATGGAAATTTCATAAACTAAAGTTGAATAAAGTTAGGCCAACAGCCTATTAGACCAGTATCCTGCCAGCCTCATGAGAGAATTCAGAATTATAGAAACTTTGGAAAATTTGAATTATACACCAACCTATCCAAAATAGTTTTCCTTATCACAATTAATTGTGAATTTCCTTATATTCTGAAGCATAACAAACCTAAAAATCTTGATTCTTCTAAATTTTAACTTTTTCAAATTCAAATGAATAATTTTTTTATGTTCCAGTTTCAAATGTTCAAATGGATTTATGCAGTCCGGCCATAGATACTGATACTTGGAGATGCTGGTTTTGACTTTTTTTTCTTTGCAATGTGGTCAATAGAGAGCACTTAAAATACTGTGGCAGACATTTTTGCAAGCTATTTTTAGCTTGGGAAGATCAGTATTTTTGAAAAGGGATATTAAGGAAAAGTAAAGATAATTCCAAATTATTTGAGACAACCATTAGCAAATTTGCAGACGACATCAAGTTGGGGGGGAGTGTCAATCTGATGGAGGGTAGGAGGCCTCTGCAGAGGGACCTTGACAGGATAGATGAGCAGAACCCAATAGCACAAAGTTCAAAAAGACTAGGTGCTGGATCCTGCAGTTTGGTCACAACAACCCCTTGAAGCGTTACAGGCTGGGGACAGAGTGGCTAGAGAGCAACCAGGCAGAAAGGAACCTGAGGGTGCTGATTGACAGTAGCATGAACACGAGCCAGCAGTGTGCCCAGGTGGCCAAGAAGGCTGATGGAATCCTGGCCTGTATCAGGAATAGTGTGACCAACAGGACCAGGGCAGTCATTCTTCCCCTGTACTCAGCACTGGTTAGGCCACGCCTTCCCCCAGAGAGTGCTGGAGGGTGTCCAAAGACAGGCAATGAGGATGAAGAAGGGACTGGAGCACAAGCCCTGTGAAGAGAGACTGAGGGAACTGGGGTTGTTTAGCCCGGAGAAGAGGAGACTCAGAGGGGATTTTTTTGCTCTCTACAACTCCCTGAAGGAAGGTTGTTGCCAGGTGGGGGTTGGTCTCTTCTCCCAGGAAACCGGCAGTAGGACAAGAGGGCACAGTCTTAAGCTGCACCAGGAAAGGTTTAGGTTAGACATTAGGAGGAAGTTCTTTACAGAGAAAGTGATTGGCCATTGGAATGGACTGCCCAGTGAGGTGGTGGAGTCAGAGTCCCTGGAGGTGTTTAAGAGACTGCCATGGTTGGCAAGGTGATGTTAAGTCAAAGGTTGGACTTGACCTCAGAGTTCTTTTCCAACCTAATTGATTCTGTCATTCTATTTCAGAACCTGGAACACTTGCTTGAAATAAATTTTAAAAAGAAAATTACAAACCATGTCACAGTAAGGACAGAAAATATGACCCTTTTTATGGTTGTTCTTTTTCCTCTGAAATTTTGGATCTCATCTACCATGATTTTTGGAACTTCTGAGATAAAAGAAATACAAATCAAATCAGATAAATGGCTATCTTACTGATTAAGATACATTTGCAATTGTAAGTATTTTATATGTTCTTTGGGGGAGTTCCAATGTCCCTCTCAAGATATAGCATTTAGATGCCAGAATATTTACATATGGAAGTTAAAATTCTTTTAGAGATTAGAAACTGCTAAAGCAGTAAAATGACAAAAAGGCAAAAAAAAGGAAAAAAAACCCAACCCGGGTCACAGCTGGATATCTGATGATTTCATCCAAGACTGCATTGCTAGTTGCCTGAAAAAGCTAGTCGCCGAGGATCTCTTTATAGGGGGCAATTATAAAGGCATTTCACATCCTAGATGTATGAAAAGGCCATCCAGAAACACCTCTTAATGTATACTGAAGAAATTCAGAAAATTAAGTTCTTAACTTAGACCTCATCAATACACCAGATTTGAGGGATGAGCTGAAGTTAAGGTTATTCATCTGATCTAATCTAGTCTAATTGGTTTGATTTTCCCCATTCTTTGCTTTAGAACAGCTACATTGTAAGTTTCATCAGAAGAAGACACCTTACATGTTAAATAACTTTCTCCAAAGGCAGATAAGAAAGCCATTAAAATAAACATGATTATTCGATATTTCCATATTTCAGCAGGAGAAAAATGGAACAACATGCTAAAAGAATACCAAAGAATTCAGAAAAAGGAAATACCTAACATTAAACATGTATGCAGCTCTTTTTGAAGCCAAACAGTAAGCATTTCATTGTGGACATGCCATCCTCAGTCAACCCAAAACATATGAGAGACTAGGATGGAGATGATAAATACTATGATTAGTTTAGAAGTCAGTTATGGAGCTACTGATCTATGTAAGATCAAGCAACGTTCTTCTGTGACATCTGAATCCCTAAACACATGTCACTTCAGACTCATTTATTAGTGTGGTGCTTCATTATGTCAGTGTTTGTTTCCTTGAGAAGGAGGTCTGCAGGAGGAATATTGGTAGGTTTGCTGTATACACTTTCTGTTTAAATTCAAATTCAGGCAAACAGGCTCTTCTGCCATCTTCAAATGCAATTAGTTACTTCTCTGACTTTCTAAGAGTCTAGGTTTTAGGAACACATTAGTGGCCTAAAATTTATGTATAAATATAGATTAAATGAACTTTATCAGCTACCAATGTTTTAATTACATTTATCTTTCTGAAAAATCTGGAAGATGCGAAACTTGTGCTTCAGCAACGACATAAAGTGAGATGTATTGGGTCTGTCTAAGATGGAGCCCATTTCCTCAAAGCAGCTCTCACAGTGTTGTGCTTTGTTTTGGTGGCTAGAAAGGTGTTGATAAGACACTACTGTTTTGACTACTACTGAGCACAGCATTGAGACTGTAATGTTCCTTCCCCAGCTGAGGGCAAGATTCTGGGAGGGGACACAAGTAGGCCAGCTGAGCCAAACTGACCAAAGCAATATTCCATTCCATATGACATCAGCTCAGATATAAAAGCCAAGGAAAGGGGCAGGATGGAGGCATTCATTGTTTCCAATAGCTACCCTCTGAGAAACTACTACATGTGTTGGAGCCCTACTTCCCAGGATGATGGCCGGACATCGCTGCTGATGGAAAGTAGAGATTAGATTTAGGCTTTGTTTTTGGGGGTACAAGTTTTGCTTTTGCTTCTAGTAAACAACTTTATCTCAACCCACGACTTGTTTACCACCTTATTCTTTTCCCCCTGCACATCTGGGAGGGGGAGAGCGGGGTTAGAGTGACTGTGGCACTTGATGTCCAGTCAAGGTCAATCCATTACAGATGTAAGAATAACCTCTGTTATATATATTTTCTCAGGTTTCCTATATATCATTTTATTTACTTACAATATAAGCAATTAAGGGTATCACTGAAAGAACAACCCAATTCAGAAATCTCCTTCTAGCTTTATAGTATTCAACTTCCTTTCACTCACCCCTTTTCACATGGATGAATCTACACATATGCTGAAAGGAAAACTTCAGCTTGGGAATTGTATTGAGATAAATCTCTTTCTGCAGCAGGTGAGTTCTTTCACTTTGAAAGTTGGTTTTATATCCTAAACGTATGTGCCATGGTGGTCTAGACTGTGAGAGCAGGTAAGAAGTTCAGGGGTAACTCTGCTTTGTTACAGTGTCCCTCCTCTCACATAATAGTATTTTTGCAGTATGGAAGGAGATATTTCTTAGAACAGAGCCCATCATACAATCCTTTTAACAGAAATGATACCCCTCCATAGATTTTTACATTCAGAATCTCTCCATTTTACATAACCTGAGTGGAACAAAAGGAATATAACTCAGAGAATTTGGCTGCTTGTCTGCTCAGGTACCTCAAGCCTATGTACATGTACAGAATTTTAATGTCTATTATCAGCCAGGGTTAGGCACATTTTTCTCTTCATCTAAATCTAAAAATGCTGAAAACATCTTGAAAAGTGTTTTGCTATTTTGCTTTTGGTTCAGAAATTACGTATTGCTTGGATTTGTATACTGACAGATAATGAGGGAACATCATACGATATATGATAACAATAACAGTGAAGTAATGTGAGAAAGTCATTTATCTTTCTGTTTCCACTCTGCCTGTGAGAATCTGAAAATCACTACTGTTCCCATTTGAATAAATATTTTGGTGGGAAATATTCATTTAAATATCAAGAATTGAAGAGTTCAGCTATTGTTGATAGGCACAGAAGTTAGATGGGGAGGGAAGAAAGAAATAGAGTACTGCTACTTATCAGCAATATAAACTGCATCTTTTGACCGATTCATCACTATTAAAATACCTTATGTTTATTGCTAATCTCCTTGACAGACATATTTTGTAAGTCTACTGTTCAGATATGGTATCTCCTATTTCCTATGTCTCTGTCTCTTCCCCTTATTACTTCATCTAAATTGCCTAGAAGCTTGGTGGAATCTATCAGAAATTTCATTAAATCTTCAATATTTGCATTTACAGGTAGAAGTAATTAATTTTAGAGGTATTAGAAAGGTGTATTTTTCTTTTGCCTTTCCTAATGTTGATACAGGAATTAATAGTATCTGATTATGATCTGTGCCCCAATTACACTGGTAATGCATCTAACTCAAGCACTTAAGGAATGTGCTAAGGGTAAAGAATCTTGGGATCCCTTGTGAGAGATCAGAAGTCATAGGAAAAATGCATCTATCCCTGCCCCTGCATCAGTCAACATGAAATTAACAGGGGTCAAGATCCTGCCAACCACTTTAAAGGGTACTGCCACTAATTTGCCATGGCCAGAGTCCTACAAAACAAAAATTGATATTTATCAGTTCATCTCACTATTTTAGTTCTGATAATATGGCTTTGGCCCTGTATTGGGTCTGTCTGAGATGGAGCCCATTTCCCATACAGCAGCTCTCACAGTGCTGTGCTGTGCATTGGTGGCTGGAGTGGTGCTGGTAATACGCCAGTGTTTTGGCTACTGCTGAGCACAACACTGGGACTGTAGTGTCCCTTCCCCAACTGACGGCAGGATTTTGGGAGGGGACACAAGTGGGCCAGCTGACCCAAACTGACCAAAGGAATATTCNGCTTTGCTTTGCTTTCATTTTTGCTTTAGTAAACTGCCTTATCTCAACCCACCGTTTGCCATCGTATTCTTTTCCCCTGCCTGACTTTTTTTGGGGAAAAAGGGGTTAAAGAGACTGTGGGCACCTGGTGGCCAGCCAAGGTTAACCCATTACAGGCCCGTTAAATTTAAGTATGCCCTTTGAAGCTGACATTGAATTTTCTGTCTCAGAGTAAAAAAACCTGCAAATAAAAACATGAGCAACTGGATATTTCCCTAGTACTTTACAAGATTTCTAAGGACACCTTGTATTGGCATTGAAAGACACAATTACTCTGCATGTACCTTGTCTAATTAGTGTATCACTAGACAACTGCAGGTACATAAACAAAGGCAAATCGTAGCAAATTGACTTGCAACCCAAGCTACAGCCCAAATTAACTATCGATAGACATATAAATGAATTATGAAAAAACTCTCACTTTTCTATTTCAGTGGAGTAGTTTTACTTTTCTTTCAAAAATTATAACTTTAGAGACAGCCATCCCCTTGTGTGAAATAATTTCCTGTGAGGAGCAAAAACAATGTAAAACCAAACAGTTTTCTCACAAGGAAATCTTAAAATCTTACAGTTTTCATGACTGTGTTCACGTTCATCTACCTTAAAATGTGAAGTTTGACCTGATGCTTTGAAACACTTCTTACAAATGAGCCAAGAAGATACTATACTGGGACAAAAACCTAAACAAAGTGGCATTGGCAGTCCATTAATTAAAACTTTCTTCACTTAACCAGTATGTATGACTCAGAATGAAGAATTGTGTTTTAGATGAAAAGTAAAGCAAAGGTTGCTGACCATTTTGTTTCATTAAACATCCAATGACACTTTTACCCAAAGCAGAGGATGTTATATTCAATGTTCTTACAAAATTCCTCTCTGGTTAATTACAATCTGCTCTACTAAACTTCTCCTAGAGAAAATTTAATTAAAATGATTTGATGTCTCTCTGGCACAGGGTCGACAGGTGTCTGTAACACAAAAGCCACCAGCACAATTTGCATAAAGTGGTGCTCTTCTGTAGCAGAGAAAGCAAGGATAGAAACCTTACTTTTGCCTCACCAGAAATGGATGTCCCATTTCAGGCACTGGGTTTTGTTGAGGTGCTGATAACAAAGTGCAAAATATTTTTGATACCTATCCAGAACTTCTCTTAAGTAGTGGGAACCGGATTCATGGCTTACAGCTATTTCAGCAATCATCTAGGTTCTTATTATGTTTTAATAATATTGTAAGTAGTGATTAAATAGATATACACAAGAGAGAAGGATGGGGAAGGCATTTTTGCAGTGCATCTGGGAGTCTGCTATACAGACATTGAGAAAATCTTTTACATCAATAATCAAATAATCACAGAACCATTAGGGCTGGAGGACACCTCTGGAGATCACATAGTTCAATATGTGTACTCAAAGCAGGATTAGATAAAGCAAGTTGATCAGGACGGCATCCAGTCATGTTTGAACGTCTTCAAGGAAGGAGAGTCCACAACCGCTCTGGGCAACCTGTGGCAGTGTTTGACTGCTCTCACAGTAAAAAAAAGATAAAACATCTTCTGCTTAAACAGAATTTCCTGTGCTTCAACTTGTGTTTATTACCTCTTGTCCTTTTATTTGGCACCACTGGGCCTGTCTCCATTTTTTTTACTCTCCCATCAGGTGTTTATACAAATGGATAAAGTCTTCCCCTGAAACTTCTTCAGGCTGAGCAGTTCCATGTTTTTCAGCCCCCTTTTATGTCAGATGCTCCAAGTCCTTAGCTAGGTTGCAAAACCTTGTTGGTCTTGGTCCAGTATGTCTTTGTCTCAGACTGAGGAGCCTAGAACTCAATCCAGAGCTTCAAAAGGGTGTCACTAGGACTGAGGAAAGGCTGATTACTTTCTTCTGCTTCCTCCAAATGGATAGATGACCATCCATTGTGTTCTAAATACTTCTGCACCAGGTGATAGAAGGCAGCTTGAGGTCTGGCAGTGCACTTTTGGAGGAAAGATTGACAAACTCAAGGACCAGATGGGCATATTCTCTGGACCTCATATATCTTGCAAATATTTTACTTCACATTCATTTCCATATGCCTGTCATTCTTTCCTGGTTCTTAGCAATAGCTTAGCCTTTTAAAGCTTTAATTAAACTGTCTCACTAATGGACAGTTAATGATTTAAAAGGAAACAATTCACCAATGTCATGTCCCTCCATTATACAGTACACATTTTAATGGTTTGTACTGAATCATTTGCTTATCAAGACCTTGAATATCTCAAAAATCATACTACCTTTTGTCAAAATAACATAACATGATACAATGTGGTTAGAGTGACAGCAATAGCTGTGGCTTGAATGTAAATGCTGTGTTGTGCCATGGCAAAAAAACCTTCCGCAAATCTAATGAGTCAGACATAGCCTTGAGTTTGGATGATATTCAGCATAATGACATGCCTCAAAAGTAATTGCCAAACAGCCCCTCATCACTCACAGAGCCTACTCAGTCATCTAGACCCTGTGCAAGCAAAACTCTCGGTGACTTCAACAAAGTAATGCCTTAAAATTGAAATCAGGATTATTCAGGGGGAAAAAAGAAGTGAAAGTCAAACAGGAAAACAATTATTTTAGAATGTACAGAGCTTCCATCATCATAATGCCTCTGCATTTAACAATCTTTTCCCAAAATGCTATTAAAGTATTCATAAAGTAGCGATTTTATGAATGAACATTGGATGTGTTCAAGGTCATGCAAGAGATCTGACAAACAGCAATACTTCAATCCACCCTAGGAGAAAAACCCTTGTCCCAAGATAGAGGGAATTCCAGTAGAGTCACAGTTGTCTAATAATGATAAGGGTGTGCTAATAGGTCATTTTATTAGTCAAATTCAATCATTAAAATGCATCCATTAAAGTCTGAAGCAAGTTTGATAGTCAGACTGATTTCCTTATTGTTATTGACAGAAAACTCTATCCTGAGATAAAAACTTTCCTAATAGCCAAGTAAAATATGCCTTGCTGCAGTGTTAGATCATTTGTGATTCTTCCCTTTTCTAGTTAATTATAATAATTGATTCTATTGATCCCATGCTTTTTCTGAAAATGTTTGTGCATGAATAATTCAACAAAGAATAGCCAGATTCACTCTTCTACACCAAAAGTTATCTGCAAATGACCAAAGATTAAAAGTGGATTTATGAATTTAGTGAATAACAAGATGACTCAGGCTACTTCCACCTGGCAAATTGTAACAGAATATTAGGCTGTATAACAGTGTGTCAGATTATGATATAATGTCTTAAGTATGTAAACATCATCTTGTGACTGTCGTGTGGCTCTGGGACAGTGACATATGACCATCTTTCCTTTTGTCTATTGGTTGTATTAACCAAAACAATCTTTGGACTATTGAACCAGATGAATTTGCAATAAAGAAGCTTCTCCATTTTGGCCCTTGACCAGCTTGTATATAGACTGTCTTTCTTTCCTGGATCCTCTGGATCAGCACCATACACACAAGGCCAGCATATTTTGTTTGCAGTTGTGGTTTCAGAGGGTCCTGATCCCTGACACCATCAAATTGATGATTCTGTTTTAAGGGATCGCAAACACAGCCGGACAACAAGAGCCTGTACTCTAGCCATATGTTTTGAATTGGCCCCAGGCAGCAGCAGAGTACCCCACAATTATTTGCTCACTCTTTGTCTCCTGTAGTGGGACAAGGGAAACAATGGGAAAACAAGATTGAAAAAGACCTCATGTGTTAAAATAAAAATGGCTTAAGAAGTCAAGGAAGGAGAAAGATGACAGAAAGGAAAAAAGGAGCAAATGAACAAAAGTGATGAAAAGTCAACGATTCACCATCTCTCACAAGCAGATTGCTGCCCAGACAGTTTCTGAGCAATGTTTACCTACCTCTCCAAAACCTCCCCACTGTGGTTTTATTTCTGAGAATAACATTATATGGCATAGATTATCCGTTTGATCAGTTTGAGTCAACTCTACTTTTTGTGTCCCCTCACAACTTATTGTGTGCCCCTAATATTTCCCATGCCAGCGGCAGATTTGGAAAAAAAAAAAAAGAAACTGTGCAAGCACTGCTCTACAATACCCAAAACACCAGTGTGTTATCAGCACTGTTCTTGTCATGATACCAAAGTGCAGCACCACATGGAAAGAAATTATGTCCATCACAGCCATACCCAGTACACTATGAGATCTCTTTGAAGTCAACTAATTATTTTAGGATTTAAAAAACGATGAGCACATCCATAGATCTATTGGAAACTGGCAGTCAGCTGAGTTCATAGCATTCATTATTTACCATTCCTGTTTTGGCATTTTAAATTATAGGGAGAAGAAGTTAGATACTTAGATTTTAACAAAATATAATAATATTTTGCTACAAATTGCTGGGATTTAATTAGTCCTCTTCCTGCTATAATTGTTTCTAAGCTTTATCACAGGCTTTATTATAGATTCTAAGTTTTATTACTTTAAGCTACTGCTGGTGAGGGACTTTATTACAGGACAGTCACATCCCTTACTTTGTCAACAAATTGACTTTCTTCCTCATCTCTGTTTTGCTTGGATGAGTAATTATGTATTACTGTCTTGCAGCAGTTCTCCTGGTTGTAAAGTCTCGGTGCAGTATTTTAAATAAAATGGGTGGCCTGAATTTTTTGTCGATGACCATGTCTTTATTTCCTTTTAAATTGAGAATGAACTCTCACATAAAAAAGAATAATAAAGGAATGGAATTCTATTTATTAGCATTGATTTTATGAGGCACCTGGTGAAGCAAACAAACTCCACAGCTGATTCAATAATTTATCAATTTTCTTGAATCTCGGAGATATCTTCCGACTCTTACCAGTGATACAAGAAAAGTGAGATAGAACAGTGAGCAGCAATCACTGTTCTTCACCCTTTTACTCCTTTATGACTTACCACACAATAATGTAATTTGCTACAAGCAGGAAAATCCTCAGGGAATTCTTTACAGAATGGGAACTGATCTTAGGCTTTTATGTTGGGGTTTTTTTAAGGGTACTTTCTTAGAGAGAAAAAACCCAACAGTATTGTTCTTTTTTCTTCTTCTCTGCATCCTGAGTAAGTTAACAGGTTGGCACCAGAATCATAGCACTTAATCTCACTATGTAGACTGTGGGACAAATTGTAACAGGCATTGTAAACGTGGTCTTAAGCCCTGTGCATTCAAGATTGGTTCAAATCCTCATCTGCTGCTTCCAGAACAGTGAACTGTTGGTTTATGTGTTGAGTCATGACTTTCACAAAATTAGAAGTTGTTCTCTTTATGTGTCTCCTTACTCAGTGGAGAAAGATTAAACACTCCCACAGATATTCAAAAAAGGAAAAGAATATGATGAGATGCATCTTGGAAGACCTAGAAGTACATTAATTCAAACTGATTATGAATCACACCTTAACTGTTTTTTTCAGATAAAGAAAAATGAAAGTATTTCCAAAACATAATGCTAACAGTGCAAAAATATTTTGTGATCAGTCAGGTTGGTGGGATATAGAAGGAATCTATTTCACTTAAGCGTGAAACAGTGTTGTCAGGAAAAGACTTCCCCAAAAAGTATCATTAGAAGTGAAAAAGAACTTTCACTGCCCACAGCTCTGTACATCACTGAAGTGATGCTGGGACCATAGTGACCCAGCAGATATTTGTGATAGGAATGGAAAGAAACCTGGAGGGCTTTAGAAAAGCTTTTATTCCTAGGTTGTAGCACTGAAAAGCTGAATTATGGTGGGATGATTTTTGCCCTTTGACTATGAGTAAGACAATGTGCTGGACAGCCATTTGCTGTCCTCATTCTTGACAAGTTGTGTGTGAGTTCTTAGTGGCAAGATACAGTCGGGATATTTGACTTCACATTGCAGTCTGTCAGGCTGGATTGGCTAAAACTAGTCATTTCAACACCCCCTTGGGAAAGCAGCAGTTCTAGTTGTCTAGATGCTTCCTATGCAGAAAAGATATTCTAGATAATGGGGCAAGAATTGTAGGAATAATTTTTAATACCTGGCAGTATCAGAGATAGGCATAACTAAAAGCAAATAACATTATGAGAGGAATAGGCAGAAAACCTAAATCTGAATAAGAGCTCAATATAAATCTCTGAAGAAGAGATTAAATCTGGTGACAGATCTGATTCAGCTAGATGAAAGTACCAACACTTCATAAAGACAGAGCTGCTATAAAGCACTTTAGAACTAGTGAACTTTTTGTTTAGCTGTAGACCAGAGTTGTTAGAAGGCCCATTTGGTAAAAGCAACATTAGCAAGAGAAAAAAAAAAAAAGGAGTGAAAAAGTGAGTGATACGTTTACCCTGAAAACTAGAGATCAGAAAACTAGATCAGAAAAAAATATTATTGAAGAAAATGAGTTTTATATTACTTCTGCTGAATGTCAAGGGTATAGTCAGTAGGTTATGGTTGCACTAACCACAGCTGAACAGAGCCTGAACATTTACAGAACCCTTCAGACAAGGTTTTGCTTTTGCCATCACTGTAGTGCCTACTCGTGTGTTCAAAGGTCCATTTAAAAACAATTTTTTTTTGATTTCTTCTTCATCTGTCCTACTTGGAGAAGGACAAGATTGGCAAAAACATTTGAAGGAACATATCTTTTAATTATCAGTGGTAAGGAACTATAACAAATGGTGAGGGGAAAAGTAAGCTTTAAAGTAATAAGCATTTTTTTCTAAAATTATAACATCAGAAAGATTACCACAAGACTCTTGTCCATTTCCTATGAGAGATTTTTGAAATGAGAAGATTTGGCTATAAAGAGTTGACTGGTCATGAAAAAGAATAAACCAACTTATTTTAAAATAAAGAGTGTGAAGATTAGGAAAAGATTAATGACATTGGCATTAAGGAAAAATGAGTAAGAGAAAAATTACTCACTAAATAGGAAAGCATGTGACAAATACTTATCTTATATTTGCTTGTGCAAAGTTCCAGAGCAAGAAGTGCAAGGAACTTCAGTCATCATTCACGATGCAAAATCTAGTAACAGATGAAAACTGGGGTACAAGCAAGATAGACAGAATCATCAGAAGATGTTATGGCTCTATTTATGAGAGTAACATGCAATATTCATCACTGATAGGAAAAGATCCAAAGAGAAGTGCAGAAGAACTGCATTTGGGAGGGAAAAACTCATGCCTATCCATTCTGGAGTTTGAAGGCACTTTTGAAGAAAAGACAAAAGGTGGAGCCGAGCTCTTCACAGTGGGGAATGCTGTGAGGATGGGAGAAAATAAACCGCACACCAGCAATATCTTCTGGATTAGATAAGGAAAGAGCCTTCAGATTAAGTGACCTAGCTAATTCCCTCTCCTATTTCCTTAGTTAATGAAGGTAACTGGGGGAAGATATGTTCTGTTGGAGAGATTTCATTCAAAAAAAATTGTATCAATGGCAATGACTGACAAAAAATAAGGACAAGGAAGGCAACAGGAAAGCAGAAAGACAAGACTTAGCAGCGGAGGAAAATAAACAACAGACAAGGGAAAAGGAGAGAGGGGGGAAAAAGAGGTCCCAAGGATCTTGTGGGACATAAGGAAATAGGGAATATATACAGTGAACAACATGCTCCAAAATAAAAAATAAATAATAAATTAAAAAATCCTAAACAGATTTACAGACCTTCCACTGTCACATATGTGCAGAAAGTGAGCATGACAGCAGGTATTTCTGCTTGCTGTAATTACCACTGTAAGCCTAGAGCAGTGTTATTAAAAAAGAGGTAAGTTAAAATTGCTCAAGCTAGCATTTTAGGCAACTTTATTTAAGATGTATTTCTAAGCAGTGCCACTAACCTGAGGGCAAGCTAAGTAATGACAGACCAAAGTCTGATTGTGATTCACTGCTGACTTAAATCTGGTAAAGTAGGATGCTGAAGGCAGTCTAAAATATGGCCAGCCACAAACATGGGTTAAATTAATCTGGTTCAGCTAAAATGTAGTGCGTGAACTAAGAGCTAGTCTAGTCAGTGTATGAAAATATAAACGCTTATGACTTAAAATTGCCGAGTATCACTGAAGTGAGGAACTTCTGAGATATTTTTCCTGCCCTGAGAAGAGTGACAGGAGTAGGACACTTGAGGTTTAGCTGTATTCTTCCTCCTGTTAATTTTAAAGTGAAAATACTCTAATTACAGACTACCGCTTTTTGACTAACAGTGAAGAAGTTGGGTGAGGAATCCCTTCTCCTCCCATGATGTCATTTATGTTCACACATTGAGAGTGGCCAGCACAGTGGGAGCACCTCAGGTCCTGCAGAACAGTGATCTTCCGTGTTGTGTTGCAAAGTGCCACATGCAATGCTGACAAACAGGTATGACATGTAGCATGGCTGCTGGAGTGCAAATACACCACTGGTGTCAGGAAGCAGGGCTGGAACACACCACAATCCTGGAGAGGTTTCAAATGGAGACAAAAAGCCTTGGTGGCCCAAAATTAGCTTTCTTCATCGTGGAAAATAGCTGTCCTCCTCACACCCTCCAGGAACCCTTTTAGGGAGACATCCATGGTTTCCACAAACCCAGAGTGCGGATTTTTGCTTTCCTAATAGCTTTCCGGGGTTGTTCAAACCACAAATCCTGCTTCTAGTGCAGCAGGAAACCTCGGCTAAAATTCCAATGAAATTCCAACATTGAGAAATAAAGTGGGGCAGAGGGCAGAAAAGCAGCTGGTGTTTATTCCTCTAATGAGAGCAAAAGGGATCAAAGGTTTTATATCCACAATTGTTAGTAGAGAGATTATGTAATGATGTCTGCATGGGTGTTACAAAAGGCAGAAGTACAATTCCACATAAAGATTGAACTTCAGAACCAAGGAGAAAGTACCAGAGTATGAGAAAGGAGGGACTGAAATGAAAACCAGTTGTTCCATGAACTCCAATTTTACAGTGCTCCTAAACACACTGAGCTGTACCAACTGGCATATCATCAAAACTGGGAATAGCATAAAACTGCCCACCCTTGAAGCATGACATGAGGAAATTTTGCAATTATGGAATACTGAATATATTCCAACAAACAAACAGGCAGCTCATCTCCACCTACTTCCCATGCTCAGAATATAAATGGAAAACAACATCAGCAAAACCTGTGGTTGGATACTTTGTCGCTGAGGGCTTTTTAAGCAACTGAAGATTAATCATCCTTTTAATCAGAAGAAGATTGAGGACTAAGGACTTATCACCGAACAACTTACTTGGGTAAATTACTCGAAGCACCTAATTAAATTGATATACTCTCTTACTAGGATGTAAACTTTAAAGTCTGAAAACCTGTAAACAGTACAAAGGTGCTTATCCCTTATCCATGATTCATTTCTCTGTTGTTGAAATGGATAACAATAACTTTCTGAGAGCACCATAAAAATTAATTTAAAGAGTGTAGTAGCCACATAAAGACCCTTTTCTTTCACTCTTCACATCATAAATTGCCAGATAAGGCACAGGGACTTTTATTAGATATGAAATGGTAAACTAACAGCAATATTTACAGCATTATACCTCATCTAAAAACATGCCTTGAGCTATTTGAAACCTTGTTATATAGTTATTATTGCTGAAAAATAATTGCATCTGCTCTAAAGTTTGCTCAACTCTATAAAAAAAATAGTAGAACATGATTAAGAATAGGATCTGAGTTCATCTCATGTAACTTTATTCTCTTCTCTAAGTTGTTTTTGTAGGAAGCCTAATCATGATGATTTTGTTTGCTGGTAACAGAGAGCAGCTAGTTCCAGATCAGTCTTGCTCACTACAGAACAGGACTTAGGGACTTAGGATCCTCTCGAAGGTCTTTTAATGAGCTTTAACTAAATTAGGGTGGGATCCTTTTTTGGACATCTCAAGTAGGGAATATTAGATATACTTCCCTTCTTACTTTGAGAAGGGTTCAAACTGTGTTACCTCTGCAGCTAAACTGTATGTCTTATCAAAATATAATTAATATTACCTTGCTTTTAATCTAAACATTCTGTCTCCATTCATGACTCCATTCTGACTTCTCTAAACAACTAGCTCTGAAGTCTGATTTCAGCTACCACAATCACCAGTGGCTGTAGACATCAGTGTCAACTATATGTCCACGGTTGTGTGTACTCATCTCTGATTTAGGATATAGGTACTAAGGGCTAATAGCTTGGTATGGCACTAGTGGTTAATAATGTGTAAGGATTAACCATTAGCATGTGTGCTGTTAAGTAATAAATTAATTCAGGGAAGATTTGATTTAAACTGGACTGATCTTTCAGTCTTCTAAGCACTCCCAACTCATCCATCTCTAATTCCCTAATGGATATATATTTATATGCACACTTGCTTTTCTAGACTTTTCCTACTTTATCTCTAGCCAATAGCAGGGAATTTCCTAGAGGGAAGTATTGTACTTCCTGTATGTCAGCATATAGTTCACTCAAAACTTCCATGGCTCCATCAAGTTTTGCTGTCAACCTATGTAGCGAAAAATATGATAACACTTTGTGAAATATATCTCTATCATACTGATAGTGTTATACAAATAATAAATATCAACAGCTATTTATAGTTCTAATTCATACTCATCCAGTTAGACATAAATGGGAGAAACACAACTGTGACCAGACAAGCAGAGCTGAATTGCATGAATTTCAAACAGATATCTGTGAATTAAAAGACTTGTGCTTATAAACAGCATGCTTGATTTTGGAGAAAGAAAAGAAAAGAAAAGAAAAGAAAAGAAAAGAAAAGAAAAGAAAAGAAAAGAAAAGAAAAGAAAAGAAAAGAAAAGAAAAGAAAAGA
>VXBA01003765.1:219791-238691 GCA_013399895.1 Serilophus lunatus | reverse complement strand
GAAGGGAAGGGAAGGGAAGGGAAGGGAAGGGAAGGGAAGGGAAGGGAAGGGAAGGGAAGGGAAGGGAAGGAAAGGAAAGGAAAGGAAAGGAAAGGAAAGGAAAGGAAAGGAAAGGAAAGGAAAGGAAAGGAAAGGAAAGGAAAGGAAAGGAAAGGAAAGGAAAGAAAGAAAGAAAGAAAGAAAGAAAGAAAGAAAGAAAGAAAGAAAGAAAGAAAGAAAGAAAGAAAGAAAGAAAGAAAGAAAGAAAGAAAGAAAGAAAGAAAGAAAGACTATCTACTCTAGCTCTCTAGCTGTGGAAACTTTCTGAAGGTCATTTTTGGGAAAAGTATCCCATTGAGAGAAAGAAAAAAAATAATATTTTCCTGGCTGTGATATATCCTGGCTAATAATAGATCCTCTACAGGAAATCACACATAGTCAATATATTTTTACAACTGCTTTGGAAAATGCATTGGACAAAATATTCCAGAAAGAGTTTGTCTTGGGAGAATGGTTTAGTAGGTTTATTCCATTACCAACTTGTAAAATACCTGTAGTGGTTTACCTTAACTGGACACTAAGAATTACACAACAGCTTGCTCACTCCTTTCCCAGCCCCTGGTGGGGAGAAGAACTGGAAAGGGGAAACCTTGTGGGTTGAGATGATAACAGCTTATTAACTGAAAGAAAATAAATGCAAAAATAATAACAAAAGTAATTACACTATGTTAATAACGATAATTATTACAATAAAAGTAATAATGATTGTAAGGAAAGGAGGCAGAGGTATAAAACCTAAGACAAACAAGTGATGCACAGTGAAGTTGCTCCATATCTGCTGACCAATGTCCAGCTCATCTCCAAGAAGTGATCAGCTCCTTCCAGCCAAATTCCACCCGTTTATGCACTGGGAATATCATTCTGTGGTATGGAATATCACTTTGGCCAACTCGGGTCATCTGTCCCAGCCATGTTCCCTCCCAGGTTCTTGTGCACCACTTCACTGTCAGAGCATGAAAAATGAAAAGTCTGTGACTTATGATAAACAGAATTTAGTGAGAACTACAACATCAGTACGTTGCCAACATTATTCTCATAGTGAATGCCAAAACAAAGCACTGTACCAAATACTAAGAAGAAAATTAACCCAGCTGAAACCAGGACAGTTCTGGACTATCTTGATATTCAGTGCTTTTGTTCTAATTTCTTTAATTCTATATAGTTGATTTTTGAGTTTTGCCAGTTTTTTTTTAGTGTGATCTTTAGCTGCGGAGATGGATTCCAATGTACTTTTATCATTACATGATCCCTTTGCTAGGCTAAACTAACTTGAAACAGGGGGAAAGTTGCTATACATACTACATGATTTTCCTAGAAGAAGGAAAGGGCAATATTATGAAGTATTGCTCCCTGAGGGAGGAAGAAGTCAAATAGGCCTGTTGACAAATTAGTATTTTTCCATACAGAGCTAAATTACTACAATTGTAAATGGAGTCAGGGTCATTGTTTTGACAGCTTGTGAGTATATTTCATCTCTACATGATCTTTTTTTTTTTCTTTTAATGTATAAAATGTGGTAGTATTGAAGGGAAAGTAGAGCCTGAGAAAGGCAACGAAAGAATCAAGAGGTCACTCAAAGTATATTTGCTTTGGCACAGGAAAGACAAAAATTAAGCATAACAACTCCAGAATTCAATGCTAATGCACCAGTATCTGACCAGATCATTTGCTTATTTCATTCAAAAAATGGAGTCTACAGCAAATTCAAATTGTTCTCTTTGGGACCTTGTACTCTGTTAGAGCTAATTTTCATAATGAGGTTGAAAATCAAACTCAAAGACCCACTTCGTGTCCTGGCTGCAGTATAGCTGGCAAAAGAAGATGTGAGTACAGAAAAAGAGGGACAGACTGTTTTTCTGAAGCTTTTTGGGGGATAGTGCTTCAAGAACTGTTTTTTTGAAGATTTTTTGGGGATAGTCCTTCAAGCACGACTGCATTACTTTCAACAGAGGAAAAGCAAAGACTGACCTAATTTAATTTAGGGTTTAGAAGAAATGGAAAATGATGTAAGTTACATGAATTGTGCATGGAAATATGGTGAAAACGGATCTATTTTTCAAGTTTTCCACTTAATGGAGGGAAATAGATTGGGTTACGTCAGATGATATTACAAAGCAAAATCTGACAAACCAAACAAAGTCTTCTCTGGATCAGGAGGTATTTGCACTCTTCAGTCTACACCATTTTTTTAATAAGAAGCACCAAAAATCAACACTGGTCTCATCTTTGATTATTATCTTTCAGAATACAAGGGAACTATATGGACTGTGTGACTAAGGAGGCAGGGTTTATCTTTTTAAAACAAACAACTTGTAATTCATCTGCAACAAGTCTAGTATTGTAAAATACTTTGAATAATTTTTTCTACAACTGAAAATAAAGCATCTGAGCTTCAATGACAGACTCTTTCCTGTTCTTGTTTAAAAAGGGGAACAACTTAATACTTATGCATACAAATCAATGAAGGAAAATAGTAAACCAGTAGGCCACTTTATAATTTGTTATTTTTTTCAACATAATGACTGCAGATTCTCTTCTCACCAAAAAAAAAGCCCCAGCCTGTTCATTTTTTTTTTAATGATGAGCTGCTACCCAAAAGAAACAAAGTGGCATTCTGTTGACACCATATGGTAGCTGAAAAATGGGTTCCATAGTGTTCTATTTGTTAGAATGTCTTCCGAGTTTCTGTATCCATAATTTATGTTGAGGCCTTCTCTGATTGCCAAAATATTCAAACAGCTTTGTCTTCACAGGGTAGCCCACGTGGGGAGAAGAAGGTTTTCAAAACAGCAGGACCCAAACAATATCCTACTGCTCAGAGGAGAAATCATTTCCAAGCTTCTGTCCTTCTGGCTGCTCCCATTGCAATAATAATTTACATCCTGTGCGAGGAGACTGTTTGCATTCAGAAGAAATCCAATGTAATAAATAAAATGAAGGCAAACTCCCCCCAAAACAACTGTTTATGTTCTTGCATTCTAATACAAGAATTTGTGAATATTAAGCATCAATCTGAAGTTGCATTGACTCCTAGGCTCTGACGTAAGTAGATAGCTTTGGCTTTCATATCTTAATGGAAAGTGATATCCAGAGGTTATTGAACAGTGCGGTTTCCAAATGATTGCCTCGGCAGCTGGCATAGAGAGATCCAGAGTGGTTATGGATGAGCTAAAATAATTAAGATGTATTTCTCCTCGTGTCTACTCTGTTATTACTCATTTTTTAAGAGACTATAATTTAGGCAAAGACTAAAGTATTAATGTGATTTGCAAACAAATATTTCATATGATCTTAATATAGTGTACAATACTACTTGCATTATGCAGCAGGACATGCCTGTTGTAAGTAGCAGAGATCGTAAAATCACATTAAAAAGTAAGTCAGTCTCTCCTCTCTCACCTTCCTCTTCTCTTCTGATCTATCACAGCTTAGTGCTTGCTGCTGTTTGACAGTTCTGTTTCCCTCTTGCTTCTGGGATGTTGGCAGGAACACACAGGATGATGAATGGCCACCTGAGTGTGTGTGGGGGGCTAAAAAGACCAGCTGCATCTTTTTTATTAATGCTTAGCAGAATAGGATTATAGGAGAAGGAGCCCACCTGTTGTGGGGACCTTCTTAAGAATTGGATTAGACCTATTTGACCCTGAGGTAGCCTGGTCTCAGAAGATTAGTTATCCTCAGGAGTAAAATAGAGTTATATGAAGAGGTTCTATTTCATTCCTCAGCCTTGGGAAGCATTCCTTCAGTCTTGACCCTCTGGCCATCCCAGGCACACAGCTGAGATACTCTAGTGAGATCTGTAAAAGTAATTTAACTGGTAGCAAACTTGGATCCCATGAAATTGTAGTTTTCATAAAGAAATAGAATGGAAGCCAATTATTCTTCCGGAACATCTGGTAAAATGCTGCACAGCTTTGCTTATTCTGAAGATGCAATATTTTAAAAAATGGCTTCACTGTAATGGAGATTTAGTGATGTGAATATATATTTCTTGCATTAGTGTCTTTAATGACAAAGTCTTGGAAGTCAGTCAATATTTAAATCTGACATATTCTTTTCCAAATCAAAAGAAAGAGCTGTTATTCTCCATAGAAAACAAAAATAGAAAACCTTTGACCGACTTAACTTCTCACATTTTTACAAAAGCATTATATGTGGGAGAAATCTTGACATACTAAAGATAACTGAACTTAGTCTGAGAAAGAAAAAAGAAAATGTAAAAATTTCACTCAAGAATTGGTTTTATTGTGGCATTCTAGATATAATACTAGAAATAATTTCTGGGGAGAAGGAAAAAAAAATAATTTTTTGAAAAAGAACAAAAAGTGCTAGCAACAGCAACAAAAGATCTAAATATCTACAAATTACTTTGTAAAGTATTTGAAATACCCCTCTAGAAATAAATATTTTATCCTACAGAGCAATCCTCCAGAATTTAGAGTATCAGGGAACTTTTACTCATGTGAGCAGCTCCATTCCAGTTATTTATTCTAGGAAAAAGATTGAGTCCCTAATTCTCACCCCAAGTTAATGACATTACTAAATGAATTTCCTTTGTTTAAGGTTCTGCTTAGCTTTCTTTTAACATTTTTTCTTTTATGTTAAGTCATATATAGTCATTATATAGGTGTGGAATACATATGTCTAGTGACACATAGTCACACTAGACTTCATGTCTATTTTTGTATATAACTGTAATTGAGGTTAAGCCAAGTCAATTCTCAATATGAAGACAGAATCGTTATTACAGAGAAGAGTGAGAAGACTGAAGCTATTTTTATCCCAAGAACAATGCTTGTGAAAATCTACCACAGAACTCTCCAGGATCATTAAGATTTTGTTTCAGGTTGATTAAGGTGTTGACAATGTTAGTGTCAAGATGTAATGTCTTGTTTATTGTTCCAGTGCAGTTATTTGTGTTCTCAGTTGGTTTTGTTACTCAATATGGGTCCTTGCTGCCAGTTGGGCACAGGGAGTTTGAAGTATCTACACAAGGCCCATAGAATGGGGTAGAACCTTGAAGAGTTCTTTATCCTTCCAAGGCAACAGAGGCTAGAGAAAATCTGAGCATAACATCTCCCTTCTGGCAAATAACATCAGTGGAGGCTAAAGAGCTAGTTATCACTGCTTTGTAGCATAGACACAAATCTTGCTAGCTGAACTAGTAAGATTTGCAGGATGATAAGATCTGTAGGACCCATGGATTGCCCTGATGAACTCTCTATTCAGTAAAATGGGAGCTGAGAAAGGCAACTCATAGTAGAAATTTAGTTTTTGTTCAGCTACATAAAAATAGTTATCCACTGCCATTTGAGATCCAGAAAGATTTCTTATAGAGTGTAGAAGTATTTCTGGTGCTGTATAATGTGTGAAATAACACTAGATGTCTCTGTTTATATAAATAGTTTGAGTTTATGGAGTGTAATATGAGAGTTTACATATAAAGACTTACAGTTTGGGCTTTGAAGCCGAATCTCTACCCACCTCCATGACTGCAGATGTCCTTTCAGCACGTAGTAAATTGAACTTCTGACAGTATATCTTTTTTCCCCATTGACATGGATGTTTTCTGTCTTTCCTTATGATGTTCCAGTTATCATAGGACTGTACCTATTTACAGATCTGACAACGAAGATTCAACAGACCACAGCTAGGTACAGGTAACTGCAATTGTGTTTTACTCTCAACCTGTAGATAGATTCATTGCTGGAGAGAAGATTCAAGGAAAAAAAAAAAAAAAAAAAAAAAAAAAAGTGATAAGATTTATCACTAAATTATTCCAGGTACTATTTGTGTCTCCTCAATTGAACTTTCAGAACTTTTCTCATATACAATATTGATGCTTTTGTTCCCTAGAAAAGCTGCAATAATTTGTTATTAAGGGTGCTTCTAATTCTGTTTCTTCATTTTCTGTTCTCCTCTTCTTTAATTCCTTTTGCATGCTGCACTGAGAATAGATGATGAGATGAGCTGTAACTCTCTTGCAAAACTTTCTTCTTGTACATAGGTTTCTTTTTTTCAGGGCAGGACCACATGCTCTAGTTCTAAACTTCTTTCTCATTCATAGCCTTCAAGGTCATTTGTGTAAATATTTTGGTATCTAAAGTGTTATTTGTTTGGGACAGAATTTTTTATCCCCTCACTTATCTTGATAAAAACCCACTTTGATTTCAGGTATTAATGGATTAAGAAATGTAAGTGTTCTTGATTAAGGATTATCGAGATGAGACTGGCAGCCTGACAATACATACTGAACTCATATTGATAGAGGAAGACTTGGAGAACTGAATTTAGAAACTGCATATGAGAATGCTGGTGTTATAATTTGGGAATAGCTTAGGACTGGAGTGGTGAAGGAATGAGATGCTCATATCTAAAAACTAGATTTATTACCAAGCTGCAAATACAGAAAAAGGACCAAGAAAATACTGATATGGGGTTTTATTAAAACATTGATTCATGCTTGTAAGATGCATTGAAAGTAAAATATTGTGATTAGACCAACTGATGTTAGTGTGGGGAAAGGACCTCTCTTTCTGGCTATAAAGCCTTCTAAATATCTGGCTCAGGATTTTAATAGAATGTACCTCTCTTGATTTTCAGATATTGTTACTATTACGGAAACATGGTGGGATGACTCACATAACTGGAGTGCTACAAGCTCTTCAGGAGAGGCAGGTGTGTGAGAAGAGGTGGAGGGGTGGCCCTCTATGTTAGGGAGACTCTCGATGCTATGGAATTCGATATTGATGAAAACCGGGTTGAGTGTCTATGGCTAAGAGTTGGAGGGGTTATCAACAAGTCTGGCATCCTGATTGGAGTCTGCTATAGACCATCTGAGCAGGAGGAAGAGGTAGACCTGTTGTTCTTTAAGCAGTTAACAGACAGAGGCTGTCTCAAAGACAGCTACCCTTGTCCTTTTAGGAGACTTGAATCTGTCAGATATCTGCTGGGAACTTAACACAGCTGAGAAGAGGCAGTCCAGAAGGTTCTTAGAGTGCATTGAGGATTGCTTTTTATCACAGCTGGTGAGTGAGCCAACCAGGGGGCAGGTTGTGCTTGATCTGCTGTTCACCAGTAAAGAGGGGCTGGTAAGCGATGTTGTGGTCAGAGGCTGCCTGGGGTGCAGTGACCATGAGATAATAGAATTTTTGATAAACAGTGAATCAAGGAAGAGCATGAACAGAACGTCCACACTGGGCTTTCAGCTGGAAGACTTTAGATTATTCAAGGAATTATTTGGGAGGATACCTTGGGAAATAGCCCTTAAAAGTAAGGGTTTCCAGGAAGCCTGGACATACTTCAAGAATGAAATCTTGAAGGCACAGAAACAGGCCATCCTAATGCACCTTAAAATGAGCCATAGGGGAAGAAGACTGGCCTGAATGGGTAAGGAGATTCTGAAGGAGCTAAGAAATAAAAAGAGGATGTACCACCTTTGGAAAAAGGGGGACGTAAATCAAGTTATGTTCAAAGACATTGTTAGCAGGAAAATTAGAGAGGCAAAAACCCAGCTGGAACTTAAAATGGCCACATCTGTGAAGGACAATAAGAAGTCTTTCTATAAATATATTAATGGCAAAAGGAAGGACAATGATAGCCTCCACTCCTTATTCAATGTGGAGGGAAATACAGTGACTACAGACAAGAGGAAGGCAGAGGTACTCAATGCCTCCTTTGCCTCTGTTTTCAGCAGCAGATCAGATTGTCTACAGGACAAGAAACCATCTGAACAGGTAGATGGGGCCAGGGTTCAGTATAGTCCCCCTGTTATCTAGGAGGAGAAGTTAGAGAGTTACTGAACCGCTTTAATCCTCATAAGTCCGTGGGACCGGATGGGATCCACCCTAGGGTGATGAGAGCTGGCAGACAAGCTCGCTAAGCTGCTCTCCATAATTCATCAGCAATCTTGGCTCACAAGTGAAGTCCTGGATGACTGGAAGCTAGCCAATGTGACACCCATCCACAAGAAGGGTCAAAAAAGATGATCCAGGTACACCTGTTAGCCTGACCTCAGTTCCAGGAAAAGTTATGGAGCAGATAATCCTAGGTGCAATCATGCAACACCTGCAGGATGACCAGAGGATAAGGCCCAACCAGCATGGTTTTAGAAGGGGTAGGGCTTGCTTGGCCAACCTGATCTCCTCTTATGTCCAAGTAACTCGTCTGGTACAGGAGAGGAAAGCTATGGATATAGTATACCTAGACTTCAGTAAAGCCTTTGACACAGTCTCCCATAGTATTCTCCTGGAGAAGCTGGCAGCCTGGGGCTTCAACAGGAGTATTCTATGCTGGGTTAGGAACTGGCTGAATGGCCGTGCCCAGAGAGTGGTTGTGAAAGGTGTCACATTCAGTTGGCGACTGATCACTAGTGGTGTCCCTCAGGGATCGGTGTTGGGCCCGGTTCTGTTTAATGACCTTCATGACGGGATTGAGTCCTCCATTAGTAAGTTTACAGATGACACCAAGCTCAGAGCAGGTGTCGATCTGTTGGAGAGCCCTGCAGAGGCATCTGGACAGACTGGAGAGATGGGAAGATTCCAATGGGACGAGATTCAACAAGTCCAAGTGTCGGGGCTTACCCTTTGGTCACAATATGAAGAGCCAAAAGCTGGAGTTGGAGTGTCTGGAGAGTAGGCAGACAGAGAGAGACCTGGGAGTGCTGGTGGATGGGAGACTTGACTTGAGCCAGCAGTGTGCCCAGGCGGCCAAGAAGGCCAATGGCATCCTGGCCTGCATCAGGAATGGTGCAGCCAGCAGGACTAGGGAAGTTATCCTTCTCCTGTATTCAGCACTGGTTAAGCCTCACCTTGAGCACTGTGTCCAGTTCTGGGCCCCTCAGTACAAGAAAGATGTTGAGTTATTGGAACGTGTTCAGAGAAGGGCAACGAGGATGGTGAAGGGGCTGGAGCACAAGCCCTATGAGGAGCAGTTGAGGGAGCTGGGGTTGTTTAGTCTGAAGAAGAGAAGACTCAGGGGTGACCTTGTCGCTGTCTATAACTACCTGAAAGGAGGGTGTAGTCAGGCGGGGGTCAATCTCTTCTCTCAGGTAACTGTCAACAGAACAAGAGGACACAGTCTCAAGCTCCATCGGGGGAAGTTTAGACTTGATATTAGGAAGAAATTCTTCACACAAAGGGTGATCCGCCATCGGAATGGGCTGCCCAGGGAGGTGGTGGAGTCACTGACCCTGGAGGTGTTCAAGAGTCGGCTGGATGACGCACGATGGTGCCATGATCTAGATGATAGGTTGTTGTTAGATTATAGGTTGGACTTGATGATCTCTAATTTCTCTTTTAACCTTATTGATACTGTGATGTTGAATACCAGGCCCTGATTTCCTCATCCTTTTTTCATCCATATCTGTTAGCTGGGTTGAGGTAATCATGGTGTCTGCCTCTCCAGTGCACCTCCACAAAAATGCCTATGGGAAGTTCTGATGAGAGATTTACATATAGGCTTTGTCTCTAAATGTAATGATTTCAATAAGACCTAGACGTGAACAGTTCTTGAGCTATTATACAGGAAACTCCATGATATCTATATTATTTTTCCTGTCATAATCGGCCTCCAAAACTTGACTTGATTATGTCTATAGACCATTATATCCACAACAGCACTGTGTTAGACAATGTGAAGTGCCTAGTAAGTGCTATATATTATTCTTCTAGCAGATGACAACAAACAGTTTTTTCCAGGGCAAATGACACTTCTTAAGAGAAAAGTCACTGAGAGGATTATGTGGGTATTCAGTAACTAAATGCTGAGCAAAAGAGGATGTCTCTTGTAAGGGGAGTGACTGGTAAAGCTGCAATATAATTAAAGGTCCTGGATTTTTTTTTTCAAAGGACTTGTTTCTGCATTGAACAACATTATTTTAATGCCAAGGTACTTGTCTTTAACCCAGTGGAGATGCAACGATGTAATGAAGAATGATTTCCAATATTATTAATTTTATATATATATATTCCTTTTTGTTATCTGGAAAAATTAGGAAACAAAATGATAATTAATTTATAATAAAGTTTATCCAGTATACCGTAATACACTTGCAATGTAGCTCGTTATGTATTTTGAAAATAATCGGTTCAAGCCTTTATGAAGAACTCTAATTTGTATGTAAAAACAACCATTACTTGTGAAATCCTTCCTCCCTGACAGCAAGATTTTCGTCTGCTTCAGCAGAGGCATACTTTGCTATCATTATCTTAACTTCAAAATAGTTATTTTTCATTTTTCAAACAGAAGGAAATCTTGAACTATAAAAGACTTAACAGTAAACCCTTTACCAATAGGGAAAACAAGTTAAGGCCACATTTTCTTCTCTAGGAATACAATAAATCATAGGCATTTCAAAGATGTCTGAAGCTGACCTAAAATTTTGTGCTTAGATTCCACTTCAGGATAATCGTGGAAACAGGATGACACATTAGTCCACATCTTGGTCTTCTCCAGATTGGAGTGATGCTGCAGACCTTGCAGCACAGGCATTAGATGAGTGGAGCTTTTATTGTTCTCTACATCTTTCGAACCAGACTGAGGGGTGCAAATCCTGGATACATTGCACCTGTTTATGAAACATGTCTAGCCAGATGCTTCACTTTTGAGAAGTTCATTTGTTGTGTGAAACTCAGATACATGTCCAAGCTTTTAGGTAAGTATCCAAACCACCAAACTCATCACTCTGGCAAGCAACTATGGCTTTAAGCATATCTACATTTTCAGTATCGACATTAGCAGCAGAATGTTATCCTTACTAGACTTGACAGGATATGTGTTTTGCTTTGTAAAAAAGGTAAATATTATTATCTGCCGTTATATAGAGACCAGAAGCGTTCCATTGATTTATTCATGGAAATGTAATTTTTCATTCGTAAACATAAAATGATATGTTAATGAATGAAACATATAAAGTGGGTTCATCTGCTTTGAAAATAGAAGGGCAAGAATCAGCTGTGTAATTTGATACTTGATTTTCTTCACTGTTGTAAGAATTACCCTATTCTTTTTCAGACCCAATGCCACAGTACTTCATTTTGTGAATGTAAAATCAATGTGTTCTGTAGGCAGCATTCCAAAAGCCAGGCCCATAAAAATTTAAGACTTTTATTAAGGTGCTTAACTTCAAAGTATAAATACTCTAATCATTTCCAGTAATCAATAGAGAGATATACAAATGGAGGCAATGTTCTCACCTGAGGTCTATTGGGAAAAAAGAGGCAGGAAGTGATGAAAAAAAAAGGGGAAATAGTTCGTGTTGCTCTATTAGGAACAATTTGAGTAGCTTTCTGAACTTATGAGAGAAGCAGGATTAGAAGAGGAATGTCACTCCAAAAGATCTGAGTTTACTTAATCTCAAGCTAGTAGATAGATTCATCCTGTTTATGATCTGAACTGTTTTATTTCAGTGATTTATGTATGGTTTGCAAGACTTCTACTTGCAGTGTCTCAGTCAAATGGTTACACTTTGCAGGAGGGAGCAGAGAGGAGAAAGAGGGTGTTGAATATAACCTTTGTTAATGATTTAGTTTATTGCCAATAATTTTGTGTTGATGTTGCCTTTCTCTTATCTGGTTTTCACACATTTCCTTCATTGATATTCCTGCATCATTCTCAGCTATTTTCTGTTTATTTTTTAAGAAGCTTTCCAAAGTCTTTGATTTCCTTAATCATGGTTGCAGTATTTATTGAAACCATGGGAATCAGAAGCCTTGCAATTTTTTTCATTTATTTGGATTCTTATGCCAGTATTTTTTATGTTGCGTGTATACATATTGGTACTTCAGAACATTTTCACCCTTAATATTTAGTTTCTTTGTAGTATTTTCAAGTACTCCATGCCTCTGACACTAATTATCAATACAGTAGAACTGAATGGCAACATCATTAAGGAAATGAAGGACGGGATTCTCCACAGAAAATAATACTCTTACATTAAAAACAAAAGAAGTAGAAAGTGTGTGGGTGTACATTCTTGGCTGGTTAACATAAAACTTTTGAAGGCAATAGAATCAAATGGGTTTACACTTGTTAAATATATGGCCTGGGTATTCTTTACCAGGGATGGAGTCTATTAAGATGCTAAAGGCAGTCTGATTCCCCCAAAGATTCCAAGATGCCATGTGTTGGAGAAGAGACACATGGGTAATGAGACTGCTGCATCTTTGTGATTGGGGATCTCAGTTTCTGTCGGTGGGGGACTGTTTATGCCATTTTTCTAGAAATGAAAATAATAGGAAAGTAAGAAAAAAAGTCACTAATAGTTTCAAGCCAGCAATCCAAGGGTAGGATTTAAAGCAGATCATTCAGTCCTTAATTACATATACAAGTTCTGTGGTTACTGTGACTAGAATAACAGCAATACATGCCATTTTTTTTTGTAAGGTTGGTTTGTTTGTTTGTTTTCAAATGGGAATAGCTTTTCATTTTCTTCCTGAGTTGTTTCAAGCCAAAGCCTTAGAGCTACATAACGTAGGCTGTCATCTTTGTTTCATTTTCCTTTAGAGTCTGCTGGTCATGATGAATTTGTTTTCTACCTCATCATTTTGGTTTGAGAGAAGAACCATATATTTTCAAGACAAAACCAGTCTACTTAAAAGGAGGCTAGCTGCTACACAAGTATGAATACATCATGAAACTCGATAATAGAAATGGTCCTAAAAATAATTTGCAAATTTTTACCCTAATCATCAGCCTGATGATGATAGTGTGATGATAGCCACCACCACCTGATGTTTTGGTAAGGCTAATCAAAATATTTCCTCTGAATCAAAAATAAAAATAATGGCTATACTTCTTAAACTAGTTTTTTTCTGATGCCAGCTATTTTGACCATGTGATAATGAACATTTAAACTGTATAATAAACCACAATTATTAGATGGCCAAATCTTCATGTTAATGAGTAGTTTAAGAAGACTACTTCTTAATGATGCATTTAAGATCTGGCTGGATCAGTTTTATTCCTTTTATTCCTTTTAATCACTATGCAATGCATGGCATTGATTGTCAGTATAAAGATATGTCAGGCCTCAGGCCATCCTTGTATATCAGTTGCCATGAATTCTGCTGAAAACATCAGTCATGAAACATTAGCTTCTTAAGAAAAAAATCAAACTTCACAGGCATCACAGCAGATGTGTGAACAAAGGAATTCAACCGTTGGGTTTGTTAAGGAAACCCAAATGAATACATACAGAGAATTGACTCATTTTCTTTTTTCTTTTATTTTCACACACAGAATCACAGAATTAACAAGGTTGGAAAAGACCATAAAGTTCATCAAACCCAACCTGCTACCTATTACCTAACCTATCGCCAACCAATTACCCAATACCATCCCATCATCTAAATCATGTTACTAAGTATATCATCCAACCTCTTCTTAAACACGTCCAGGGATGATGACGACTCCACCACCTCCCTGGGCAGCCCATTCCAGTGGGAAGTTGCTCTCTCTGTAAAAAAGTTTTTTCTAATATCCAGTCTAAAACTCCTTTGATGCAGCTTAAGACTGTGTCCTCTCATTCTATCTCTGGTAGTGTGAGAGAAGAGACCAACACCCACCTGAGTACAACCTCCCTTCAACCATCCCTGTTGCCCTTCTCTAGACACGTTGAAGTTTCTTATTCCTTTCCATCCTATCCTCAAACTTCCAATTTTTCTCTATGTTCCTTTTGGGTGTGATCGTTAGCAATTCTAAACACTCAAAACACTTTCAGGTAAAAGGAGGAACTTCTACCAGTGAAAATTTTTCCTGTAATTTCTGATCATCATAAAATGGATACATTGCATGCAATTAAGTCATACCCAAAGGAGGGTGCACAGCATCCTCTCCTTTGCCTGTGTCTCCAGTGAGACCCTGTTATGTTCATACAATTAATTTCTCATATCTGAAAGATCCTTTCTTCTTTGGTTATCCACTGCAAGTTACATGAATTTCCCTTAAGATCTACATGGAAGGTAAAATCACCGTTCTTCACTAGGGGCACTCTGCTCACACAAAAGAAAAGCTCTCCAAGGCTTTTCAGCTTCCAGACACTAATAATATCCATTAGCATGCAGTATCACCATTTGTAATCTGTCTAAATCTTGGCCTAGATTAAGCAAGTAAGGAGCAGATTGATGACTATTCTACAACCATATTGATTTCAGCTGAAGTTTGTTGAATTTGTTGCAATTTAGTATCTGCCATGAGGAGTGCCTTTCAGAGATACTTTCAGATATCTTATTCCAGGAGCAGTAAAATAAAAATAAATCTCAAACATTCTTCAGTTTGCGTATATGTCAGCTTTATACGTAATAGTTTGGATGTTCACCTGAAGTTTACCAGTATTAAAATTGCTTTGGGAACCTTGTGGTGCCTGAGGGTGTTAAGAGATTCCCAGCACAGCAGTTATCAGAGTTGGAACGAAGACTATTTCTGCCATTTTTGATGGTGTGTCTATAATAAAAAAGACAAATGTTCTTAAGAAAAAAATAGATGTCATGGATATTTTGACATCTCTAATAAACATCCATTTGAATTCAATTCTAGCACTGAACAGAAATTCCTGTTTTGTTCAATGTGCCTAGAAGAAAAGAAATAACATTAGCAAGACACAAACGAAGGGCAAAAGGAGCAATATTTGGACATCTGGAGGGGAATACTTGTCTTTTTTATTTGCAGGTTACACTCTGTGCTTTTTGGCACAGAGTTTGAAAGTACTGATGTTAATTTAGTACAGATGTTATCTGTCTGTTTTGTAAAGGGTTCGTATTTACAAACAAATAGAGCCAGAAAAGTAAATTTAAAGTAAGGTCTGATGGACAAACAGAACTGATGACAATCAGAAGTGGCTGGAATAGTGAAATGCCCCAAATTTATATAGCTTGTAGTTTTCGCCACTTTTGTGTTTTCAGTCTTCATATAGCTACTTGTCTCACTTGATTTTACTCACATTTGATATGGAAGATGTTTGAATTGCAAAACTCCAAAGGAAATAAAACTGGAACAGTCTTGAGGGAATCCTGATAACAATGTGGTCTGAATTTGGGGGTTTTGTGCTTTCATTTCTGTATACAAAGTGAAATCAGATATGAAGCAATTTAGAGAAATATGTATTCAAGAACGGAAGGATCCTCAAATTATCATCTCTCTTTAGACTTCTGCAGTTGGATCACACACACAAAAAAAAAAAAATAGTGCCTTCTCACTCTGCTTGCTGGCACGTCATTTCTGTTTTATAGACTTTTCAATGGCAGGTGCATGTCACAGAACCACAGAATTAACAAGGTTGGAAAAGACCACCAAGTTCATTGAGTCCAGCCTATTACCTAACATCCCATCCACTAAATCATGGCACTGAGTGCCTCATCCAGTCTCTTCTTAAATACATCCAGACTGTATCTTCTTGTTCTGTCACAGATTGCCTGAGATAAGAGAGTGACCCCCACAAGGCTACAACCTCCTTTCAGGTAGTTGTAGACAGCAATAAGGTCTCCCCTGAGCCTCCTTTTCTCTAGGCTAAACAACCCCAGCTCCCTCAATCGTTCTTCATAGGGCTTATGCTCCAGTCCCTTCACGGTGAACATTGTTGCCCTTCTCTGGACATGTTCAAGCAACTCAATATCTTTCTTAAACTGAGGGGCCCATAACTGGACACAGCACTCAAGCTGCGGCCTAACCAGTGCCAAGTATAGTGGAAGAATAGCTTCCCTAGTCCTGCTGGCCACACTATTCCTGATACAGGCCAGGATGGCATTGGCCTTCCTGGCCCCCTGGGCACACTGCTGGCTCATGTTAAGATTCCTATCATCCAGTATTCCCAAGTCCCTGTCTGCCTGGAAACTCTCCAGCCACTCCGTCCCCATCCTGTAGCTCTGCAAGAGGTTGCTGTGGCCAAAATGAAAAACCATCTGGAGTGATAGTTGCAGTACTGAGCACCCCAGAACAAAGGTGAAATAGGCACACTGGAAAAAGTCCACCAGGGGCCAGGAAGATGATTAAGGTGGTAGAGCATCTGACCTACAATGAAAGGCTAAGAGTTAAAGGACTATTCAGTCTGAAGAAAAGAAGACTCAGGACATTCTCATCCATACATAAATCTAATCAGAGATAAAGAAGTGATCTGATCAATGTTAAGAAGACAGTCAGTCATAATGGTGCCCAATAAAATAACCAAAGACACTGGACACAAATTTAAATACAGAAATTCAATGTAAATATAATAAATCACTTTCTTTATTGAGAGGGCAGTCGGATGATGGAACTGATTGCCCAGACAGTTGAGTTTACACCTCTGGTAATATTCAAAACCTGAGTAGACATTTACTGAAGGAATCTTCCCCGATTTAAACTGCTCTGAGTCCAGAAGCTTTGGACTAGTTGATGCCTCTCCTTTCAATCTCAGTTCTGTGATATTGTGATATAATACCTTTATACATGGCAGTTTTTTCTAATTCAACTCCATGTGATTCCGTGTTCACTGACTAAATAGAAGATTAAATAATGACCTACTCAAAGGCTCAAAAAGTTCCCACAGAGATGGTAAAGGGGCTGGAACACAAGCTCTATGAGGAACGGCTGAGGGAGCTGGGATTGTCCAGCCTGGAGAAGAGGAGGCTCAGGGGTGACCTTATTGGTGTCTGTAACTACCTGAAAGGAGGTTGTAGTCAGGTGGAGGTCGGTCTCTTCTCTCAGGCTCCCAGTGACAGAACGAGAGGACACAGTCTTAGGCTGCATCAGGGGAGGTTTAGATTGGATATCAGGAGGAACTTTTTCACAGTGAGAGTGATCTCCCACTGGAATGGGCTTCCCAGGGAGGTGGTGGAGTCACCGTCCTTGGATGTGTTTAAGGATAGGTTAGATGATGAACTTAGTGGTATGGTTTAGATGGTTTAAATGGTTTAGATGGTATAGATGTTAGACTGATGTTGGGTAGGTTGTTAACCTAGGCAAAGGTTGGACTTGATGATCTCCATGGTCTTTTCCAACCTTATTAATTCTGTGTGTAATTCTATGTGTAATGAAAATGATCCAAATCATATTTTAAATTCAGAAATTCTAAATAGCTGGTGATTGTATTTTTGAGATTGTGATTTTAATTGTCTTGGATGTTTAAGAAAAATTGTCTTTGTTGATCTAAATCTGATGAATATGTTATAGTGAATAGTATTTTTGCGAATAATTATGTATTAGTTTTGGTAACATATGTACAATTGAGGAAGATTGCTATTTGACAGCATAAGAATTTTTTTATCAAAAATATTGTTGCTTTTCTCTTTGTTAACATGGTTTTCCTTTTTACTTCCAAATTTAACCTTGTTTGCTGATACTATTTTGTAAAGTTGTCTCTAATCACTGCAGAATTAAGTAGTCACTAAGCACCTCTCGAAAATCTAAAAATAACAGTCATAGGAATGTGAAAAGTGATAAACTTGAATGCACAGCTGAAGCTGTGGGAGAAAGATACAGATATTTGATATTGACCTTCCCTTTTTTCCCCTCATTTTTTTCACATTTTATGAACCATTAATTCATTTTAGTGAAGTTTCTATATAAACTACGGAGTCTTACAGAACTTTAATTTCAAAAACGTCTTTGCGGGACTAAGATGACTCAGTCAAATTTTCCCTACATATTGATGTTCGAATTCTATATATTACTCTTTAAAGAAAATCGTTGAAATGCTTCTCACTTCAAAATATGTCTCTAGTTTAGGGACTGAAGAGGTGCAAACAACAACAGATTTTGTGGTGTTTAGAATGATCTAGGCAATGAAAACAAACGAAAACCATCACAACATTTGCACTATGATTAAATTACTTGTTTTTTTAAAGGAAAACAAATTACAAAACAGTTAATAATAGTCTTGTTGTAGACCCACACCTCATATTCATCATTCTTCAAAGTTTACAAAAGCTGTCACTTGAGGAGTCAAATCTCAGACTTAGTTCTCCTTTATTTATTAGGAAAGGTGTAAGTTTTCCTACACACAGTGTTAGCCAGAGATTGTTGAGATAGTGTTTTTTTAACTTTTTTTGCTATTTGTGTGGCATCTGTAGTAAATTAGGTTAATTTCTCAGTTTTTTAAAAGTCAGGTGCCACTGCTTTGCACAGTTCCACAGGTCCACTTGCTGTACTTGTGTGGTGGATCTATCTGCCTTGAATGTGCAAGTGTAACTGTAAGAATATCTTTGCACAAATATGACCTTTTTAATCACTAGTGTCTTCCATGGCAGAATAGAAGCCCTAATTCTACAACAACAAGCAGATGGAAAATGGGAGTGAGCTTAGTCTAAACTCTGTATTGAAGGCTAAATATTTAGTATTTTTATTCTGAGCAGAAAAATTTCCCTTCCTTGTTAAATGATTAAAAACAAAACAAAAAAAAAATTAAAAAAAGAAACAAAAAACCTTATCTCCCCAGCATCAGTGCTGAGGTATTTTTCCATTACTGTTATTAGTTTAGTAATGCTTTCATCACTTCAGATCCCAAGGTTTCATCTTAAAGATCTTTAGCATGCTTCACATATAACTTAAGGGATTAACCAAAAATCTGTAATTGATTCTATCTTTTTGGGAATACAATGCAGAAGAAAACTCCTGACAAAACAGCAAAGTTTTCAGTATGTAAAGGTTTATGGAAAGCTTTGTATCTATACTTGTGTAAGAATATTTAAATTTTGATAATTTTGGCGTGGAGATTTTTTTTTACTCTCCTTGCACAATGCTTAATACAATATGGGGTTGCAACTGCATGAATAGCAAATAACAACAATAAAAAAGTGGCAGTTGAAAAGGTTAATGGATTATCAGTGATTGAATCTTTGTCATGTTTTTCTTTTAATAAAGGCATTTCCTCATACTTTAAATATAATC
>VXBA01003765.1:184229-219718 GCA_013399895.1 Serilophus lunatus | reverse complement strand
CATTGTTTTAGGATGTGTTTGGTTTTCTTCTTTGTTTTTTTTTATTATTATTATTTTAAATTCTTTTATTTATTTTTAAATATAGGTGAACTGTTTAATTTCTCACCTAGAAAAGAATAGGAAAAGATAAGAATACAAAGGGAAGGCCTAAATTTAAGGAAGAAAATTAGTCTTACTCTTCTTACAAGATAGAATTAAAGGTCATAGACTTCTGCATGTCAGAGCACTAATCTGTTTTTTCCCAGCTGATCTAAGAAATTATATAAAGCACCTTATATCTAAAGATGTAAGAATCTTATTAATGATGTAACTAAGTTGCATCATTAAATAAGAATGAACTTTAGTGAGATCCTTAGTAAGAAAACTATAGAAAAAAAATTATACTAACTTAACAGAAAGAATCATGGAGTATTAGATCGATGACAGGAAAACAGAATACCAAAATCCTTGCTTAACATCTTGACAGTGAGGCAATTAATCAAACAAGATGGGTGAAGATATGTGACAATGCCCTTTTCAAACCGGATTGTAAATGCAAATACAATTACCATCTGTAATGGTGACAAAAAGTAATTAAAGGTAGCTTTCTGTACATTGCCAGTAAATTTTGGTCTAAGTGGTTTATGTCTTCCTCCTCAGTTATTTTTATTTCTTTTAGAAGATTCATGCTTTTTTTTTAAAAAAAAAAAAGGCGAACAAAAAAAGAGAACCCAGATATTTATATATGTATAAAAGAGAGGACAGCTCATAAAAGTTTTCTTTATTTAACAAAACTATTCAGAATTGGACTCATTATCTGGTCCTGAGGCCACATGCATAATCTCCTTCTCCCCAAAACAGAGTGATTGCATCCAAGCTGCATATTGAGTCTGGTCCCTCAGTTGTGCTAATTTCTGAGCTACAGCCAGACACTATTTGAGGAGTAGTTTTGGCTGAAAAAACCTGCAACTACCTGAATAATTTATCAATACACATAATCAAGCTCCTACATGCAAAGCTGAATCCTAGCATTTTTAATTTCCTAACTCTTGTAAACTGGTGAGCTGGATCTGAGCAGGAAGGAGTCAACTTTTTTCATGGCATCCTGTATGGTGTTGTCTTGAATTCATGACTGTTTTGGCCATTCTGGAACAGTGCTTATACAGCGTCACAGTTTTCTTGGGTTTTTTTGCAGAGTATATCTGTATGTCAAGCTGTGAGGAGACACTGATGGGACAGCTGACCCAAACTGACCAAGAGGACATTCCATGTCAAATGATATATTCATCAATGAAAGCTGAGGCAAAGGATGAGGAAGAGGGAACCTTTGGGGTTATGGTGCTTGTCTTCCCCAAGAACCATTACTTGTGCCAAGGTCCTGATTTCCAGTGAGTAGCTGGCATCTACTTGTTGATGGGAAGAAGTGATGGAACTACTTTTTTTGTTTTGCTTGCAAGTTCAGCTTTGCTTCACTTATTAAACTGTCTTTATCTTGACCCAGCAGTTTTCACACTTTTGCTCTTCCTATTCTCTTCCTCATGGAGATTTGTAGGGAGTAAGTGGGAGACTGAGTGGAGGCTTAGCTGCTGGCCCATGTCTATCTATCATACCCAATATTCTCAAGAATAGACCTGGTCTCCTTTCCTGATGCCTGTGACTACAAGTCCATCGCTTTATAACTATAAAAGTCCAGTACAACTCTCATATGACAGATTCTTCCACATATTTCCTTGAAGTGTGGAGCTTCTCCTGTGAAGCAGGGAAGCCTCTTCACGATTACTTCTCAGGGGTCAAGAGAAAGAGAGACATCTCCCCAATTTTTCATATGGTGACTTATATCAATCTCTACTTAATGATTGTTCCTTTTGCTAGCTTTGATACAATTTCTTTAATATAGTTGCTTTGATACAGTGCACTCTACTATACTATTTTTATACTATTATGCCTACTATTCGATTTTTAGCTTTTACACTGTGCAGTAAATAACTTTGATTATGACTTTCGTCTGTTCACTAGTTTGTATATTTCTCATAGCGAATAATTGATTTTTTAATAAATATACCAAATTTGCCATCATTAAAACCTACAGGACAAAGTGATTTAATCACATCTCTGTAATTCCTTAAATTTAAACCACTGGCACAATCTGAGGCTAAAACTGGTTTCGGCCACATCTAAGCTTCTCTCTGAGAAGGAGTTTTGAAAGCAAGGGAGATTCTTTCTGCACCTTGTGATTCAACAGCAGGGCTTTTAATAGCTTTCTCTAAACCTTCCACTCCCACCCATGACAGATTGTGATGAGAAGAAAATATTATGGAAAGGAGATTTCCATCAGAGGAATGAGGTGTATAGGCAGATGATATAGACAGAGATCCCTCTTCTTTTCTGTCTCTGCAGGTTGCTGTAATCCTTATTTTGGTCTATTCATTGCCTGCACATAACTCACAAAGCCAAATTTCAGAACATGACCAAATCTAAACAGTCCAAGCCCACTGACTCTTTCAAATGTGTGAATAAAAAGAATATAACTATGAATAATAAAGATGAACAGAAGTGTATTGTGTTCAGTGTGTGTATGTGTGAATGAAATCCCATCCAACTGAGTCAAATTCAGAATTTTGCCTAACTCATGGATGACTTTCTAGCCAAATATAATACCTTGAGCTTTTTCTTAATTTTTTTGAATCTCTTTCCAAAAGTGTTCTTTGTGAGCCTGGAAAAGAGATATTCATGGTTTAATTTGAAAATATCACTAGAAGTGAATTCACTGAGCTTCACAGAATAGTGTAAACCCTTCATTGTAAACCTTTGCCAAAAGTCTAAAGACACACTCCTATGCACAGTCCCGAGTCTAGCTGTATGAACAGAGGTGTGCAGTGTTTAGGGAGAGCCTGATCGACTGAAGTATTGAAGATATCAGTTCAAATATTTCACTTATTCCCAGCATGGTTGTACTTAGGCATCTCTACTGGGAGGCTTCCTGGAGTATGTAATCCAATTAAAAAAAAAAAAAAAAAAAAAAAAAAAAAAAAAAAAAAGAAAAAAAAAGATATAGCTGTTGAGAAAAGAAAAGGGTGATGGTAATTTATAATGTGAATTTTCATTAAAAGCTATATATGAATCTGAAGCGTATTTCAGGTTTTTTAGAGGCAGAAAATCTGTCAAGCTGAAAGATGTTTATTAAAGTTTGTTTCCCTCTAACTGACTTTGAGACCTTTGCGATGTTACTAAATAAGTGAAGCTATTCACAAAGTGAACCTTGGCACCTGCAGCAAAGTTGCAAATAGAAGAGATACTTCAGAATTCAATTTACTTTGTATTAACTTGAGATCTGATACTCATCATCTGCTTTAACTCCTTGTTTTATCTAAACTGCTAGAGTCACATGAACGGGAAAGAAAATTAAGAGATTTCAAATTTGTTGCTCTAAGCAAAATTACTTCCTTATCTAATCTAATAAGAGGCTGGATGAGTTTCCCTGTTTTAATAATCACTGTGTTCCAAACTTCCGTTCCATTAAAAAATTAACATAAATTGTCTGGAGAATTTATCTTACTATAATCAAGAAGTTTTCTTCAATACCGCCCTAAATAATAAATGTGACAATGGCTGACAAACTTTTCTTACAGACTTTTCCTAGTGAAGTAGAATATTAACTGTGCATTTAAGATTTTGGAATAAAAAATATGTATTTATTAGAAACCACAAGAGTGTAAACATCTCAAAGTCAGTAGCTGATGTGAACCTGGGGGAGACAAAGGCAGGAGTCTTTTAAAGAAAGCCTGTAAGAAGTATGGTTGCTTTAGATGGTGGAATTTGACTGCTAAATAGTCATGGTATGAAGCACTGAGACATAAAATTAAGGTGTTTAATGTTTTTGTGCTCCATGTTATGATCTCACATTTACCAGTAGGAGTCTAAAGCAACGTCATTAGACTTTGGTGCTTATTCTAGAGTACCTGAGATTTAAACCTTGGTTATTGCTCCTGCTAAGATTTAATCAGCTAAGGTTTTTAATGTTAACAACAGTCTATCATTCATGGAAGAGAACTCATAAATAAGATGATTAAGGATAGGGAGGTCACATCCTTAGAAGGAGGGGAAAATCATATATCTCGTAAACTTTGGCGCTGATTATTTTGATGGTATTATATTCCTTTTGGCTTGTGTGTGTGACTGAAGATGATAGAGAAACTTCATGAAGGATTAAAAGACAGGACACGGCTTTATTTATCACACATATAAATTTACTTAAATTATCAACAAGGCTAAGCAACATTCTCTGTTAATGTAAGGTTCCCTGCTATTGCAAGGTGGTAAATTTGGTAGGCCTGTTTAAACAGTTTTTTTGGACAAGCAGTTATGATAACTGCCGTGACCTTCTAGGGCTATGTCTTTCACTCTGGTTCATGCCCTGGGTAAGAATGCAGGGATGTTTTATCTCCGAGAGGTGATCTCACCTCTCTGAAAGCATGGATTTCCACTGATCCTGCTGCAGGGAAAGCCAATGAAACTGCGATTGGAGAAATGCCTTTTTTTTGGCAATGTGGCACTGTAAAGAACATGGAGAACCAGCTTTAGAGTTAAACAGCCTCTCTCTGAAAGGAAATCTCTCTTTTGACCTCTCCTGCTTTACTCAGTGTCTTAGAACAGTTGCTACTTTCCATTCAGCCTGATCAACAGAATATATAGAATGAGTGCTACTTTAGCAGATTCTCATCTACCTTCAAAATCCATTTGAATTTAGAGTATTATTCCTATTGCATTACTCAATTAGTAAGCAATTAGTAACTCACTGAAAATCCTGTTTCATTGTCCCTCTCAGCAGCAATTTGGGAAGTATATATAATTCCTTCAGAAAACTTTCAGTCAGGAGGTGTTCCTCAGTGAATAAATACATGTACATTTCCCTTCCCTTAAGCCTTCCAATATTGTTGTGAAGTGATTTGATATTAAGAAAAATAAATAAAACTTAAAAAAAAAAAAGAAAGGTGTGCTAACCAATCCTAACAATGGAAATTACATTTTGTAAAGATTTCTCTACATCTTTCTAATCTAATATCCTTTTCTTTGCTCTCCCGAGTGTCATGCAACATTGCTGAGTCCCAGACAGTGATCAGCAGAGTGATTCTTTTAATGTCAGTCCTGGCTGTGATTTCTGGTCACACAAAGCCTAGATTATACATCTGTGGCAGTTTAAAGGGGTCTGAAAATGAGAATAAATTGAAGTAGTGTTCACCAAAAGGTCCATTATATTGCCATGAAAGGAAAAATGGCTTCTGTGAAATTTAGAAATAGGTCTCTGTTGATTTTTAGGGATGAAGAATATTTAGTATTTGTAAGATAATGTAGTATTTTAGGAAAGCATATACTGCAGTTGAGTCATGGCAAATGAAAAGGTCCAAAACTCATGTGTCAATTTTAACATTTTAACATTATGTATGATATGTAATCAGAGACTCACAGAACCACAGGATAATTTATGTTGAAAAAGACATCTGGGATCATCCAGTTCAACCTTTGACCAGTCAAAACCCTGTCAGCTAGACCAGGGCACTAATTGCCATGTCCAGTCATTTCTTGAACACCTCCAGAGATGGTGAGTCCATAACCTCCCTGGGCAGTTCATTCCAATATTTAATCACCCTTTCTGTGAAGAAATTCCTCCTGATGTCCAACCTGAGTCTCCTCTGGTGTGGCCTGAGGCCATTTTCTCTTGTCCTGTCAATAGTTGCCTGGGAGAAGAGGCAAATTCCCACCTAAACACTAATAAAAAACTGTGAGTTTTGTTGTTTTGATAATTTTAAAAGAATGTTAGAACATGTTAAATATATATGGACATGCTGTGTGTATATATGCATGTTGTAATCTATATGAGTATAACATTGATTTTTATATGTGAACACACAGATATTGATATATTGATACAGTTTCACACATACATAGTCTTTCTAAACATTTTGTAAGGTTTGTAACCTTTGAAAAGGTCATGTACTAATGACATTTTCAAGGTAAACCATGACAAATTCTGTGGCTTCAAAATTCAGTAATGGAAAATACAGAAGTTTGTATCATACAATTTACCTCCAGAAGAAAATCTTTAAAGTCATTAACAAATACTTTAAGGCTTGTGAGAAAACTGCAATAATTAGCAGCATTGATTCATATGTAAAAGAATATGGAATCTACTCATGAACCGTTTGAATGTAGAGCAATCATGTAAAGATGGATATTTATATACTTTAAAGAAAAATACCTTCATGAAGTGAATATCTCTGTTCAGTCATTAACTATCTGGAATAGATCCAAATTTTCTGTTAAAGCTAAATAAATACATTTGAAGTAATTCTAAAGCAGTGACTAAAAAGAAATTTCAACGTCGCTGGAGACGCTTTCTGGTAAGAGTTCAGCACCTTTTATGTTCAAGTATTAAAAATGAGGCAAAATACAAAGGATATAAGGACCCTGCAACTGTGCTACCTTTCACTTCCACTGAGGTAACATTCGGGATAAATTGGTGGATTTGGTTTTTTGTGGTTTCTTTTTTTCTTTCTTTTTTTCTTTTGTTTTGAGTGTGTGGGGGTTTTCTTTGTTTGTTTTTTTTCTCCTAGAAGGCTAAATGCTAAAATTCTGTCTCTTTGTATCTTCAAATCCCAGGTCACTGATGCAGATCTTTGGATCCAAAATTCAAGTACACAGTTTTCTATTGCATTTTGATCATGTTGTGTTTTAGATGCACAATATCACTAGGGAAGTGTTAAACCTTTCAGGCTACTGACTTATAAAACAAACAGTGTCCTAACCAGCTCCTGGAGGGATCCACATTGTATATATGTCTATATATGCCAATAAATTTTCCACTAATGGACTTTATCCTGATCAGACAGAGAAGAGAACAGCATGAGGCTGTTGGTACTTTTTGTGTTTACATGAATATTGAATATTGTTTGTGTTTCTGTTTGTGTTGATCTGTGTGGCTGGCCATGTATATATTTATATAAGTGTTTACTTCTGTCTGTAGGTCTGTTGGAAGTACGTGTGGAGTCTTGCTAAGCTGAATGTGAGGAGATGGAGCTGTTGGACTGTTGAACTCACCTCTTTTGGACTGCAAGATCCTTCTGTAAAACCACAAGATAACTCAGGAAAGGACTATAAGTTGCTCTCTAGCCCAACCTGCTCAAAGTTAGATCAGCTTTGAGATCAGATCAGGCTATTCGGGGCTTTCTACCTTGAGATGTTCAAAACATCTCTGAGCAACTCGTTCCAAAACAAGACTATTCTTGTGATGAAACATTTTTTAACTATACCAAATTAGAGCTGTGTCCTTTCCTTTCTCTCTCTACAGGTTTTGGACAGGATAGAGTTCATCTTCTTCACAGTAGCGGGACTGTGTTTTGGATTTTTGCTGGAAACAGTGTTGATAGTAAAGGGATGTTTCAGCTATTGCTGAGTAGATCTTACACAGGGTCGAGGACTTCTCGAACTGCCTGGCCAGTCAGTAGGCTGGGAATGCACAAGAAGCTGGCAAAGTTGACCCCAGCTAACTCAAGAGATATTCCATACTACATGACATCATTCTCAGCAACAAAAGCTCAGGGAAAGGAGGAAGGGAGCAGGAAGGGATAGGAAGGGTTATTTGGTATATCTTGTCTCTCTTCGCCAGTAAATGTTACACATGATGAAGCCCTGCTTTCCTAGAGATAGTTAAACACACTCCTGCTGATCAGAAGTGATAAATGCAATTCCTTATTTTGCCTTGCTTGTGGGTGCAACTTCTGCTTTAATTGTTGAATTGTCTTTAGCTCAACCCATGAGTTTTCCCACTTTTACACTTCTGAATCAGTCATCCATTCCATTTGGGGGAAATGAGCAAACTGCCAGTCAGGGTTAAACAACACTCTCCCATAAAAAACGGAATGTTTTTCATGGAAGATGCCTTTTCAAGTTTTTTTTTCCATGGTTAGAATAGCTTGAAGTACTTTCCAACAGCTGATCACTCAGATACTTTGCCAAGTCTTCCACTTGGATATGCTAAGGAGAACTCAATAGTAAATGATACATCTTTACACCAGTGGAGTTTAATATATGGTTTGGGATTTACTGGATTAAGCCACAACAGCCAACAATTCAGGATTGTACTGGCCATAGCTGATATAAATAGAATATCAGCTAAATAGCAACTTCTGTCCTGTTTTATGGCTTATGCAGACATCCACTACACTGGGAGGTTCAACACAAATTTTTACTTACAGGTTAAAATTGAGATTTCTTCCATTTTCCCTTGAGGTCTGGGGCACAAAGAATAGGAAGGTCATAAACTTATATTTACTAACTGATGAAAAAACTATGCAAGAAAGAACTCCTTTAAATCTTTTCAGTTAAAGTCCTGGATATGTTATACCTATTATTTTGCAATAATTCACTTTAGTAAGCAAAAATAATTGCGACCATTAATACTGTTTGAAAGTAAACTCTCCATCAGCAATTTCTGAAATCCCTGGTCTAAAGAAATTATATTTATAAGATGAATATGCACTATTACTAGAAATTGCTTATTCAGATTTTAAAGCAAACAGACAACCTGCCTGTATACGAGAAAAAAAATATTAATTTCCAATCCATTGTTCTCCACAGCTTTTCCTATGACCTAAAGAGTTACTTCAGCGTTGATCCCATGATATATGTGTGACTACGCCTATTCTTTATAACTGACAAACGGAATTCTAAAATTACTTTTGGCACATGAAAGGAGGAGATTTTTCTCAACCCTTAGTGTGGGGAGATTTAAATCCTTGGAGTTATTTTTCTTCAGTTCCCCAGAAAAGCCAAGACCTTTGTGCCTGACCAGTCTGACAGTGTCCCATTATGAGCACCCTTCACTGAAGAGTCCTACTGGATCAGAGGGCAATTCAACTGACTTATTCAGGGGCAAACAACAACAGCTTAAACCCTCTTTGAGTGTTACCTGCTGCTGGTGACTGCCAGCATCCATGAAGGACTCACAGTTTATAGAAAGAACTCTTTATTAATAGAAAATTGTGACAAGTTAAGGTTCAAGGATTGTCAGTGATAGTATCTGACTGCAAAAGCCTATTTAAAGCAATGCACAGACAAGCTCTAGTCCCCAATAAAAGTATTCAGCATGCACATCCCTATCTGATGAAAGAGAGGTTCAGCCTGTAGTTACAATCCCGGTAGCTACAATGGAGTCTTCCCTAAATTTTAACCTTTCTCAACTTACTTTTATGCTATTTTTTATGTTTAGGTGAAGCTTGAGTGACTCTAGTCATACATACCACTGTTCCTGATTAGTGTATAAGTCTCTTGCTTTGCTCTTAAAGATATAGAGGGCATGCCCAGTGAGGGGTGGTAGTAACTTGAAGTTGGGTAACTTTGGGATAGAGGTGTGTGTTAATATTACAATTAGGTTAAAATGAACCAAGTTCATTTGAGGAGAGAAATTTTGCCACAGTTGTTGGCCTGGCAGCAAGACATCTTCTCTCTCCCTTGGTTCTGTGCAATTTATTATCTGCAAAGTGCCATCGAGTTCCCCTCTCTGTAAGGATTTCAGGAGCTTGGCTGTGGTTTTTCAACTCCACCTTATGTTCCATCAACTTAGTAGGTGCTTACCACTTGCAGATTGTGTGTATGAAGAATCACTGTGGAAAAGGTTTTGAGTATGCCAACCACATTCCATCCAGGGAGCAGCAGCTGCATTTTACTGTATAATTTCCATACTGTTATAACTTCTCTTAGGATGACAATATAACTTCTCAGTTTCCTCTAATTTTACCTCCAAATCACCTTTCCACACATTGGTGACTCAAGTATGTGGTTTAGAACCACTTTGGAGGTCTCATTTCTAGCTAAAAAAAACCCTAAATGTCACTAGTTGGGGACAATGGGCAACAAACAGGAGGCTCTAGAAGCCATTGCACTGGAGGAAAATTATGACATAATGGAAACACAGTAGAATGGCTTACACAACTTAAGCACTATGTTGAATGACTAAATTCTTCAGAAGACGTAAGCAAGGAAGAGATAGCCCTATATATTAGAGAGTTTTTTAATTGTCTGGAGCATGATGATGGTGATGGTTGGGCATTTATGGGTAAAACTCAGGAAGAAGACCAACAAAGCAGACATCCTGGTGAGAGTCAGTTATAGACCACTCAAACAGGATGAAGAGGGAGACAAGATATTCTATAAGCAGTTGAGACAAGTCTCACAATTGCTGGCTCTTGTTCTTGTTGGGGCCTTAAACTTACTAGCTGTTTGCTGGAAATACAACAGAGCAGACGGGAAACCATCTAGGAGGTTCTTGGAGTGTGTGGAAGAGAACTTCCAGACACAGCTGGTGAAGGAGGTAGATAGGGAAGGTGACCTTCTGGGCCTGTTGTCTGTGAACAGGGAAGGACTGGTGAGTGATGTGACAATCAGAGGCCTTGGGCACAGTGATCATGAAATGACAGAGATTTTGATTCTTGGAGATGTAATGAAGGGTGTAATGGGTTAACCTTGGCTGGCCACCAGGTGCCCACAGTCTCTTTAACCCCTTTTTCCCCCAAAAAAGTCAGGCAGGGGAAAAGAATACGATGGCAAACGGTGGGTTGAGATAAGGCAGTTTACTAAAGCAAAAATGAAAGCAAAGCAAAGCGAAGCCCGCGCAAAAGCAAAAATACTAATCTAATCTCTACTTCCCATCCGCGGCGATGACCGGCCACATCCAAAGAAGTAGGGCTTCAACGCGTGTAGTGGCTCTCTTGGTGAGCCACCATGGGAGAGTATGGATGCCCCCCCCCCCTTCCTGCTTCTCCACAGCTTTATACCTGAGCTGACATCATATGGTATGGAATATTCCTTTGGTCAGTTTGGGTCAGCTGGCCCACTTTTGTCCCCTCCCAAAATCCCGCCGTCAGTTGGGGAAGGGACACTACAGTCCCAGTGCTGTGCTCAGCAGTAGCCAAAACACTGGCGTATTATCAGCACCACTCCAGCCACCAATGCACAGCACAGCACTGTGAGAGCTGCTGTATGGGAAATGGGCTCCATCTCAGACAGACCCAATGCAAGGGGATAAGCAGAACCACCACCTTAGAATTCCAGAGGGCAGACTTTGACCTTGGAGAGTTTATTTACTGAGAAAGTTGTCAAGTATTGAAACAGGCTGCCCAGGGAAGTGGTTAAGTCACCCCCTCTGGAGGTATATAAAAGATATGTACATGTGGTGCTTTGAGTCATGATTTAGTGGTGGACTTGGCATTTCTGGGTTACTATTGGACTCAATGATCCTAAAGGTCTTTTCCAACCTAAACAAATCTGTGATTATATGACAAATTTTTGTGATTTACAAATAGATCAATAACTTAAAGGATTGAAGAGCTTTTTCCAAGGAAGAGCAGAGGAAACAGGAAAACAAGTGCTTGAAAGTCTGGTATTGTAAGGCTATTTTGGCATTCTATCTCTGTACTTTATTTTGTGAGCTTTTTGATCACTGTCTGAGTGTGAAGTCTTTGTTTTCCTCAAAAAATTGTCACATAAATATAGGTATTACAGATGAAATAAGCCTATTATATAATTTCATCCCTTTCCTTGTCAGTGCAAAAACATTTCCTATGGTAAATTATCTGGTGCAAGCCTAGACAGAAAACAACTCAATTTTGTAAGGAAAGCAAAACAGCAAAATAAAGCAAAGAAAAACAAAACAAACAAAACACCATCACTCCCTCTTTACAGTGGTTTCAACATTTATTTCCATTTTGAATCAAAAGACCATTCAAAATTCATGAGACAACTAAAAAAGATTAAGACCAATACAAAGCAAGTTCCACCAATGTGAAAACTTACTTGAAATTTGGAAAAATCTGAATTTCTATTTCTGACAATAGAGGGATTTGAATGTATCTTTCTCCCATCTTGGCCAAATAAGAAGATTGCCAATAATTGTGAAGAACCATTTCTCTCCTAGAAGACTATTCTACATTGTAAAAGAATGTATGGGTTAAGATTTACTTTTTTTTTAACTTCTGGTTTAATTTTACCAACATTAATTCCTAGTGCAGACTATTTCAACTTACTTATGCACTAAGACCACCTCAAATAATTTCCCTCTATCCTTGGTGCTTATAGTCCTCAAATGTTCATAGACAGTTAAGATGTCTATTCTTTCCTCCTCCAGTCATTGCTAAGCAAGTTATACATATTTATTTCCTTTAATCATTCACCGTAAGTCAATCCTTTCAGCTCCTTAATAATTTATGTTGTGTTTCCTTGAATTTACTCCAATATGTCAGGATTTTTTTCTAATACTGTGAATCTTTGCATACTTTATTTTAGACCTATTCTGTATCTATATCTATATCTATATCTTTATCTTTACATTCTTAGTGTCTGATTTTTTTTTAGACAACTATAAACTAATCTTGTTACTTCTCTACTTACAGTGAGTGTACATATCAGATATATGTAAATATACATATAATTGTTGTATGAAAATTGTTTCTTGTGATATCCTCCTGGAAGATCACCTACCATCAAAAATCTGATAATCAAAGCTACAAATGCAACTCTGTAGCATCTCCAAATGCAGAACTCACCTCTCCACGTTGGTGATCTTACAGACATTCAAAAATATCCTCAAGTGAGTATGGCTTAAGAGATTCCAATATTGGAATGTGACATGCATACCTACGAATCTGAGATCTACCAAGCACAGCAAAATATTCTCTACAGCGAATGGGTTATGCAAGGGATTTAAGATGGTACTTGATTTCATGAGGCATCTTTGCAAGTTGATATTGATTCCAGTTCTGATGGAACAGAACTCTTTCACATCTACAAGACTAGCCAGGCCTTAGGGAGACTTACCAAGTCAGTTTGGGATCAATACAAGATTGAGCTCTTTATCAAGCCATTCAGAGCTGACCATGCTGCTGAAGCACTGTGGGGTTTTGTCCTTGTGAATGATTATGTCATCAGCTGGTGAGATCTCTGGGGAACCTTGATCCATTCTCAGTTAGCAACACTTAAGAAACATTGCAGTGCAATGGGTACCAAGACCTATGAAAGAGACAATTATTAGGGTCTAGCTGAGTGTGCTGGTTGTATTCAGATTTTTGGTGCAAGCATTGTCTCAATGGTTAATGATAATTAGAAATCAAAGTTGTGCAGGGTGAAGGATTTACCAGAACGAACAGCAGGAAATAAAACTTTGATTCCACTTTCAGTGTCTTCATAGATGTTTCTGTTCCTAAGAGTTCTTTAGTGATATTCATTATTATATTAAGTAAATCATATGATTAAAAAAAGACTCAAAATGTATTAATAAAAAGAGACTCAAAATGTATTAATTCATCATCTAATCAGCTACTCAGCATCTCTGTTACTTTCTTTACAGTATTATCATTCTCAGCTGCATGAAGCTCACAACAACAGGTGCTTATTGTTTCTTTGCTAAGTTAATATTAAAATATGTGTATCTTGGGTGCTTTGGGAAAAGTGGAAGATAATGAATCAAAAAGATTAATTTCAGTTATTTTGAAAAGTTTTGAGTTTTAGCTTTCAACTTTAAACTACTTATGGGCATTAATCATCTGACTTTAAAATTATTTTGTGTTGACGGTATTGGATGGTAGTAGAAGGATATCCAGTAAAATTTTTTTACACCCTTGAAAGCCAAAAGAAAATAACCTACTGCCATGAAGGAGCCTTTTCTTTTACAATAATTCATCAATCTTCTGAATTTGTTTTTTTATCACTTAATATCTTCTATGTGCTCTAAACACACACCAGTTTCCTTTGGTGAAATATGTAATATTTTTATTTTTTCAGTCTCAAGATTTCTCTTCTTGCTGTTTGATTTGTGTTTGCATATTTTTTCAATGATTAGTTTTAGTTTCTTGTTTCACAACATTACATAGTTCTTTAATTTTTCATTAGCTTGTAGGATATTACTACAGGATAGTTTTGGTATGAAGGGACCTTTAAAAGCCATCCAGTCCAATCCCCCTGCATGGACAGGGATACCCACAACTAAATAAGGTTGCTCAGAGTCCTATTCAACCTGATCATGAATGTTTCCAGGGATGGGGCTTTTATCACTACACTGGATAACTTGTTCCAATGTTTCCTTATTGTAAAAAGATTCTTTATTTTTAGTCTAATTCTACACTCTTTTAATTTAAAATCATTATCCATGTCCTAGTGCTACAGGCCCTAACAAAAAATCTGACTTCCATAACTTTTCCAATATCAGGGTGAGTAGCTTGGCAGAAGGTGATATTTTCTGTGCTCTCTGGCCCTTTATCCATTATGTTTGCATTATGGCAAGCTACTGCCATTCCAATACTTTACACTTCTAACTTTTAATTGATTCAAAATATGCTTCCACAATGCAGCTGTCCTTTTTGTATAGTGACACCACTCCTAGTTTAGTCCAATCACATTCTATTGTTTTACTGCTACATCATTCACCTAAGGCACCTCAATACATCTATAGCATGCAGGATGTGTAATGAGCATAATAGGCCACATATTGGTGGCTGTGATGCTCTGCCATCCATTGCATCTCTATTCCAGTTTCCTCCTTGAAGTTATATCTAACCTTGCTCTTTTTCACCCTCTGATTATGTTCATTTGTGCATTTAATCTATTCCTGTAGAAAACTGACTGGAGAAGTTTGTCATTTATGCATGAAAATTTCTTCTTAAACAGTGAGTCATACTTATAAAATATTTTACATTTCAAAGGATTTTACAGATAGTAACTAATTAATCATAGTTGGCTATATAGAATACAAAATACATTTTAAGTATCTCAATTTTAAAAAGACAAAACTGAACAGAGATTTAGGTGAGTTCTTCAAGGCAATGTTGAAAATTACTTGCAGATTCAGCATGATGACTCATTATTTCATGGGCAACACTTCTTTGCTCAAACATTTGGGAGGGATTTCCTCACTCTGCTTTGATTTCAACACCTCTGAGAGCTTTCTTACAATTTATCACATGACCCTGGAACATACATAATGATTTTGCTATTTGTCAAATTATTTTAGCATTGCCGAACTATGGAAATAAAAGCTTTATATTGTTGAATTTGCAGATCTCCCTTTCAGAATAAGAAAATGTACATGCAGGTGTGGAAGGCCATAATATATTAGACTTAAAAGCTTTGCCATATATAATATGAGCTACTTATATTTTCTCTTTCAGAATTCACATTTTTGTGCACATAAATTTTGAAGAATGCAAAATTTAACTAATGTCTTTTTCACAAAAAAACTCTTCCTCAAACCAGTGTGATAAGTAAGATATTCTTCTCAACACATGAATCAGTTTAAACCTTGCAAGGGAGGAAAATATGTCAGCATGTCCACAACATCAACTCATAAGAAAAACAGTAAGTGCCTTCTCTCAAGAACTGTAGCTCCCTTGTTGATAACTCTTCCTGCCAGTTAGTGGAGTACAATAACGTAGGAACACCTTGACTAATCCAATAACCTGTCTCTAGCAATGACCAGTTGAGAACTAGGAAAATGCACTAGGGTCTGTCTCCAGGAAGACTTCGTTCTGTTAAGATTTCATCGATCTATCAAGACTGAGGACTATAACCAGTCTCAAAGCATTTTTTTTTAACATTAAATATAGTTTGAGCTCCTCTTCTTATCAATAAAGTAGGCTATTCTTTTTCTAAGCCCAAATTTACACTTAAGATGATTTTCAGTGAGGATTATGACCATTTTAGATCAAGATTCTAAGGGAAAAATAAACCCTATATCGTAAGAAAAATAAATACTGTTTTAATTTGTTTAACTGAGTAAGGAAACACCTCAATGAAAGTATTTTCCAACTGGTTCACATTGCTTATCTACTACTGGGTTCAAATACTGATTTGACATGGAAGTGCAGAAGTGTAATGGTAGATTGAACCTGAACATGTATCATGGACAACTTCTTTCAGGCAGAGCAGTGTACCTTGAGGGGTTCTGCTGAAATAAACTTTATCCTCTCTTTTGTTGGTTGCCATCCTAAAGAAAGGAGGACATGAAGCGGAACAGCGAACACACTTCTTGTTCTGATGCAGTATTTACACAAGGCCAAGCTCTGCATTCTTGTGCACAAAACACAAAGCATTAATCCTCCTTGCTTGTATAGACATAGGATTTGGCATTCTGAGGCAATGTTTTACTCCACCTAAATAGGATGCACATGACAACTACAACATATTTAAAGCTGCTGTCTCTTTCAATGAATAACCTTTTGTTTTCAATTTGGAGAACACAAAGATTTCAGATTGTTTCTCTACAGTGTTTGATTTTGTGTGGGGATCATGGAAGAAATTTCCAGACATATGAAAGGCATAAAGGAATCTGCGAACAGCTAGCGTGGATTTTGGCACAATATACCATATTAATTGTATGATGGGTTATATATGCTTTAGATAAGAAGACCATAAGTTTGGTGGAAAACTGATGGGACAATTTTGCTCAAAGTCTTGTTGTTACAATCAACGAACAAGCAATCTTTGAACTCAGCAGCTAAGAGTCCAACTGATGTCAAGCAAATAGTCCCTCATGGAGCAATACAAAAAATACTATGTTCGATACTGTATCTTTACTGCTGATGGCATGAATTGCCCTACTCTGCAGTAAAGAAGGCTATGGGAAATGGTATGGCAAAAGAAATCTGACTGCAGCCTTCCTAAAAGAGAGGTTTTGAGGAGAGACTTTCCTCAGAGCTGTTCAGTGAATTGATGAGACATGCGGGCACAAGATGCAAGAATGGAAACCATTCTTCAAAATGTGATTGGTTAAGAATTTTAACAGCTTGTCTGGACAGCCTGTTGAAACTCCACTATAGGAGCATTTCAAAATTTGAGCAAAGTGCTGAGAAATCTAAGAAAACTGTGAGATTCACTCACATTTTAGTGGAATGTTGGACTAAATAACCTACAGAGGTCCCTTCCAGCTTTTTCTATTTTCTATAATTCTACATATTTCCTATGTCTTCTTCATTTAAGGGTCTGATTTTTAATGTCAATAATCCCAGACTTGTACTTTTTGTCTTCTCCCTTGTGATCCATCTGCAAGAGGCAATGCTTACTTCTGTTTCTCATCTGAAGTCTCTCTCTGCTTTGAGAAGAGTTTATGCTCTCTGCAGAAACAGGCCTTTATTCCATCTTCTAATCTTTAGTCATTGTCTGTATCTGGAAGTTTTCTGAAACCAGTCCAATTCTCTGCATTCAACCCAACCTTCTGAGCCTCATATCTCATATCAGCCAAACTCCTCTGCTGATTGTGGACTATGGAGACCTCTAAACTACTGACCTTCCAAACTCATTTGAAGATGGCTGCCAGAAAGGAGCAGAGTGAGAACTTGTGAACAACAATGCAGACACCAAGGTCAGTGGAGAAGGAGGGCCAGGAGATGCTCCAGCTGCCGGAGCTGAGATCCAGCTGCAGCCTGTGGTGAAGACCATGGTGAAGCAGCTGTGTCCCTGCAGCCCATGGAGGACCACAGGAGTGCAGAGATCCACCTGCAGCCAGTGGAGGAGCCTACGCCAGAGCAAGTGGATGTCAGAGGGAGGCTGTGGCCCTTGGGAGGCCCATGTTGGAGACAGGTCCTGGCAGGGAACTGTGGCCTGTGGGGAGAGGAGTGCATGCTGGAGCAGGATTCTCCTGCTAGGACTTGTGGCCTGTGGGGGACCCACGCTGGAGCAACCTGCACCTGGGGGACTGCACCCTGTGCAAAGTGACCCATGTGGCAGCAGTGTCTGAAGGGCTGCTGCCCATGGGATGGACTCTCACTGGAGCTGTTCATGAAGAGCTGTCTCCCTTGGGAGGGACCCCATGGGAATGCAGTTGGAAGGACTCTTCCCTAAGCAGCAGCTGGGAACAATAGCTGACCGTAACCCCCTTCCCTCACCGTTTCCCTGCACCGCTGGGGGAGAGAAGGTTGAACTTGAAGGAGGAGGGGGTTGGAGGGGAAATGTGTCTTTTACTGTTTCTCACTCTTTAGCTCTGATCTTGTTAGTAATAAATTTAACAATTATCCTCACTTGGAGTCTGTTTCGCCTGTGACGGTGATTAGCGAGGAATCCTCCGTGGTCCTCATCTCAACTTGCGAAGCCTTTCGTTATATTCTCTCACCTCTGCTGTTAGGCAAGGGGACAGTGAGAAAATGGCTACTACAGTCTTTTTGCCTGGATTATTTAGAACATTTGAACATATTCTCACATGAAGTGAGAATATAATTCCTCCTATGATCTATATTGACTACATAGAATACTAGTAATCTGTTTACTCTTCAAAAGCTTGATGAGAAATTAACCAAGAGTTGACATCTCTTTTCTACAAGAGTCACAGCCATGCTGTAGTTAGGTGCTGAGGTGGGCAACAAGCCAAAAATTTATTCTGTGGGAAAAACATGGAGCACCAAAGGGTGATTCAGTCTCCCAGAGTTGTCTCTGAAGCACAATGTAGAAAAATAAAATTGCTTTATATGGCTTTATAACTGTGAAGGGAATCACTATGTGATCTGATATCTCATAATCTAATTGTGGAGAGAGAGCTTTATTAATGAATGCATTGTGTTTCAGTCACACACTGAATTTTTTAGGCAATTAGCCACTGGGGGAAAAAAAAAAGAAAAGAATTAAAAGCAGTTGCCTTATTTTTGTTTGAATGTCATTAACTGAAAAGATGATATGGTATACAGTATACTAACAAAAATAACCTATGAATATTTACCAAGCATACTTAATCATCTGAGAATACATGACAGTCAATGAATCAGTCATTTTCTGAGACCTTAGGTACTCCTAGAATAATGTACTGAAGTAGACTGAACTACTGAAATGTTCTGTTGGGTCAAATATCAATTTGTCATAAAATGCTAGAGTCGTCATATGTACAATAGACAGTTAACTTGAAACCAAATTTTACAGTCTATTGAGTATATAAAACACATTTGGAAATGTTCTGAACATGATAGTTTTATAGACATCAGCAGCAGTAAAGATTTCCTTACAACTTGAAATGTAACACACAGACATACAAGCACAGAATCATAGAATCATAGAGTATCCTGAGTTGGAAGGGATCCTCTGGATTAGGGAATCCAATGCCTAGCTCTACACAGGACCAACCCCAAAACTGAATCCTATGCTGATTCAGGTACTAGGTCATCGTGTTTTCCAGTCTCTGTGACCTTTTGGATGTTTACCACTACCCAATTACCTATCTATCATAGGTAGATGTTACATGATCTGCAAACTTTAAATCTTTCCAGTGAGATAAATTCACAGTCCTCATCAAGTCATTTGAACTTAAGTATGGAAGAGTTGGTAAAAGCACGGCTGAGTACAAGATCAAGAAGAGGAAGGTAAATATAAGTAAAACTGGAGAACCTGTCACCTCACAACAGATGCTATATAAACAGATGAGGGCCTACAGAATTTAGAGTAATCCTCAGATGTTGAAATGTATTATGGGTTTTAATAGCAATTATAAGTCATTATGTTAAGACAACATGATGGATTTTCATATTACAATTTGCTCAACCTTTCATTTTGCATTCATCGGCTGATGTTAGCTGGCAATGGTAAGCAAAGGTCCAGCAGTGACATCTTTGGATGAGTGATGGTTCTCCCATCTTACCAAATCCTTCACTCAACCCATCAAGATAGCTTACAGATTCCTTCCCACTCCTGAATCCTTTATTCAAATAAGATAAATTTTTATCAGAATTTTATCTTGTGTGCCTTAGTTTCCTCACTTATCAGCAACCTCTATATCTTTATGACACTGCTACATAATATGACTGATGGGTTAAAAGATTGGGTTTATTAAGCTGAGGGATAAAATAGTTGCCCCAGTGAGTTCTTGGAGCAACAATAAAAATTGGTGCCTTTCAATCATAATGTTGCCAAATACATATGCACACCTAAAAGTTTTATCACAAATACCTTTCTTCATCACAATACATTTCAAAACTGTATGTTTTCCTGTAGAGTTAGCATTCTAAACTGGAGATTAAGTAAAAAGCTGAGGAGGAGAGGGGCAAAAAAGTAGTATCGCATTTGATGAACTAGCAAAGAAGCAAAGAGCTTTATGAATTATCAGGTTGTATCATCACAGGGGCATAACAATCTCCATTGACTTCAACTTCAAGCATTGAGAAGGCATTCAATTCATACATGAGCTCAAAAGTGTACTTTTTAGAAGATTGCAGCAGTATTCTCCCACACTGAAGTGCACAATGAAACGTGCAGTCAATCAAAAACCAAACAGACACACAAAAAATTAAATAAGAGCCTACTTAGAATCATTATCGTTTACACTACCTGCAGTCAGGTGTAATTTTTGCAATTACTACAGATAACAAAATCAGTACAGTATCAGCACCTGAATTCTGACTTCCAGAAAGACCTTTCCTAATTCTCATTTGCCTCAGAATATTTTGTTTCTACAATATTACCTGTTACAGGTATCTCATGAGAAGATTGGATGTATTGGTAGGAATACTTTGATAAAAGGATATTTGCAGAAAAAAAAAAAAAAAAAAAAGATTAGGAGATAGTAAAATTCCCATGGGAACTCCAGAATTTGCTTTATGAATTCAGAAAGAGAATTAAATTTAATGAGACTTAACTGCTGGAAAGTCAGGTAGCAATAAAATGCCATTATCTTTCTGAAAGCTTTCCCAAGTCATAGAATCACTAAAAAAATAGTGCTGAAAAGGAATTCAAGGGATCATCCAGGGAACAGAGACTCAAGGCAAGATAAATTATTGCTGTTTCTTTTTTATAAATGCTTTTAAGCTTCCTGTAAAAGATACCTAATGATGCAGATTCCTAAGACAGTCAATATTAGCTTTAAAATGGTTTTCCTGATGTCCATTATAATTTTTTCCCTCACTCATTGTCTTAGCCTTCATAGATTTTAAGCACAGGTTATTTCTTCCTTTATTTTGACATCTTGCCACCAGTACATAACAGTTGCATTTTTTTGAGATACAACAATAATAGGGTATCTTTTTTCTGTTTTGTTGTTCATGTGTTTTCTAGGTCTTCCTTTTGCTTTTCTCTTCAATTAGGTCCACTTATTGAAGTGCAGTGCTGGAAACCAGCTACTATTCATACTGAAGTGTTCTCAGTGCCTTGCGGGGTTTAAGCACTGCTTCCTGACTCTTGCTCTATATCAGAGCTATGCAGCAGTTTATAAACATGAATCGAGGATTTACTGTCTGCTGTCACATGAGGGTTGCTTCCTTCTTATAGCCTTCAGAAATTCTTTGAAGAGCTGCTGACTAATTAGACATTTACGATCCTCTATTGGCCCGGCCCTCATTTTCTTCCTGAAAATAGAATGCCAGAATTCCTCCTACCATTATGCCCACGCCCAAGTTATTTCTTCAATTTGAAAAGGTAATTTTTTGGTTGTAGTATTACCTTAAACATACTTGGAGTCCTTCTCAACTTTTTTATATTTGGATAATCTGTAAGTAGGCTTGTCTTCTGATCCAAGTTGTTAATTCTGACACTGAATACTGTGGCATTAGGATTGATCCTTGAGAGAAGCCCAATCAAGACTGATATTAAGTCTCATATTGCCTGATTTATTCCCTTTGTCCTACATATTTTCTAAGAGAGATCAAGACCCTGGAATGTGGCCTACTTGCTCAGGACTATGCTCCTCCTAGAGCTGACTTTACAAATTTCTTTCACAGCATGGCAATGTGGATGGATGCACTCACCAGCTGCTTTCATTTGTTGATCAAAGTTCTTAATTCCACTACAGACCTCTTCTATTTAATCAAATCCACACTTCCTGGGGGTATTGAACATGGAGCACATGTATCTTTTTTAAAAAAATGAATGGGCTATCATAATTTTTTTTCACATGGATGATTTTTCCACCAAGGTGCTGGATGGTCTGTGGAGATCCCAGATGCTCCCTTTGGATTGCTTTTTTTTTCCAAAGAGAGTAACCTGCCTACTCTAACCTATTTATTTATTTATTTATTTATTTATTTATTTATTTACTTACTTACTTACTTACTTACTTACTTATTTACTTATTTACTTATTTACTTATTACTTTTGTTTTTTGTTTTCATTTTTATGAGGGCACAAGATATATTTACTTGGTAACTGCACATAATTTGCTTAAAGGGTGCAATCATCTTTAAAATTCATCCCCTGAACAGCATAGTGTGGGGTTTTTTTGTTTGTTTGTTTGTATTTTTTTTAATATTTGCCTAGTCTTTACCTCTGAGCACTATTCTGTACCTCTAGTCACCAGTTCTGCTATGGTCTGGTGAACGGAAGACAAAATTTGTTAGTTATTACCTTCATCATTGTAAAATGCACATACAGGGTGATAGAGGAAAAAAGAAGTTCAATTTAATTCTAGTGTAAATGTTTATTTTTAGGAGATGAAGATTTTCTTTGAATAGATTTTTTATTCTACATTCAGGAAGGTGCTAGCTATTATAATGATACTTTTTTCTTTGGCAAAGATAGAGGCATGTCTGGCTAAAAGTGGTCCTAAATTTTAGTTTTGTTGTGTTTTCTTTGGTTATTTATCCAATACAAGGACCTGTTTATCCAGCAAGATGTTCAGGCTGTTTTATTGATTGTAATACTGGAAACACTCAACTTCAGTGTTCATAGGGAAGAAGCTATTTATTAATTATCAAATATACAAGAAAATCTTTTTTTTTTCATTAATTTCCTAAACGCAGATCTTCCTTCATAAGTTGAAATAATTTTTATTTTAAAAATGAAGGTCGAAAATCTTGCAAAATCAAGATAAGCTAAATAATGGTTTTAAAGTTACTTTGAAAAGCAGAAATTTTTGCTTTAGATTAGAATTTATTTTTTATTTAGAATTTAAATATTTAGGGCCTTTTTTTTAATCCAGAGAAGCAGTTTTCAATATTGATCTTAGATAACAAGTGTCAAACAATAAAAATACTCTATGAACCTTGTTTGAAACGTCTCCATAGAAACTTCTTCAGGAAATATCCTTCATACCAGGAATGTTTTGGGTTTTAATACAAATATTTAAACTAGCGAGCTGAATAGTAGAAACAATATTAATGTTTAGTTCTTGCAGTCTACATGGCACAAAATAAATATTTGTGGAAAGCAAAAAAATTGTCAGTAGTGTGGGCTGTTATTCAGATCCTGGAGAATGGTGGATGTTTCATTGTCTCTGTATTCCTCATCTCCAATTTCATGTTATGAAAACAGACAAGATAGAGATGGGGTTGTAACAGATCATTTAGATGACCTGTTTTTAAATAATATGTTGATTCTTTGAATATCATGAAAGATAGTAATTTTTGAGTGACAGTTGATTATTATCTCAAACAAAATTTCAGAACCATGTTTTGCTTGTTTGAATCCGATTGTCCTTGAAAGAGCGTTACTGTAAAACATATAACGTCTTCTGTACATGCAGCAGCTAGCCAGCAGTGGATGGGCCGAAATAGATTTTGATAATGCTGAAGATGACAAAGAGGTCACTATTTAAAGCAGCCTCAGAATTTTAAGGAGGGTTGATTAGTTTTAGAGAGAGTTTTAGAGTTTTAGAAAGAAAATAGAAGGCAAGTGCGAGCTGAAGAAATAGTAATTATAGTGAAGAGATGTCAGAGCACGAAGAGGCAGAGTACATCCACGATGGGTGGTCTTGGCTTCTAAGAGATCTTTTACACATCTTAAAGAAAATGAAGGACCATTGGATAAATCAGGACAGAAGAGAATACAATCTGTGACATTTAAAGTAATCCAAACTGTTTCAATTTGTCGTGTTTTCACATTATGTACTTCAGCTTCCTCTGTTGTCAGAGATTTAAACTGTCATTGGGTACCCTGCTCAAGTAGTCCCTAACATAGTTCAAATTACTGGCACAGATGAAGCTAGAGAATCTCTGAATTGTACCTCTACATAGGTGCAGCACCCTCAGTTAATGTATTTTCCCTTCATCTTTACATCTTCATATTTTGGGCATAGTTTGAGATAAGACTGTTTTCATTAATTATGTCAGTCTCCAGAAGCTGAGGAGATAAGCTTTAGTATAGTGCTGTGCTATGAATGTTCAATAAGCCACGAGTGAACAATATATTCTTTTCAGGAGCTTGGCTAGTGATTTTTTGAGCATTTTGCAAGACTTCAGTGTTTTCGAGCCTGGCATGGCAATTGGCAGGTTTAAATACTTTGGCCACCATTATATGTATTTCCTTGGAGTCAATAATTTTTAGCAAAGAAACTGAGGCAAAGTGCTGAATAAATGTAAGGTGATATGTCCTCTTTCAGTATTTTAGTGGAAGATACCTGCTTTTGCTCTTTTTAATAATAAAAAGGATAAGTAAGGAGAATAAGTTAAACCTCACAGCTTAAGGAGAATTTCAGAGGCTGGGAATAGACACCATTATAAAATTTATCCACCATATCAACACTAGCTACTCCTTAGAAAGTCTGTTAAATTAATTTTTCCCTCTGTTGCTATTAGTGGTACAGAGTGGATCTTTGTTTCACTCGACTGGCTGTAACAAGTATACTGCTACTTCATGTGCCTAACTTGTCAACATATTATTCCAAGGCCAGAGGCACAAGGTTTAGTCACTGCAGGTAGACTGCAATCATAAAATCACAGAATGATTTGGGTTGGAAGGGACCTCAAAGATCATGTAGTTTGGGGATTTTTTAATGGTGATCTTTATAAAGCTTTTTAAATTATTTTTTTAAAGGGAAAAAAACCCCCAACCCAACCAACCTGCCAAACAAAAACACCCCAAACAAAACCAAATACTCCACAGAAATACGGCCACAAAACCATTAGACATATCAAATATCCTTAAAATATTAGGAGGTAAGGTGAGATGCCTTATTTTTAGTGACTGATAAAGATGAAAATTTAGTTTAATTTTGTCAAAGACTCGGATGAGATATTAGTAAGAAGGTAAGTTTTAACTTCATTATTTTGAAATAGTTTCAGTTGCATACATTCACCAAAATGAAAATAATCTTTGAAAGCACATTCTTGAATGGCATGGTCACACCTTTGTATATTAAAAGAGTGTCCATGAAACACCATTTGTTTCAGGTTGATTGGTGAAAGGGCAAATAGGCAGTTCTAATTGCTGTGCAGCTAATGGCATTATTTCAAGAAGCATTTTGTTTAAAGCTGGCAGAGGAATCAGACTACCTCAAACACAAGTGGTTCTCCTCTTTCAAGAGAAGTCATTTACAAGTCAACAGAATAAGGGTTTTTTGGTTTTTGGTTTTTTTTTTCTTTTTTCCCCTTAAGGTCAAGAACCCTGAAAATTGAGAATGTTGATTTACTCAGTACTTCAAATAGCAGAAAATATGATAAAACAGGATGTTTAGAAGAAAATAGAGTCTCCCTTCATTTTTTAATAAATAACCATTTTTGGGAAGTTTGTTATTATTGTTTTTTACCTTTTTGCATTTTTGAACAGGAGCTGCAGCCTTTACTGTTAAAAAACCCTTAATTCCGTCTTTCATTAAAGTCTCATAATTTTTGTTCTCCTTTAAATGTGTATAGGCAATTAATTCAACTGCTTTTACCACCTATTAGGACTGGTGATCCACATGGCAACTTAAATGGTATTAAACAGTTCACAACTTTAGACCAGAAATCCTGAAAATTAATCATCCACAGTGTTGAACTGAACAGCCCTTTGAATCTCTAAAGAAGATCACCAGTCTTACACTTATATACTCTAATTACGTTATATATAACTGTATAATTTATAAGCTTTAAATTAGATAAACCATCTATTAGTCTTTATAAAAATGAAAACATATTCATCAGATTAAAAAGTAATAAAACAGAAATTAACCATATTTAAAATTTACTTCCTAATAAAGAGAGCAATTAGGATTTTAGACTTCTTAGAACAATGGATTTAGCTGGTATCATCTCCTTGGATTTTTACAGTAAATTGGATAGGAACGTCCTATTTTAATTCTTAGATCAAATTCTGATCTCATTCACAGTGATAATAAATCATGTATATATATGGTTCGAGTTGTTCCCGTTTTGCACTCATAAATTGGCAGCCAAACCAATTCTGATAATCTTTTTACACAAAATCAGAATAAAAATTCTAACATGTACCTTATAGTATAAGGTAGATAAGTCCACACATAAAAGCTGTCAATCCAAAGTTTTAGGAAAAAAACCTTTTCAGTTTGGTTGAGTTAAAATTCAACTTTTCTGGATGCTTTCAGCTTTACTTTTTGAAACACAAAGTTGAGATACCATATGGCTATAAAGGTGAGTGCAAAGCAGGAACTATCCCTCTCAGAAAACGACAGAACAAATTTGACTAATGTATTCTGATTAATTTTATTTCTATTTTTATGTTGCTGTTTTTTAAAAATCATTTTGTGGCTAGATACTTACTACTCTTGGGTAAGTTAATGGTTTTATTTCTGGATTTGTGGAATTTCCAAGCCCCTAGCTATTGGAATGAGGAATTTTTCTCTTTTACACAAAGACAACAAAACTGAACTCAATTTTTTCATGACTGATTCTTCTCCATGAGAAAAGCTTCTTTTGAAACCTCTAACCTAGAAAAATGGAAAGAACAGAAGAATCTGAACTTCTCTGGATACATCTATTGCAGAGTTGATAATGCACTTTTGTCCTCAGCCTGTGTCATCACATCTGAGAAAAGGCATTCTCCTGTGCCCCAGAGAGCCTTGAGAAGGGTCCATCACCAATGACATCAGCTAATACTCCATGAGCATTAAACATCTAATATTTGACGGCTGTACAAAAGTAAACCTCTCTGCGCCAGAGAATCCACTCCTTAAACAAAAAAGTCAATGAAACCAGAGTGTAATCTTATTAATAGCTGCTTGTCATAACAACACTGGTGAATACTGTTTCTGGCTTGTTTCCCCTCTTACTTATCAGGGTAAGAACTCAAGCAGCATTCTTGCCTTAATGCAGCAAGTGATTGGTGATCGGTGTATGCATGGGAATGTTTATTACAAAATAGAATTTATTGAAAACAGTGCTGACAGGATAGTTCCTCATATACTTAAAACAGCCCCTAGGTAAACAGATTAGCTGTCTAAAAGATCACACATGCATATATTTCATGGGTTAGAAGTTGCACGTTTAATCTTGAGAGCTCGTGTTGTTTTCACCTAAATTTGTCATGTGAATTTGAAATGTAGCAGTCTATGTCACCTTGGGATGTTTGTATTGGGAAGTTTTATTGAAACTCTACTCTGACAGGAAGAGATGAAGTATTATCTTAGACTCATAGATTTCTAAGTCAGGCAGAATTCTACAAACCGCTCATGTATTATCCTGTGTATAACACAGGACGTGCATAACATAAGGAGGTATAATTTTGGCAGGCTGCCTAATCTGGCATTGGTTTAAACTTGGAAATGATATGACCCTCATGGAGCCAGACATTTTGCTGGAAATGCTATACATATATATTGTTCAGAATTTTGACTGACGGTATTCAGTCACTTTTACAGCTGATAGTGAAAAAATATAGTTGTCGTCTCAATGATAATGTTAACATCTGAATGACCTAATAATTGAAATATGTTGGACTCGATCTGATATTTAGGTTACTTTGAGAATTTGATACTAACTATTTTTATTTTGATTTTTTATGAATGCTTTATTATTTTTGTAGTAATAAAGATTATTTAAAATATCTGGATGATAAATGTATATTTTCAATGAATTTCTGTACAGAAGCTGACAGTTTGGAATCTGATAGATCCTTGAAGCAGGTCACGGAGATAAGAGAGCACACTGTGGCTCAACTGGCACACACATTGTCCTAATAGGTATTTCCAATAACATCTATGATGACATTGAAAGGAAAAATGTTTTATATTGATTAGTTTTCCAAGTGACAAATAGAAACTGAAGACTACTCTGGATATGTTTTCTCAATTTAAAGTTCTTACAAAAAGACAGCCAAGTGTTGGATTTTTATCACTCCACATTATGATTATCTATTTAAATCTGATTTTAATTTTCCCTTTTTTTCATCTTTTGTTTCACATCCCCAGTTATAAGCAGTCATGCTCCTTATTAAAGACTACATTCTTCATTAATTTTTTCTTTAGCACAGTATATTGTTATCCTGTCTGAAATCTCTAAACACTAGCTCAGCTTCATCATATAGCATACCATACCATAAATCAAGAATTACATGGCAACACAGAAACAGGAAAAGCCTAACCAATTGTTGTGATTTAACCTAATAGCAAACTAAACACTCAAAGATCTGGGTGAGGGCACCCTCAGTCAATTTGCAGATGAGACTGAGTTGGATGGGGATGCCCCCCCTGGAGCACTATGGGCTGGGGACAGAGTGGCTGGGAAGTGGCGAAGCAGAAAAAGATCTACGAGTTTTGATCAACAGCTGAATATGAGCCAGTGTGTGCCCTGGTGGCCAAGAAAGCCAATGACATCTGGACTATATCAGCAATAGTGTGGCCAGCAGGACCAGAGCATTGACTGCCCCCTGTACTGGGCTAAGGTGAGGCCAAACCTCGAGTCCCGTGTCCAGTTCTGGGGCACTCAATACAAAAAAGACATTGAAGTGCTGGATTGAGCCCTGAGAAGGGCAACAGAGCAGGGGAAAGGTCTTATAGGGAGCAGCTGAGGAAGTTGGGGATGCTTAGTCTAGGGATCTTATTGCTCTCTGCAACTACCTGAAGGGAGATTACAGCAAGATGGGTCTCCTCTCCCAGGTAACCAGCAACAGAGTAAGAGAAATGGCTTCAAGTTAGGCGGTTTGGATTGTATACAAGGAAAAATTTCTTCACAGAAAGTGTCGTCAAGCATTGGAACAGGCTGAAAATAGAAGTTGTTGTGTCACAATCTCTGGAGGTATTCAAAAGATGTGGCACTTAGGGACATAGTTTAAGAATGAATTTGGTGGTATTAGGTTATCCATTGGACTCAATGGTCTAAAGGGTCTTTACCAATTTAAACGATTCTTTTCTATAATATTTCAAATAGATGACTAATTTTTATACCGTGCAATGTAGCAAATTATTTTCCTAATTATTTTATACATTCAAACCCGTTTTTTTTTTGTTCCTGGTCTATTCTCCTCTAGATTTTTCTCCTCTATATTTCTTAGTGATTTTATGGTATATATTATGATGGTATTATTATGATAATAATATAGTACTTACACTTTATCTTTGTTCTTCTATTTGTTCCCTGTTTGCACATATTTTGCCTTTCTGTGTATCTTCTCTGTATGGTCTTTATATACTATTGCATAACCCGATTATTTAGCATTATTAAAAATAAACATTTAAAGTTATAAACTTTTTGTATTATTGTCATGATATATCACATATCCAAAGATAATATAATAATTGTAAGTATTCAATTTGTGTATGTTTAAACATAGTGGCTGAAACTAGCATCTCAGTGAATTCAAAGATTTTCTTTTAGAAATTTAATGATTTAATTTTTCTTAGGTTTTCATTTTCCATTTTAACTCATCTTGTTACACATTTGCTTTTCATAGGTCGATCCACATAAACCAAAAAATGCTCATTAATATACTTTATAGCTTTCTCATATAGCTTGATATCCTCCTCTTTTATCTCTGTTAGCAAGATTTTGGTAGTTTGCATATTATTTGCAGATTCTGATACCACTTGTTAAATACTTTCTGCTCACTCCGCTGCTCATTATTCCAATAGGTCTATAAAGATAACAATAACGAATGTGGCAAGAAAAATAAAGGCTCATTATCTTCACAGATTGCTAATACTCAGAAAAATGTAGTAAGGTTTTGTCAGATCCCGCAAATCCTTTTCACTTTTTCTTCCCTTCGCAACTCAGTCATTGAAGAAAACAGCCATGGCAGCAGTGTAGATATCTATATTTGAGCCAACCAGTCCAGACCCATTTTATAATAAACAGAGAGAAATTAGCATTTCTAGGCATTAATTTGTCTTGACCTAGTTTAGATATATGGAGGAAGATACAAATTACAATGTAGCAATGCTCATTTCTCTCCCCAGACTACAAGGCCAGTCTGCAAAACTGATTGAGTATACAGAGGTTTGCAGTGGACGAGTAACATTGCGTGAGATGAATCCCACTTCCAGTAGTAAACAGCAAAAACCCAACTTAGAAAAATACACATTTGAGAGAAATGTCTTGGATATGCAGAACCTCATACTTTGACCAATGATATTTTTCAAGAATAAAGTGATGTTTCTACTGTTTTTTGTAAATTTACTTAGCTTTCGTTCTAGTTAGTCAGGAGCATGCTTCTATCTCACGAGTTGGACTCTATGATGTTCTCTTGTTATAGTTCAATAAATTCAGAGTAACTTCTGGGATGGTGTTATGTAGCAATGAGATGAGCTCCAGCAAAACACTCCCCTTCCAATAAGTAAAGGTGAAGTAGAAAGGGTATTTGTATACACAGTGTGGTATACACAGTCTTTTAAGGGATGTTCCCAGGACGCTGCATTTTGTTCACCACTCTTTGCTGTGGTAAGCGCTTAAAAGTGCAATTTATTCTCTTGTATCTTCTTAGTCATGGTAGAACTCTCAAAGTTGCATCATTGTTTTAGCTCATAATTGTTTTAGCAGTAGATAACGACTGGGGAGGCTTTGTTGTTTGATCTCACTAATAATCAGAGAGATACATACATTTAAGACATTGGAATTTAGATGCCATATTTATGTATACATTACATTATTTTTCATATATATTGTACTGGTGTATATGCTACACATTTGTACCGCATAACGTGAGTCTTAAGCCCTATGCATCATATATTTGCATTTGCTTGTTATAAACTAGAATATTTGGCTATTTTTTTAAATGGAATATATATTCATATACTTCAGGATTTAATAATATTAATGCCAGGAGGGATAATTCTGATATTTAGTCTGACCTACTGTCTACTGCATGCAGAAAATTTCAGTGAGTTTCAATATTTTTTGAAATAAATAGCACAAAAGAGGATATCCAGAAATAAATTTCATGAGGAGCTGACTAGTAGGTACAACATTTTGTAGATCTTTATGCTAATACAGATAACCCAAACCAAAACATAACAACCACATACAGTTGGATCACTTATTTGTGTAACCTCCTTGAGCAGCCTTTCCCCCACCCTAGAGAGTCAAATCTCACCCTACTTAGAGCTTGCTCTGCTGCTAAAGCATTTTCCTATCAAAAGGGTGAGATTATGCTGCAACTTCCCCTCTAGCCCTTCACTAACTTCCCCTTCTGAGATACATTAAAAGCAAGCTAGTGCTGTTTGCTTCCAAGACTCTTATATTTTCAGTCTATCAGTAACTTTTGTCAAATAATCCCCAGACTTCAAGTCCTTAGACTGGGTCTAGCCTGTTTGAAAGACCTCCAGAGTGCAAGAACTAAGAACTTGACCAGAAAACTGCTTTCATCCTCTAATATCTTCACGTCAGAAAGCTGATATTTATTCGCTGTAGTTTAAGCAAACTATTTGTCTTTTCTGCCATGGTTATGGAGTGAGAAGGAAAGATTGCTATAGATCTCTAGTAGTGGAAGACTGTTACTGTATGCCCTTAACAGTTCTTCAGATACAACATTTGGAGATCAAATTGCAGATTTTCTTCAAACACTTAATTGTTTTCCTTTTTATTGCCTCTTAAAGTTAGAACTCAACAAACAACTTGTTTCACTCAGAACTTCTTTTAGCCAGGCTAACAAAATAGCTGCTGAAAAAAATCGGTCTCTTCTCCCAGGCAACCAGTGACTGAGAGGCCACAGTCTCAAGCTGCAGCAGGGGAAGTTTAGGTTAGATATTAGGAAAAATTCTTCACAGAAAGAGAGATCGGCCACTGGAATGGGCTGCCCAGAGAAATGGTGGAATCACCATCCCTGGAGGTAAAAAAAGACTGGATGTGATAGTGCTATAGTTTAGTTGATAACGTAGTGTTAGGTCATACGCTGGACTTGATCTCAAAGGTCTTTTACAACATAGTTAATTCTGGGATTCTAGGATTCTGTGAAATTCTTGCTGTTACAACCCTTTGAGGCGCTGTACATCATAATAAACATTTCATTCCACTAACCATGCTACCTAGAAATATATCAAATATACATATAAAAATCTGTCCTTCATTTTTTCACATGTATATCATAAGTTCTCTGTGGCAAGGATCTTCTCTCTGTTTTGGGTTTCCCAGATTCTACAAAGGGGACACTTCTTTTTAACTGCAGGCCTGAAGCAGGATCATTGTGAAATTCTTATATTTTCTGTACATCATTCTTCTTTATGACTATTGTGTTTATATGAGGCAAATAATCCAAAATGTAGTTAGTAATGTCTATGTCTATGAAGAAGTTTGAAGAAGACATTAAGATACTCCTAATGAAATTACGTTAATGCCACAGAGAAAATTCAGTGATAGATTTACAAATGTGCATATATATATATATACACATTTATTTATATTTATACATACCTATATCTATATAACCTTCATGTTTTTGAATGAGAGTCTGAATTTGTTCAGTGTGTGCTATGGTTAAGTTTTGGTCCATTAACAGCTCTGTTAATATAAATAAATGATAGTGGTAATCCATTACTTTTTGCTGTCTATCTTGTACTGTTGCACAAAAGTTAGAATACGAAAAAAATAGGTTGTTGTGAATTTGGACCTTCATCTTATGTATAAATATATGCACAAAAAAGGAAGGTTTTTTATTTTTATATGTATTAAAAAAGAGGTTTTTTGATATTCTTAAAGATATAATGAGGATTATCCCTGTCATCTGAAAGCTATTCAAACTATAACTTGTCTCATTTAGTTTCACATGCAGGAAAATATTCCTGACTGCTAGTTTGTCATACAAAAATAATTGAATAAAACTGTTCATAAAAAAAAAAAAAAAAAAAAAAAAAAAAAAAAAAAAAAAAAGAGAGGGTTGTGTCAGCATTTTGTGAAATGTGAATGTTTCCTTGAAATAATAGGCATGTCAAACTGCTGTTTCCAGAAAGGCAAGTTATAGATAAAAAGCCATCCTGTAATATGTCCCTGATAATCTTGGCACATTGTGCTGGAGTTCTGATTCATTAATGTGTGCGTATATATATATATATGTATATATAAGTACATTAAAAAATGAGGCCTTGGTTCTGACTTTAGTAATCTTTTGTCTATGTTCTCAACTTCAATTTTTACTTCTGTAAGGGAGAACTGGCTGACTCTCATGGTACTTCTAACAGTGGTTGAAATAGCTTCATGTATGAATCATGTGATGTGAAGATTTTGCCATAGGTTTGGTCATTTAGATATTATCAGGGAGTATATAAAGATTGTGATTTTGTCAGCTATGTGTAATACCTAAATCTGTTTGATAAATACTTCTGCAAAATATCTTGATCTAAAAAAAAATGTATTACAGGTGTTTTCTTGTAAACATACTTTCTATGAAATATGATTGTAATTACATTGATTTTGTTTTTTTGACAAACCATGTGATTTTTATTTCATTTTCTGATCTCTTACTGCATGACACATAATTTAGTTTCTGATTAGAGAACTTTCATGCCAGAAAATAAGTTTAACCTCATATTCTTCTTTGCAAGCTCTTTCTATTGACATTATTTCTGACAGGTACATTTACTAGATTCTTCTATCTTTATCAGCTTTGGATAGTCCTTTATGCCACACCAGCCTTACTCGTCCCTGTGAGAAGGCACACGGAATGAGAAGTTAGTCAGAACAAATGCATTCCAGCTCTTAACAGCTGAAACCTGTAATCATAGCATTTTCTGGTCTGAATCGAAACTTGGGGGCTCAGTGCTCTTAGGTAATATAATAAAAGAGCTGGAATGAGGGGATTTGTGTGATGATGTGGTCAGTATCCAAGTGACGCTGATTGTGAATTCTGTGGTAGAACACTGAGGACACATCCCATGAAAAATCTGCTGTTTCAAAACAGGAGCATGGAAACTCCCTAAGCATTTGAAAAAAATACTTGTCTGGTGCTTATATATATTCATATACACTTGCATAATCACACCCACATATGAACTTGGAAGAATTGTTATACTGATGAATTTTTATTTTATTCATTCTGCTTGTTAAGAGTCCTGAGGTATTAAAATGAGATTCAGAGTTCAAATCAGATTTGCAATAGTTTTATTTTATCTTTACTAACCTATAATTGAAAGGCAGAAGGGACAAGTATCATAACATGTGAAAATGTTTCTGGACTCACTAGTAACCTCATTGATTTAACACATCTCACTGAGGTACTACTATAACAGGACAAAAAGTGGTGTAAAGTTCAGATACATTAATCTTTTTATCTGTGCATTGAAACTCACTTTGAAAAGATAGATGAAGGAGGACTGATGAATGCAGCTTCATTAGGAGAATTTTAAAATGCAATTTGTCTTCGTGAAAACGAGGGACTGCACATTTCCAGCTTTCTCTTGAGCCCGTTAGAAATAATTTTTAAGCAATAAACTCTGATGCAAAATTGTCTTTATGATAGGACAGTAATTATTACAGAAGAGAGGTATGTCTTGGTCAATCTGTTTGTGAAGCACAGCAGTGGAATATCTTAGAACTGCAAATTCAGATTTCCTAAATATGATTATGTGATATCAGAAACTAAAATTCCTTTTATCTAACTTGGGCCTATGTGCAGTAGATTTCATAGAAGGTTTTCATAGTGCTTAAGGCTAATGGTGCAGGTGATGAGCTAAAACTTGATTAATCCTTGAAATTTACAGGAGACAAAAAGCTTTTTCCTGATAGAATATTGGATGTTAGAATAACTTTCTAATAGAATAATGGTTACTCTTGCTGTTCCTAACTCTTTAATTCCAGACTTCCTGAGAGGTTTATGATAGGACTGTGCAAAATATGGAAGAAAAAAACAAACTACAAAGGTGCAGGTGCGACATCTGGAAATAAAGACCAAAACCTATCTGGGCAAACAGGTCTTTCTGGGATAATGCAGTTTCAAACTTTACATTGCCTGGTTGTTCATTTCCTGCCTTATCATGTATAATCCTTAGACATACAGGGATCTGAAACCAAAGCCAGTGAAGGCAATGGACAGATTCTCACTAATGCAAATATATAACAGAGTAGAACTTAAAGAAAAGCTTAAGAGGAGGAGTGATAGATTTCACACTGCTGGGTTGGACTCAATGATCTTAGAGGTCTTTTCTAACCTAAGTGCTTTTAGATTCTAAGATTATTCCCATGTCTGACACAATACAAGCTGTTTTTCCCCTTTTCTAGGCTTGGATTTTCAGCCTTCTGCTCAGAGGCACCCTTTCCACATTACTCTGCCTGATCTCATTTACAATGTTCTCTAATACAGTTGTAGTGAAAGAATAGGCTGAGAGAAGGCAGTGATCCGTCTCTTGTACTGGAGTGGGCTTTTGTGTCCCTTTTCTGTTGCTTATTTCAAACCCCCCCATCTTTTGTATGCTT
>VXBA01003765.1:112386-179515 GCA_013399895.1 Serilophus lunatus | reverse complement strand
AGGTGGTGGCTGCACTCAGGTCCCCGCCGGGGGCCGGCCCGAGGCTGCCTCACCACGGCACTGCCCTAGCCGCCGCCCGTGGGCATGTTGAGGCTTTCCTACAGCCGTGCCCTCAGGCCGCTGCCCGCCCCGGGCGGACACTGTGCCCCGCGCAGAGAAGGATGGTCCCGGGCCGCGCACTTCGCAGGGAGAGGGGACAGCAAGCAGGAACAGAGGCCATCCTGGCTCTGGGCTGACGGCGGGGCTGCTGCCTGTGCCACCTGAGCTGGGACTGAGGGACCACGCACAGCACAAGACAGCCCCAGGGCCATGCGTGCCTCTGGCCTCAGGGATTGGCACCAGCCCCAGCCCTGCTCCCGAGACGGCAGGGGACGGGGGCAGCCCGCGCCGAGAACAGCCTCCCCCGGCTCTGGGGAGGCAGGCTGGAGCAGGGCTGCCCTGGTCCACATCCCGGGAACGATGAGGCACAAGTAGAGCAGCCCCCTCCTCCTCTGGTCCCCAAGGGGAAACAAGAAATCACCGCTGCCGGCCGCGCCCCAATCTCAGCTTCCCCCCTCCCCCAGCTTTCTAACGAAAAAGGAATTTTACTAAACAGGTAAGTGGTGTTTCTTACATTCTTCCCCCTCCAAGGCCCTTTTCAAATGGCTACACTATTTTACATATTTTGATTTAAAGATGCTTGAGCTAAAGCTGATCTAAGAAAATATGCCCACATAGTACAGTTCAGGTAAAGCTTTTAAGACAAAATATCTCCATTAGTGTGTTATTATGCACAATTTGCTAGGTAAAAATCCTCAACCTGATTATTGTTCTCAGGTGAGTTGTTTTTTTCACCAGGAATATTTCTATTCTGTTCAACTTGCTCATAACTCATCTCTGCAGCTCATTTGTGTTTCTCCTATTTGTGATAAGATAAATGGAAAAAAAAAAAAAGGTTAACAGTTAAAAAGTTGAAAGTTAATAGTCATAAAGCAAGTCCTGATCTGTTCCAGGTTGTCTTGGGCATCATAAGAGAAAAATTAAGACAAAACAACAAGAACAGTGGATAATTCCAATCCCATATTGACATTATTCAGTGCTAGAAAGAATTAAGAAATGTAAACACCAGTGTGCTCTTTTGAGTTATAAAATTATAGAATCATAAGTTGAGTTTAAAGAGGACCTTGAAGATCTTCTCGTTCCAACCCCACTGCCGTGGGTAGGGGCACCTTCAATTAAACCAGGCTTCCCCATTCAACCTGTCTTTGAATACCTCTAGGGATGGGGCATCTACAACTTCCCTGGGTAACTTCTTCCATTGCCCTGCCACCCTCAATGTAAAAAAATTTTTCCTAATATCTAATCCAAACCTACCACTTTCATTTTGGACCCATCATGTTGCTGTCACTTTTATGGTGCAGACTTAAGAGTCTAAGAGTCTAATGGTTCGTCACTACATGACCAAGCGAGTAGCTTGGTTGGCTTGGGAACAAGATTTCAGACTCCCTGTCTTTGGGATATATCTGTCATGGAAATTCAACACTGAGGAGGGAGAGTTGTAGAAATCATGATTAATGACAAGGTTATATAATGCTTTTAAGTATTTGCCTTGAAAAACAGAGGTAGGATATGGGAAGAGAGGGGAAGTCTATTCTCTCAACTAAAGGTTCTAAGAGTTTAAGATCTATTCTCTCACTTCTTTCCTGATCTTTTTGTATTATAAAGGTTGCAACTCTAAAATGAAAGATGAAAGGTGGAAAGGATGGACTAAAAATTTAGAAAGACCAAAATGGTGAAAGCAAAGTATTTCCACTAATGAGAGAAGTAGATTAATGGAAAGATAAAGGTGATAAATTTTACACATTCCCCTCCAGCAAATGAAGTCGTTTTCTGCAGATGCATCACACAATGGTCACAGAGGCAAAAGATGTGAGGTTGGTTTTTTTTTTTTTTTTTAAGTTTTTCTTACCAGTATGTTACAGACTAACTCACAAGTAAACTGCTTTAACTATGAATTCAGTTTGTTTACTGGAGATGGAATACTAAATCTGATCTTGGTAAGTTATTCTGTTTTGCCTTGTTCACATGAATTTTCCATACCTTTTCCAGTAGAAAAGATATCACTTCATGAGCATATATGAATTATTGCTGGCTAATTGCTACTAGTTTTCCCAGGGGGAGGAAGAACTGCCAATCAAGACTGTCATAATTGCTACAGCAAACAATATTTCAAAATAATAAACATAGTTCAATTTCAGAAAAAATATCCAAGAACTACAATTCTCTAGCCACCATAAGATCTTTCTGAGGCTGACAAAATAGCAATAATCTGGACTATACCGCTCATGAAGTAGTTTCACCTCTGAATTTAATTCTTATCAACCTCACATTTCTGAGTCTCAACACTTTCTTCATCCATAACTAATATAATTGAGTTTTTGGCTTGCTAAAGATATCTATAAGTGTATAGTCTTCCCTGGGAACAAGTGTAAGTTTTTGGCTAGATTGATGGAACAGCACTGCAAGTAAGGTGGGGTTTTTTTTATTTTTTTTTAATTGTTGTGGGTTTTTTTCCTATTTAAGGAGGTCTTGCAAAAGGTTTTTTCTTGCCATTGTACTTGTTAAAGACCTACATGTGGCTTCAGAGAATGGCATGAATAAAAAAAATTTTTAAAATCCAATATTCTTCCCACCGTAAGGAAGAACTAACCTTTTCTTATGAACCTTTCTCTATTTTGAAGGTTAGTGACAAGATAAAGTAACTTGTGGCAGAGTAAAGCTGTATTCCTCAATGACACCATGGAAATTGTATGCATTACATATAGAATAGTTAGGGTAAAGGTACATTTCAGAGCAGCCAAGTTTCCAATTCATGGATAAGTTTTGGAATTTGACACTTTCTGCCTTTCTTATTTAATTTTTAATATGGAAAACAAAAGTATGACTTAGATTCAGGAAAACAATTATGTTACTCTATGTACTGGCAGTTCAGCTAAGATGGAATAGATGTGCTCTCTGGTCTTACTAAGCAATAAGTAAATGACACCATAAAATTTCTCTCCTTCAGCTGTTGTATTTATCCCTAAAAAGTGGAGCAATTTCTACAGAAGAAAGGAAGCATACCATCTACTTAAGTGCATTCTCATTGCTATGCAGTCTGCCCAGCTGGAAAAAATGTAAAATGAGAATACTTAAACATCTTTATGAAGAAAAGGACTTAAAGACTGTATTTAGCATATTCTGAATGACTGTTGTAAATCTGAAAGTATTTTGTGAAAAGATTGTTGGAAACTCCTCATGTTTGATTCACTTCAGTCAGGCTTGAGAAGTCACTTGCTTAGGACATTGGTTTCTCCCTTCAGAAACACAGAATTCCTCCTATTTGCTATGAAGAGAGTGGAAACACTTAATGTGCTTCCCAGACTGTGCCTCTGAGATAAGATGTCCTGGCTCAGTACACAATGAATACTTATAAAAAGTTACAGTGACTAGAAAACCAAACATAAATTCAGACTAGAAATAAGGTCTATGTATTTAACAAAAAGAGCAATTGAACATGCGAAGAGCTTATTAAGGACTGCTGTAGATTTTCCATCACCAGAAATTTTAAAATCGATAGTGACTGTGTTCTTAAGACATATGCTCTATTTCAAAACAATGCTAATTCATGGTCTTCATAATGGTCTGCATCATGCAGAAGCATAGATTATCCAATCCCTTCTAGTTTTATAATCAGAATCATTGAAGACAGTTTCCATTAACTGGAAAAGTAGAAAAGAAGGTTTTGTCAATAATAACAGCAATATATGAAAGCAGAGTTTAAAATAAGCATAAATGGGACAACATGTTAGCTGTTTCTTCCGTACTAAATATAGCAGAGATGACAGTCCTGTCTCCTCCATAGTCTATCTCACCCTGTTAAATTCCATGGTAAATTCTTGATAAAGTCACACATTTGTCACCTCTGCCTAGTGGTAGAAGAAAGCTTATAGGTCTTCCCCAAACCTTAGAAAGAAAGCCCTTCTCCTCCTATCTCTTTCCTAAATAAATTTATTTGAAACATAGCATGAAGGAGAGAGGAGAAAAATTATTAAAAAGTGGGAGGAAAGGGTGACAAAAATTACTACAATATAGTATATTGGATATGCATAAACATGCCAAGTCATAGGAAAACTAATACAGTATGTAAAGTTGCCTTGGGATAGGGAAAGGAGAGAGAAAATTAAAGAAAGAGGAACAAAATTAAGGAAAACAACACTGAATTCACAATAAACTAAGATGAGGTTTTGCTAATTTGCAGAGGCCCTCAGAAGGCTCCCTGTTGATGAAATAAGTAATTTACATACATCCATCAGCAACTCATCAGACTTTTAGCCTCCAAATTATAGAAGAGATAGGAATCCAGAAAACTTGTAAAATCAAAACATCCTTTGACACAACTTGATCTTGTAGGCTTCACAGAGGCGTTTATTTTCTTTTATCAAACTCTGCATGTTGATATACTAGATTACAATTACCTGGAGAGATACTAAGTATTTCACAGAATCATTTATTTTATAAATTATATAACCAATACACTTTTATTCATTGTATAGCAGAAACACATTTAAAGAATCTATTTCCAGGAAAAAAGCAGAAGATATTATTATAACTCCCAAAGAGTAATAAAATGCCAGTCTTGGTTCAGTATTGCATGCACATGAGGGCATTAGTGAAGAATTATTAGTTCTTGTGGAAAGTGTTGTTGAGTAAATATTAAGTTCAAGACTCTGTCTAAAGACAAGTTCTTTTACTCCAATTTAAAATCTATCTGTATATTGTATTCCTACATATGTCTGTGAAGAAAATTTTCCTATGAAACTATTTTTGATGGAAAATTATGCTTTTAAAGAAGCAAAATATTATAAAATTTGAACTGTGTTCAGTTCAAACAATAGTGAATTCAGAAAATTCAATTATATGTGAGAATGAGGCCATTGACTAGATAGTAGCAGATAACTATTGTAGATAATATCTATATTGATAATCTGCGCCTCCTGCAAAAGAGAATATCAGTTTTATATTCAGAAAATTACTGTTTTAAGCTGGTACTGTTTCAGACAAAATTAAAAATAATCTTACAGAAAAAAAACAAAGTACTTTGGTTTCCAGACAAAATGCTTAAAAATCATCTCCAAAACAGCTGCTTTTCTCCCCCTGCTCACTTCACTTCAAAAGCAGAGCTTTCAATACTTAATTTCAGAGGAAATAGTTTATATTTCCTTACAAGAAAAGAAAATATCTAGTTCTAGTGCATGGTTTGAATACTGCTGTAGAATAGACTTTGAAAACCTCTTTCCTCTATTTCCATTTCATTCTTCTGAGTGTACACACAAAGAAGAAACTGCACTAGTGCTTGATTTAGGTTAAGAAAAAAAATCCTAGTTAGCTGAAATAAGAGAGGCAGAATGTTACTTGTCCGATTGTCTGAACAGCACAATAGGTGCTCTCTCCCCCTCTGTGTCTGTGTGTGTGGCTCTTCAGCTCCTCAAAGAACACATTTTTTCTTCACAGAGAAAACAACTATTTTCTTCTCTAGGAGAAGAAAAGGTGGGGCAGAGGGAAGGTTACACTTCAGCGAAGAAAAGTCTCTGCTCGCACTTGAATTAGTTTTGCAAAACCAGTTGAGAGTAGTTCATAATGCTTCAGTGTTAAATCAGTGTGTTTCTGAATGCAACTACTGGAGATGGAGGGGAGCAGCATGTTGTTATTACAAAAGGCAGACAAGACCCACGCTCTGTGGGGCATACTAAGCATTATCTTTATTAAATATTGATTTTAAAATCTTTAAGTCGCTAAGAGCTTGGAGACACTGATTAAATTACTTGCTAATCTAGAACAAACTGGTTCTGTTGTAAACAGAATCAACTGAAATAATCTCAGGAGGTTACTTTATGTTATGGGTAAACAAAAAACCCCAACCTTTTAGGCTCAAACATTAAACTAAGTTTTGGAACTGGTGAACAAACAACATTTAGATAAATTCTCACCTGACACGAATAGACGTCTGAATGTAACTCATAAATTTATACCAATTGGCTTTATCTCTCTGGGTAAGGTAGATTAGTTTGATTAAAGAAGAATTCTATCACTGAAAATTAAACACAACTGTCACTGCCTTCAATAAAACACTAAAGTTCCATCTTTTTTTTTTTTTTTCTTTCTCATGATATGTTCTGAAGCAATCTTTGGGTTATGATATTCACAATGTTTCTGCAGTGGCTTAGACAATGGGACAGTGGCTGACACTGCAAGGTATCTTTTTGAGGACGAACAGAAAATTTCTTTTCTAGTACTGCAAATGAAAAAAATAGTAATGATATAGAATTTCAGACAGCCCTCTCTAAAATTACTTGTAGCTTGACTTATGTACTCCATTCTTTGCCTGCTTAACTTGTTAGCTGTTTCAGCCTTATTTTAGTTTCTCTAATCAGCACCTTCCCTCAGATGCATTTTCATTATGACTAAACATATTTCTTATTTCCTTCTTAATGTGTATAAGACAACAGTATGCAAGTACAGTTGCCCATATTTAGTATAGACATAAAGACAACATTTCAAGCAAAGATACATATAGTTAGGATTCTGAATATTTATTTAAACTCCTTAACAGCAGGAAAGTGCTTGCATGTGTAGATCCAAGTTATGTCAGAAGCTCAGATTCCTCAATTTTTTTAAATTTAAGAATATACATCTGACTTCTATACAAGGTCAATTAAAAAAATGCAAAGAAAAAGAAGCAGATAATTTAAGAGCCAAATGCATTATCAACATGTGTTGGTCTGAAAAAGTACTGTTCTTTTAGCGGAAGTTTTTGTCTTAATCTACCTGACTGGCAATGAACACTTTAATCTACTGTTTTTATTGCAGGTACATTTTTAGATAACTATTGACAGACTTCATTTTTTAATTTTTTTTTTAAACAACAATGCTAATTGCTTTTTTGATCTATAAGCTATTGAATCCATAGCTTATTTTATCTAGAAGGTGGGATTCATCTCTATTTAAATATCTAAGAAGTCATTGACTTCAAAGTTAAAAATATGCTCACTGCTTAGATCTAGTGAAGTCAAAGGAATTTGGATAATCCCACATAGAAAATTATATATTATTGTTATTTCTTCCCATTACCTGAGATCTCAATGGGAACATAACTACTAATGTATCTCTAACTTAGACTGTTGTAAGTGAATTCAGAATTTTATCACCTTCTTCAGTACAAGCAAGTGTTCCTATCAAGGTTGCTTTCTGTCATGTCTGTATTCAGTGTGACTATATTAAGTGTGCACAGTACTGCTGTGATAATGTATCATGAGATTCTAGTGCACAGCAAATAATTGGTTTTATGCTTATATTTTTCATGCCCCACAGTTTCTTTAGTTCCTGCCAGATACTATTTGCCATTTTTAAATTTAATTTTTAATTAAACAAATTATGAAACATCAGTCTTTTCCCTTCCGTTACAGAATCCCCAAACTGGTTGCTCTTCAATGCAATTCATGAACATTAATGATTTCCAGTAGTCTAGTAACATTTTTGTATCTTTCTTATCTACCGTTTTCTTGCATTTCTGACAGCATGGCACCACTCTTATTCTGACTCCATAATTCCTACAAAGCTGCTAGTGCTTAAGACTGTCAGTTCTGTATTTTATATTCATTTCTAGTTAATCTCATTCATCCTCATACATAGGATTAATAGTTTCTAGGTTCTGGCTATGTGTATATATATATATATATATGCTTCTTTGAGGCTTAATTTAAGTGCATACAAACCAACCTTTAGGTGTAACTCAGGTTGTACAAGTTGTCTACACAAAGCAGCTTGCTATGCTGCAGAACTACGTGACCCTTCTGGCCTTTCTGGAGGAACAACTGTAGACCAAGTAGAATTCCTTAGAGTATCATAACTGATGTTGGATGCCCACATTCAAGTAATGGTGCCCATGTGCTAGCAGAGTCTCTCACAGAGCACTTTAAACAGCAGGAGACACATAAATGGGGGAAAATCCCTACTAACTGCACACAGTGAAACTTGAGCTTTTCCTGAAGTAGACATCTAGGTTTTTGAACTGCTGTGTGAATTTCATACTTTCCACTGAGTAAAAAGGGATGTTGAACATCTAATGCACTCATTCACATCTAAAGTTGTTCTTAATTTCTTTTCTCAGGTTTGTAGTCCATTTAAAACTTTTCATCTTTCTTTTTGTGAATCTGTATGTATGTCTTCTAAATCTGTCAATATTCTTTCCCTTTACTTCTAACAAGAAATCTCATGCTGATGTCTTTACAGTGACTTTCTCTCAGTGGCATTTCATTCTTCCTTTAGTGTTACAAGTTTATCCAGGATAAAATCTGTCCATTTCCCATCACTTCAAGAGTAGTCAGTTGCAAGAAAAATCTGTTCCAGGACATTCTAATTCACTTTCAGCTTGTTGCACTGTTCCTATGATCAAGACTGTTCAACTTAAATTCATGTTCTGTGCTTTGCAAAGAATGATAAATTTAGCCTGGCTCCTCTGCCTAGCTCTTTTATATTAATCTTTGTCCAATGCAATACTGCCATAAAATTCTATAAATCTTTGATGGAATATTTTTTCACTGCCTTGACCATACTTTTCACCTTTAATTCCTTATTCCCCAAGAACTTGTTGTCTGAACCAGAACAGCCTGATATATCTTTATTACTTCATCACAAGTATTCTTAAATACTTATAGAATCACCTTGTAATGTTTCTACGGTTTTCCTAGTCAATTATTTCAGGTAGAGAAACTTCCATGTAAATTTGCTATGCAAAAATAGTTATACTTCTGTTTCTTGTACAGAAGCCAAGAGTGAAAGTTTGTCAAACTGTACCTAAGTGTGGGTTCCACTTTCTTCTACCACCAGGCAGAGGCGATGAATGTGTGCCACTTTGTCAAGAATTTAACATGGTTTGAGTTGGAAGGGATCTTGAAGATCATCTCATTCCAGTCCCCTGCAACTGATAGGGACACCTTCCACTAGCCCAGGTTCCAGTGCCTCACCACTCTCATAGTAATATCTAACCTAAATCTACACTCTTTCAGTCTGAAGCCATTTCTCCTTGTCCCATTACTAAATGCCCTTGTAAACAGTCTTTCTCCATCTTTCCCATAGGCTTCCTTGAGGTATTGGAAGGCTGAAATTAAGTCATCCTGAAGTTTTCTCTTTTCCAGGCCGACCAATCCAAATTATCACAGCCTCTCCTCATAGGACTCCTTTGGACTAACTCTAACATGTTCTAACACTGTTATAACAGTGGTTCTTCCTATGCTGGGACTCAAAAGCTGGACACTGTACTCAGGTAGGGTCACACCAGGGCACAATGGCTTCCCTTGATCTGCTGGACACACCTTTGATGCCCAGCACACAATTGGCTTGCTGGGCTGTGAATGCACTTGGTTGGCTCATGTCCAGCCTCTCATCCACCAGCATCCCCAAGTCCTTTTTGGCAGGGCTGCTCATCCCTAGCCTGTGTTGATACAAGAGATTGCCCCGACCCAGGTGCAGCACTGAGCAGTTTGTCTTAAACCTCATGAGATTCCCATGGGGCAACTTCTTGAGTTTGTCGAGGTCCCTTTGGATTTCATCCTGTCCTTCAGGTGTGGCAACTGGGCCACTCAGCTTGGTGTCATTTGTAAATTTGCTATGTGCACACCTGGCCTCTTCATCTATGTCATTAACGAAGATGTTAAATAATAGTTGTCCCAATATAGACCCCATTTGTCACGGATGTCCATTGGAACTCTCAGCCACTGACCACTACCTTCTGGATGCAACTGTCCAACTACTTCCCTATCCATCTAACAGTCAAACCATCTGTAGCGGTTTGATCCTGGCTGGATGCCAGGTACCCACTAAAGCTTCTCTCTCACTTGGCTCTGCAAATGAACAGAGGAGAGAAAATATAACAAAGGTTCTTGGGCTGAGAAAAGGACCAGGAGAGATCACTTCTTGATCACCATTACAGGCAAAACAGACTCCAAGGGGGGATATTAATTAAATTTATTACTAACAGAATCAGAACTTAAGAATGAAAAGTAAAACAAATCTTAAAGACTTTACCCCCATTCCCCTTGTTCCAAATTATGCCTCCTTCCTCGCAGTGGGGACACAGTTCTTCAAACACTGCTGCCACATGCGTCATTTTTCCACAGGATGCAGTCCTTCAGGCACAGGCTGCTCCAGTGTGGGTCCCCCACAGGCCACAGATCCTACCAGGAAAACCTGCTCCAATGTGTGCCCCTCTCCCCAACAAGTCAGCAGTTCCCTGCCAGGACCCTGGTCCAACATAGTCTTCCCACATGGTCACAGCCTCCTTTGGGCATCCATCTGCTCCAGCATGGGCTCCTCAGTGGGCTGCAGGTGAAACTCTGCACCCCTGTGATCCTCCATGGGCTGCAGGGGCACAGCTGCTCCACCATGGTCTTCACCATGAGCTGCAGGGGAACCTCAGCTTTGGCACCTGGATCATATTCTTCCTCTCCTTCTCCAATGACCTTGGCATCTGAATAGTTTTTTACATGCTCTCACTACACTCTTCTCTGGCTCCCATCTTCATCTGCCCTTTATCTTTTTTTCCTTCCTTCTTAAATGTGTTATCACAGAGATGTTACTATCATTCCTGTTTGGCCTGGCCTTGACCAACGGCCGGTGTGTCCTGGAGCTGGCTAGCATTGGATCTGCCAGACATGAGGGAAGCTTCCAGCAGCTTCTCAAAGGAGCCACCCCTATATCACTCCCCCCACCCCACTCTGTGCTACCAAAACCTGTGTTGGCTGTCTTAAATCGCCTCATTGTCCTTCATGTGCCTCAGCATAGCTTCTAGAAGGTTCTGTTCTATGATCTTCTCAGGCACAGAGGTGAGGCTTCCAGGTTGGCAGTTCCCAGGGTCCTCCTTCCTATCCTTTTTAAACATGAGTAAAATGTTTACTTGTTTTCCAGTCACCTGAGACTTCTCCTGACTGCCGTAACTTTTAAAATATAGTAGAGAGTTGCTTGACAACTACATAAGTCATTTCCCTTAGGACTCTGAAATGCATGATCCGATAGACTTATGTATATTCAGTTTCCTTGGGTGGTCATGAACCTGCTCTTTTCTTACAGCAGGAGGTACTTTGTTCCCCCAGTCCCCATCCTGCTCTCCATCAACTTGAGAAATGTGGAAAGAGAGGCTGCCATTGAAGACTAGGGCAAAGGACTAACATTCGTTGTGTCCCTTGTCTGGTCCAGTTCCAGCTTTGCCTTGGTCTTCCTCACCTCATCCCTACAGAACAGCATTTCTTCTCTATACTCCTCCCAGGTCACCTGTCTTAGCTTCATCTGCCTATACCATTCCTTCTTTCTCCTTAGTATGTCCAGCAGGTCTCTACCCAGCCATGCCAGTCTCTTGCTTGTCTTGCCTGATTTCTTGCTCCTGGGGATTGCTAGCTTTTACACTCTATGAAACACTTCCTTAAAGACCTCACAGGTTTGTTCCACTTCTTTGTCCTTTAGGGCAGTCCACCAGAGGATCCCGCTGATTACCTCCATGAAGAGCTGAAAATCTTTCCTAAAGTCAATGGTTATAACTTTTCTCCTTAAATGACCCATATCTCCCCAACTGCTAATTCCACCAATGCAACTCAGGGTGCCTCTGATCTTGATGTCCCCAGTTAGCTCACTTGGGTTGGTGACCAACAGACCCAGCAATACAACCCCTCTGGTAGAGATGTCTATTACCTGGGTCAGGAAGTTATTCTCCATGCATTCCAGGAGCCTCTTGGATTGCCTACAACTTACCATACTATTTTTCTAGCAGGTGTCAGGGGAGTTGAAGTCGCCCAGCAGGACAAGAGCCTGCGAGCAAGACGGCTTCTTCTATAGGCTTCCCTTGGTCAGGAGGCCTGTTGCAGACATCAGCCACCAGGTTCCCTTTGTTACCTCAGTCTCTGAGTCTTACCTACAGTGTGTGCTCCCCAACCAGTCAGCACCCCTGTGGTCCTTCATTGGCTACAGGGGCACAGCTGCTCCACCATAGTCTTCACCATGGGCTGCTCGTGGCTGTACTTCAGAGACAACTCTGATGTTATTTCTAATTACTAACTACAATACTAATAGTGTTACATGCAGGTACATCATAGCTTGGTGCTGATTTCTTAAACTACTGAATTCTACTTTAATTGAAGAGAGGGGGCCTGAAAGAATGAAAAAATTACCTAGCTTATGTGACATCTGAAGCTGCAAAAGCTGTGGTCCACATTCTTACTACAAAAATTTAGACTGTAATACTAGTCACTACATAAACTCAAGAGAGAAATCCTTTCTAAAGCTCTTGTTCCTTACCTGCTGTGTTACTTAGTGCAGTCAAAACAAAAAGTTGTTAATCAGACTATAAATTCTTTGCAGTAGAAACAATGGACAAGATCTTCAGCTCATACAAAATCATTTGAACCCCATTGATTTCAACAAGACAATACTGATTCATATAGTGTTATCAATAGTCATGCCACTTGTGATGGATTTCTTAAAATGTTGGTTGCAGAAGCTATGTTTAGATGAGAATCTTGCACATTTTTTTAAATATGCACTTTGACAAAGCTTGAAAGCACAGCATAAGTAAATTGCCAAGCCTTCAAGCACACAAGATGACTAGAACTCTTTTCATATATTATATATGTCTTCAATCCTCAAATATTTATGGCACTTTCATAATTTCATTGTGTGAAACCAGAAAAAGCTGCAGGAATTAGGTCCAGTTAATTAATTTTAACCACTTGGATTGGTAATAGAGAATTTGGCTTGGTATTGGCTTTGATATATTCTGTTGTTTGTTTAACAGACTTTGGGGAATACTGGATTTACTATTAGCAAAATTTCTACTACTCTGAATCCTCTTCTTATGGCTAGTGGTATTATCACTATTAGCTATGCATTGGTAGGGAGGGNTTTTTTTTTTTTTTGAATGGGGACATGAAGCTAAACAGGAGAACTAGTGTGTCTTGCTCACAAAGCAGGAGACATCTAGAGATGGAAGACTCAATGCCTTCCTCTTAGCTCCCCATCTTGAGCACAGAGGTTTAGGGACAGAAGTTATTATGTGTTCTTTGAGGAAGAAGACTTGAGGGTGGCATATTTGAATGAATGAATGAATATTTGAATCTGGTCCTCTTTGTGAAGTGATATGTGTTGAATAAACAGTGGAATGAAGAGAATTACTTGTTTGTTGTCATGAAACCAAAATATTTCTTTGTTACCCATGACAGAGCTTTCTCTGACTCACCTGAGAGACAGGTGTCTCTTCTTTAATAAGTGGGAGAGTAAGAAGGAGCTTGTTTTCACTGCTTTTTTATCAAGGGAGGAAGAAATCGCTGGCTGCTACACTTTATCTGAAAAGTGTATTTAAAAAGCAAAATCAACAAACTCATTAAAATTGTTGTTTTCTTAAGTGAAGAGTTAAGGGACTGGAACATGGCAATTATATTAAATCAGGTTGCATTTTAAGCTGCTTTGTGCTCTCACAAGAGAGACAAGGTTTTATACTGAGTTCTGTAAATGGGCATTTTGAAACAGAAGACTTAAAAATTGTCATGTTTAATGATGCCTACAACAGAATGCCAAGAAGAAGATAAAAGATAACTCTGTTATTCCCACTTTGGCTCTCAGGAAGAGTTCTGCAAAGTATCTTTCAATCTTTTAGAAATATCTGAAAAGTAGCACTAGCTGAGAAGTTTTCCACATTTAATGATATAAAATAGGTTTTAGTTAAACCAGAATGTTCCTGAAAAAAAAGTCCACTTTCATGAAGAATATGTGGTTGGATTTTCATGAAAATACATAAAGCCGTAAATTGAACCTATTGCTAGTAGAAAAAGAATGCATAATAGTTATTAAAATGAACTAAATATAGAAAAACTCCAATCCACTGAGTGTCTCCCCCTATACTGCACGCACAAAATTTTTTTTTCTGATCAATACAGACTAGAAAACTGTAGAAATTTTATACATAGCTATATCTGAATTTTGCCGGTTTAGCAGTGAACTATTCCAGAATAATGGCAGAACAGAATTAGAGCAATGGTGAGATAATTCTACCCCAAATATTGATGGATCCTACAAAAATCTCATGAAAAGCTATAGAAATATTTCTGCTGAACTCTTTGATGAACTGCATAGCCTCTTAGCAAAAGGTTTTAATACGAATGGAGAAACAGAATATTAGCTACAAGACCATTTTTATCACAGGAGTTTATTAGTACAAATGGATAAATGTTTTGATTTTAATTAAAAGAATGACCCTGTTTATTCTTCATTCTAAAGACAATGGCCATGAACCTTTGGCCATTACTTTTTTTTTGTTTTTACTAGGAATATGGGCCAAAGTCCATCCAGATATGCAGATTTTACAACAGAAAGATTACATTTAGTGATTGTGTTGCTAAATGCTAATTTTCCACTCACTTTTAACCAGAGTATAAGAGAAAATTGGAAATTAGTAAAGGCATATTATTTTGATTTATTTGCTTTCTGAGTTTATTCTTTTTTTGAATGGTTATTTTTTGCTGCTAGGGAGGTCTAATTAATTATTATGATAATAAGGTTTTTGCATGAACATTTTTATCACCCTATGTCACAAGAAATGAATTAGAAAATAAAATATTAACCAATGTTTTTATTTCAGGGTTAACCTTGATGAGGCAGCATTCTTGCCATATCCTTGTCCTTCTGTTTCTAGTATGGCAACACATCTGTTGTCAGCAAAACCTTTACTTTTGTCATTCTGTTGTAATCCTGAATGATAAGGGTTTTAGGATGTCATTAGGGATCTTCCTTCTGCAAGAAAAAACACTCCTCCATTTGAAAGAGTGAATCTCAGTTGTTAATTGTGTCAGGACTATGACACTGTGTGGAAAATGTCTGATGGTACATGCAGAATAGTATATACTGTAGTTTATAAACTACCAGATATGAACAAGAGAGCTTGGAAACTACAAAACAGGACAGAAGTACCCTGTCTGCTTGTAGTGGTTTGACTTGGGCTGGATGCCAGGGGCCCACTACAGCCACTCTCTCACTCCACCCTGCAAACAGGAGAGGAGAGAAAATATAACAAAGGGCTTCACGAGTTGAGATAAGGACCATAAAAGATTCCTTGCTAAACACTGTCACGGGAAAAACAGACTCTATGTGGGGATATTAATTAAATTACTAACAAAATCAGAGCATGGGCTCCTCTCCCAACAGGCTGCAGTTCCCTCCAGGACCCTGCTCTAACAGGGGCCTCCCATGGGCCACAGCCTCCCTCTGACATCCACCTGCTCTGGTGTGGGCTCCTCCACGGGCTGCAGGTGGATCTCTGCACTCCTGTGCACCTCCATGGGCTGCAGGGGCCCAGCTGCTTCACCATGGTCTTCACCACGGGCTACAGCTGGATCTCAGCTCTGGTGCCAGAGCTCCTGCTCCTCCATCTCCACTGACCTTGGTGTCTGCATTGCTGTTCACAAGTTCTCACTCTGCTCCTCTTCAGCAGCCATCTTCATCTAAACTAACTTTTTTTTTTTTTTCCCCCTTCCTTCTTAAACATGTTATCACAGAGGCATTACTTTAACTGCTGATCGGCCTGGCCTTGGTCAGCAGTGGGCCCAGTCTGGAGCTGGCTGGCATCGGCTCTACTGGACATGGGGGAAACTTCCAGCAGTTTCTTGAAGAAGCCTCCCCCGCAGCCCCCCCCTGCTGCTACCAAAACCTGGCCACAGAAAACCCAATACACTGCCCTAAACATATGCACTTTTATAAGGAAGTGCCGAGATTTCCCAGGAAATAGAAGCAAACAAATGTTATTCTGATCTTACAAGAGGGCAAGAGGTACCCAGGGAACTGCAGGCTAATCATCCTGGTGATAGAGCAAATCATCTTGGATATAATTTCCAAAAACTGATATCACTCAGCATGAATTTGGGAAGGGGAAATCATGGTGGAAACAGCCTTCTAGAATGAGAATACAGGATTGGCGGATGAGGGAGGAGTAGTTGATGTTGCTTACTGTGAGCTAAACAAGGCTGTTGACACACTCTGGCACTTTGTAGGCTTTGATGTCCTTGAACAGCCTCACCTGAAACCCATACTCACATCCTCTTTTCCACCTCAACCCAGAGACTTCAAATATGTGTGGTACAAACAGAAATGTATCTGACAACACATTATAAGACACACTTCCTTAAGGCAGTAAGAAAGACCAGCAATGATGTGCCCATATAGCAATTTATCCAACTCCTGATAGCAAACACAGGATCAAAAGCAATGCCATGGCTCTGGCAGGCTGCTGGAGACATTTAGTGCCTTGGTCAACTGGCAGGCAATTATCCAAATTCTTTTTAAATCCAAATAAAAGACAAATCACCCCTTGGCTCCATCAATGCTATCCTAATTTGAGAGAATCACACCTTACATTAAATGTGCATATTACACTGTCTACTCTGACAGCATTGGTCAATGGTCAGGGTGTCAAGAGGTATGATGTCAGCAGTGTATTCATTCTAACAATGTTGGTCAAGTGAGCAGGGTGTCTGGAGGCAGGCTGCCAGGTGGTCAGACACTGGAACAGGTTGCAAGGATGAAGTGAAGTCTCCATCCTTGGAGATATTTAATATCTGACACAGTCCTAGGCAATCTGCTCTAGATGACCCTTCTCTGGCCAGAGGTGTTTGACTCAAGTCATATCCAGACACAACTGCCAGCCCTTGCTGATTCTGTACTATTTGAAGTATCTCAAAATAAATTAGAAGAGCCATGACTGAGTATGAAAATAAGAAAGAAGAAAAGCATGGAGGAGAAATGTAGCAAAAGTTGAACAATGATCAGTATTCCCAGGGTTACTTAAGGTATCTAAAGCAGGGTCTTTGGAGATTTTCAATTTCTTGATTGAAACTAGTGTGAATTAGATGAGTTAACACTATTAAGGTTCTAACCAAAGTAACCACTGCAAGATTAGTCAATGTCACTTTCTTCAGTTTTATGGCATTATTTCTATTTCTTATTAAGTTATCTGTCTCTTTGTTACTGATAAAGGCAGTGCATCTCACCTTTCATCTTTCTTCCTCCAATGCAGACATCTCAGTGCCATAATTTACTGAGTCAGAAGACAACATACCAACATACCACAAGATGCTTTTATTCTGCAACAGGAAAATTTTATGCTCATGAGAAGAGTGTGTAGATGAGTTCAGTAGTGCCAGCTACGTAAGAGATGCTTACCCCCAACATGCCTACGTAACAAAAGGAATTACACTGTTTCAGTCCTATTTGCTGCTCTTGGATCGATTCTGCTACAAGGGAATTAGAGTTTCTATTTCATTGCTGTAGTGACACTGTGAAAAATATAGTCGCCTCATACCACATATTTCAGAATTTAGATATTTGTTAATCCAGAGAACAAGAGTATTGTGAACATACTTCAAATTAGTCATTAGGAGAGTTACCACATGTTCAACAAACCAGAAGAATATGGGTCATGCTTATCTTCAGTATGAATGGAAACTTGATACTTTCTATCACATTTTTATTAAACAATCGTATGGATGCTTTCTGCAAGACTAAAAGGAAAAATCTTGGTCTGTGTATGCATGAATACTTATTTGTAAAGTTCATTTCCTCAATTCAACATAATATACTGTTATGATTATACAGTGAATACACAACTCTTGCAAAGAACAAAATATACCACTCAATTAAAGGTATCAAAAGCTTTATAATTCGCCGATGTAAATCAGTAGATATCACATTGGAAGTGCAGTACATCACTTTGTGACTGTGTACTGAATAGCAGTACTGAATGTTTCTGAAAAGATAATTTACCCAGACACGGCATGCTACAAAACAATGGAATGATATTATATATAAAAAGGTAATTTCTATGTGGACTCAAACCTAGGAACCAGCTCATGATATTATTCTACACATTTCGTCTGATAAAATATGAAGTCTTTTCCATTCACCTTTCCTCAACTCCAGGTTTTTCTCATCTAAAGGGCCAGTATTTTATGCTTCTACATTTTAGCTTGATGTTAAACATAATTTCTTATTATTAACCCCCTCAGTTTTTATTATCTTGCTCTGTAGCTATTATAAAATACAGTTCTTTTTTATATAATAAGATGGTGATCTTCTATAACCTTCAGTCTTGTAGGTTACAACACTAACTCTGTAATAGAAGAGCTGCAATTCACATATGAATGCAAATTCTTTCACAATATTTCTGTTATTTCAGATTGTGCCATTACATTTTTTAATTCTCTCTTTTTAAATGTGATTTCCTTGAGTTCCTCAGGCCCCAGAAGGGGATCCTTTAAGGGAAAAGTTTCCATTCTGTCTATTTCTTCCGGTTTTCATAGTTCTTTCATCAGGTACAATTTAGGTCTGAACAGTTGCTTTGCCAATCAATAACAGTATGTCTTTATGGCAAGACATGTCCACAGACTCCTCTGACCATCTGAGTAGGGATTCTTTGATAGAAATGTGAAGAAAATGTCTATGGCTGATTTTTTTCAGATACTAACATCAGAGCACTATGACACATTGTTGCAGATGGAACAGAAGATGCGGCCTTGGTAAGGGAATCACTGAAAGCCCCAGGAAAGTTTCGATTACTTCTGAATTGCATGTGATCCAGAAGAACTGTGTGATCAAAAAACCCTGGGACTGAAAAAGGATAAAGAACTCATCTATTCTGCCAGCCCCAATACAAGATTACCTGTCCTCAACTGTTCCTCACAGCTGCGCTCTTTAAAACACAGCCTTCCTAAACTTAGTGACAGGACTCATAGATTTTCTTTCCTTACAGTTGAAGCTGAATGTCTATTGAACCAACTTAAACCTATTACCCTTGCTGTAACCACAGGGGACCTGAACAGTCTAGTCCTTTACTCTCTACAGCTACTTTTTACATTATTATGTGTGCTCTCAGTCTTCTCTTCTATAAACTAAACTACTCCAATTGTTTCAAACTCTCCTCATCAGTTTTGCTTTCTAGATCACTGATAATTCCCAGTTGGTCTCCTTTAGCTTCTTTTGAAATTGGTCCACGGTTTTTCTGAAACGCAGTTCAGAAAATGAAGCACAGTGTGCTTGCTGAGACTGAGCACAGTATGCAGCACTAAGGAAAATGAAAGAACTATTTCATATTGTACAAATTATATTGCTCTTTACACACCTTGGTAAATTGTGCATCATTTTTTTCAACTTATTTTTTAGACCATTCCTCTAACTTGTCAAGAAAATTCTGATCTGGCTCTCCAGTTTGTAAAACAGGGAAAGAAGTTGTCAGGTCGGGACCCACGTGGTAGTAAAGGATCTTGGCCACTTAGTAAATTGCAAGCTGAACTCAAGACAACAGTGTTAGATGGTGCACATATACATAAGTATGCTCTCCAACCTAGCCAGTACTGGAAACAGAGCAGCAGCAGATCCAGATGAAACCCCATCAGAATATTACTTGTTGTCTAGTGTGGTTTAGTTATGGCCAAAAAATAAAATAAAATAAAAAAATTCTAAGTTTCCTCTTGACTGTGAGACAGGTTAGACAGATAAGACGTTCTCTTGGATTTTACATTATTATGGTATCTACATAATAGAAAGCTTCTACTTTTTTTTTTCTTTTTCTTTTNTTATTCTTTCTTTTTTTTTTTTTTTTTTTTTTTTTTTTTTTTTTTTTTTTTATGTGGCAAACATAAAGCAAATGTGGTCTTGCTTTGCTGGCAGTTTGAATAGGTTTAGGTTTGTTCTGGCTGAGCTCTGGGATCATGCCAGACCCACAAAGATGTTTTTGCAGAGTTTTGAGGCCAAACTGATAAAACATGTCCAAAGTATCAGTCTGGACTGGGCACCCCTCTAGCTCTTTTCACAGTTTTTAATTGGTTCAGTGTAAAAACCAATTCGGCTTTGCCTCTGCTAAAAAAAAACCTAACAAAAATCCCCACGAGCAAAAAAACAATGCTGTGATGCCTGTCACAGAGAAAAACTCCTCAGTTCATGTAGTTAAAACAAGAATCGGATTGAAGCAGTTTATTGATTTATTAACAGCATGTAATTAACTTGCAATCAGTGAACTATGTATTCGGGATCTGTATCAGCAAGACAATCGACAAACCACAATACTAGATACAGAATGTTAATGGACACCTACAAATTTCTGAGCAACCTTACAAAACATAACCTGAGAAACTCTAATCCCACCTGTGAGCAGACAAACACACGCATATTCACATGGCTACACACATCCTCCCAAGACACACCTCACAGGCTGTGTGGGTGACCAGCATCCCTCTCTCTATAGAGTGTAGTCCCTTCAAGCACCCTCCTTCCATGGGAGATACAGGTGCTCCAGCACTACATGGATCCATGCTGCTTCTTGTAAATCCTGATACTCACGACAGGGAGAAACGCCTGTGAGATGGCATGTGTACTCCTTGGGATCCCTGCCCACTGTTCTTTGAGGGCACACACATGTACCTGGAGGTCCCTGCTTGCCAGCATCCAGGTGATTTTGCCAAGGATGGGCTTGGGGACAGTGGGTTGGGGTGCTGGTGGTGCTGGAAGAGCATAAGCACCGGTACTCAAAGTGCCCGTGTTTGCACTGGGAAGGGCTGCAATGACAACAGATTTAAATTTAGCTGTTTTTCTCTAGTGGTCACACTTCTGTGCTGTGATCATCTGTCCTTTGTACATCTGAACAGATTACTCACTGACTGTATGCTTGCCAGTCACTGATGTTGAATACCATACTGAGTTGGCCTCTTTGAATTTGTTTTTGGGAAAGCAGCTTCTTTGTGGATTTAATACACGTTTTTGGTGGGATGCTTTCTTTGATTTTTTAAAGTGAGAGAAGAAATTGACTAATATTTTCCTTTTAAAACCCCTGGAAATGACTGAAGACCTATTCTTGTCATTGAAAGAAATTGTTTTAACTAACTCTCCTTTTAATTCCTTCAAACTTCTCTAAGTTGTGTTAGATCACACACAAATGCCATGCTGATTCATACTTTTGCATTTCATTGTCTTACTGCAAATCACAACATTAATACTCTTTTTCTTTTTTTCCTTTTTATTCTGGTTGTGGAGGCTTTCCTGAAATCTGGACCAATTTCTATTTGGTGGGTTTTGTTTGATTTGTTTGGTTTGGTTTTTTTCCTTGTTGTTGTTTGGGGTTTTTGTTTGTTGGTTTTGATTTTATGTTGTTTTGGGGTTTTTTTTGCTGTAAACATGTAGATACTCATTAAGGAAAGGAAGATTTTTAAATGTGAAAAAAGTAATTAAGAGCACTTTCACCTTCACTCGAGCCTTCTTACCCTACACCAGCACACCCGCTTTTGTGATACTATGTCTACATTTTTTGTTTTCTAGGTTTTCAAGTTTCAGCAAATATAATTTCTGCAGATGTGTTACCTGTGAATTGCTACCTTTTTTAATTTTGCTCTGCTCATCTACTTTCTTTTCATTCATTTTCCTTTAAAGGTCAGACAATTTTACTGGCAACTTTCTGGACATACCATTGCAATTTTTTTAGTCTTTCAAATCTACCTCATATCAGCGTTCTCCTCTCCAGCAGCACTTGGGTTAGACTTTTGTCTACCAGGCATCACAGAGAGATACCTGCTGGATTTTTTATATTTTGGTAATGTTATTATCCATATAAAGAACAACCCAGGGAATGCAGCCTTGGCTGAAGGCATTGCTACACTTCATCTGTTTTACAGCTCTCAGCTTGTGATCATCTCACTGTATAATAATTAACAAGAATTTTGCAGGATCACCTGGTGAATGATAACACTAGAATTTACTGTCAGTGAAAAACAAACACAGTATTGTGTAAAAGAAAGAAAGTTATTTTAAGACCTATTGAGTAGTTGGTTTCTAGCAAGAGAGAGAATCTCATAGATATTAGAGGGTTTGAAGTAGGCAGATGTTTGAAACTGCTCTAAAAGAGTGCATTAGAAAAGCTAGTACCCTGCTGACCGTGTGTGACTGGAAGTAATCTTCTGAGATTAGAGAAGTGAAGGGGGTCTAAACCAATCAATTGGTCAGCGATTTTAATCCCCACTTTTGTCATTAAACACAAGAGGTCAGTTAAACTCAGTATGTCACAAATTCAGGATCAAACTCATGGAGAAAAACGCTGCCATATGTAAGCTTATGCTATACAGCATTCCATGAAACAAATTAGAAGCTTGGACATTTAGGCTTGCTTATTTGGAGAGGCAAGTGGTCACAATAATGTTAGTACTTACTTGCACTAACACAGGAAATACTGGAAAACAGAACTCAAACGAATTCACATCATTCTTGAAGATGTGAGTGTATGCCTACAAAAATGCCTGAACTGGCTGAACGGCCGTGCTCAGAGAGTGGTTATGAATGGTGTCACATCCAGTTGGCGTCTGGGCACTAGTGGTGTCCCTCAGGGATTGGTGCTGGGCCCAGTTATGTTTAATATCTTTACCGATAATCTTGATGGTGGGATGGAGTCCTTCATTAGTATGTTTGCAGATGACACCAAGCTTGGAGCAGGTGCCGATCTGTTGGAGGATAGGAGGGTCATGCAGAGGGATCTGGACAGACTGGAGAGATGGGCAGATTCCAGTGGATGAGATTCAACAAGTCCAAGTGCCAGAGCTTACACTTTGGTCGCAATAACCCCATGCAGAGCCAAAAGCTAGGGTCGTGGGGTACGAATGGCTGGAGAGTGGGCAGACAGAGAGAGATTTGGAAGTGTTGATGGATGGGAGACTTGACATGAGCCAGCAGTGTGCCCAGGTGGCCAAGAAGGCCAATGGCATTCTGGCTTGCATCAGGAATGGTGTGGCAAGCAGGACTAGGGAAGTTATCCTTCCCCTGTACTCGGCACTGGTTAGGCCTCACTTTGAGTACTGTGTCCAGTTCTGGGCCCCACAGTAGAAAAAAGATGTTGAGTTATTGGAACATGTTCAGGGAAGGGCAACAAGAATGGTGAAGGGACTGGAGCACAGCCCCTATGAGGAGCTGTTGAGGGAGCTGGGGTTGTTCAGTCTGGAGAAGAGGAGGCTCAGGGGTGACCTTATTGCTGTCTATAACTACCTGAAAGGAGGGTGTAGTCAGGCGGGGGTCAGTCTCTTCTCTCAGGTAACTGGTGACAGAACAAGAGGACACAGTCTCAAGCTCCATCAGGGGAGGTTTAGACTTGATATTAGGAAGAAATTCTTCACACAAAGGGTGATCCGCCATTGGAATGGGCTGCCCAGGGAGGTGGTGGAGTCATCAACACTGGAGGTGTTCAAAAGTCGGTTGGATGAGGCGCCTGGTGCCATAATTTAGTTGATGGGCTGCTAGGTTATGGGTTGAACTTGATTTTTAAGGTCTCTTCCAACCTTGTTGATACTGTGATACTGTAACAAATGTATGGTAAGGATCAGTCTCCAATATAAACATTTCACAGTCTAAATAAGCATACTGGCTTTAGTTGAGATAGAGTCAATCTTCACAGCAGCTTGTATGGAGATTTGTGATGAAAACAGTGTCAATAATGCAAGAATGCCTCGGCAATTGCTGACCGGTGTTTACACAGAATCAAGGCATATCCTGCGGTTCTCACTGTGGCTGCGCAAGAAGTTGGGAGGGGATACAGCTGGGACAGTGGACCACAGCTGGCCAAAGGGATATCCCATAACATATGACATTGTGCTCAGCAATAAAAGCTCAAACAAAAAAGGAGAAAAGGAGGATGTTCAGAGTTATTAGCATTTGTCTTCCTAGACAGTGCATGATAGAGTCCTGGTTCCTTGTTTTGCTTTGCCTGTGCATGTAGGTTTTCCTTTATCTATTAAACTGTCTTTATCTCAACCCATGAGTTTTCTGGTGTTTGGCCTTCTAATTCTCTCCCCATCTCACTGGAGGGCAGAGAGCCAGCAGCTGTGTCAGCTTAGCTGCCTACCAAGATTAAACCAGAGCAATAAGGGAAGATAGTGAAAGTTTGAGTTACTGCTTTTTTAGAGACAAGGAACAGAGACCTTAAAAGAGTAAGTATTTAAGGACCTACTTTGATATGAGGATAACATTAGCAATGTTAGATTTCATCTGCTTGTAAGAAAGGGAAGAGCCTCAAAATTTAGTTTTTAAAGCTAGGAGCATTTTAACATATTAAAAAAGACAATAGTAAAGATATGCAATAAGAAATGACAAAGAGTAGACTGTTTCTTAATCCTTATCTCACACTTTTTCAGTATATGAGTAATTAATTCAGTGTGGGATATATGGCACCACTGAGTACCAGGATATCCACAGTAGATGAGTAAATCTCAGCCATCCTAAAGACAGAAAAGTAACACTGCAAGGAGCTGTTGAATTTGAGTCGAAGGTCCTTTGTAGAACTATAGGTTTTGCCTCTGAGTTTTGTACTGACTGACATGCCCTGACTAAACCTAGCCTTTCACTTTTCATTTGCAGTATCTCATCCAGTCCAAAGGGACATATAACAGTTTATAGCTGCCACGGCTGGGGCTCCTTCTCAGCTTCTGGCAGCGTAGTGCTAAGATAACAGGCTAGAGAAGAGGACTTGTGTGAGTACACCTGAACGGGTTATGCTCCTCATAATCTGACACAAACCTGTTTAACAGACACTCTGTGGGACTGGGAGCTGACAACGGATGAGTCTTGGTCAATGGGCTGTGCTGCTGCTGGCAGGGCTCCTCTATGGATGGCCCTGTGTGGTTAGATGGTGGTGGGATAGCAGAAAGAACATCCCTATACTGGAAGACTCATGACCTCCAGAGAGAGCTTCCACTAGAGAGTGCTCTTCACGATACTGAGACAAATGACTGGGCAAGCCAGGGCTTTGTGAGATGATGTTGGATCTCCAGAGACATCCTCATTTTTTCGTCTACTCTCCCAACTTTTAGCTACACTCTACCTAAAAAGGAACTGAATATTCTTGCTAATCTTTTGGAGGATTTTGAGATTTAATCATCTCAGACAACAGAGTTGTTTATTTTGAAAGGAGGATTCACAACCTTCAAGGGTTTCTTGAGCTTTCCTATTCTTTCTCTTTCAAAGGCTAGAAGCAATCATTTCTTCAGTCAACAACCTTGTGGAGATACTGCCCCTCTCCTTTCATCCAATGTTTCAGGTTAATGAAGCAATGAAGACGCGGAAGGCCTACATTCAATAATTACCTTTTTCTGATAGGGTACAAGTTCCATTTTAAATGAAAGTTCCAAACAATAAGTCATAACTTAATTAGAAAGAAGCAGAAGTGATAGGAAAATTGTTCCTCCTTGAGAAACCATTCCTTTTTATCTCTGAATTCTGAATTCATTTCAGAAAAGTGAAAGTGAACTCTTTCCAAAGGGGGGAAAAAGTCTCTTCCATTAATAAGGGAAGAAGACCACAAAGTAGCTAAAAAGTAGCTAAATTCTCAACAATGCCATTCAAATTTTCTTCATACTATTACTAGGATATTTCCATCAGGTCATTTTTTTTTTAAATTTCAATTATTTAATTATTGTTTAATTATTCTAGACATAGCTAGCCTAAATATGCATGAATTCAGTAGGCTGAAGCTCTAGTCTCAAATTTAATATTAGTCTGTTAATAATTTTATCAATTCGTTTATTTTTTTGTTAAAAAATTTGTTATGATTTGCCTAAGAATAAAACCCCCCAAAAAACCAAAAGAAGCAGAAGAAGCCCAGGCCTGTTTAGCATGTGCTGTTTTCCTTTGGGAGTAAGAATAAAATAATTGTAAAATAGTGTTTATAATTACCACATTGAATAAAGGTCAAATAAAAGCCAAGCTTTATTATAATAGCTTCATTTCACAAATTAAAGGAAAATCAATATAATTCATTAATAGTAATTTAGGGCTCTGGATCTCCCTGAGGTACTTATAGGGCCCCCATTAACACAGCATTCGAGCACTTACTAATCTCTAATGTATTTATCCTCCCAACACTGCTGCAAGCTAGATTTGTTATCCTTGTTTCATTTTGCATTCCAGCATATCCCCAAAAATGTGGGGAATTATAAATGAAGGAGAGAAATTAAACCATCTCATGCCCTAGGACACTCTGTCATTATTAAATCATTGAATCAGCTCAAAACAGGGTCATCTTTGGGTTCAGACTAGCTTTCTCTGGGATTTATATGGCTGGAACTTGAAAATCTCCAACGATGGACACCACAAAGCATCCCTGTGCATCCTATACCAAAGTCTGACTGTCCTAATACAGGAAACCTGTACTAGGCTCTGAACATTGTGTGTGATATCTCATATTTTGTACAAGCTCTAAAAGTCTAATGTGTTTTCTCTCAGGGAATATGGCCCAAACTTACCTACATAATTGCATGAAGCTCTAGAAAGAGAGACTGAGATTGATTTTTAACCCTGAAGTTAAAATTACTCATGTAGAAAGCTCAGGCTCCCAGCTTGAGAGGTAAAATGATAAGTTTTAGCAATCTAAGTGACATTATGGCAATGGTTCTTCTAATCCTGGGAAAAATTTTACAAGTAAATCTCACAGACATGGGGATCTACATCTCTTCTAAGTCATTTCACTCTTTATTAGCTTAAGATGGAAATACAGCTGTCTGACTTCTCCAAATCCCTCTGTTACCCTAGTCTTGGCCTCCTTTCTCAGAGATGAAATCATACAGGGCAATTGCAAATGCTGAGATTTGACACTGAAACAGACCAATGCTAAAGTGCCCCGAGCCTTGTGCCAAAATTGTTTACTCATGGGGAAGAGCACTGTCCACCAAAGCTAGTTGGAAGAGGATGGTGTGCTGTGCAGAAGCTCACATTTCCCTGCAATAAGCTGGAAGTCTGACTGAGCAAAGCTAGCATTTGCCACATCATGAAGACAAAGAACCTTTGAAATGTATGTATATGATAACTAGAAAATATTTAGAAACTGTTTCTCCTTACAAGTAGTAGGTACAACAAAAAGGAAGGTGGTGAGGGTTTATGAAAATAGCTTACTCTAATATGTTTGTAATTTTCAGAACAATTCTATTACAAAGCAAAATAGAATGCAACATTCTAGAAATTAGAAGAATATTTTATTTTCAAAACACGTCTCTAAACATATGCCTTTCTGTTTTGGTGGGTTTTTTCTTGGTTGGTTGTTTTATTGGGACCATTTTTTTAGGTACTGAAACAAAGAAGATTTTTGTAGTTTGAGAGACAATCTAGGAATTTGTAGAGAACTAAGCAAAATTCTGATAAGATGTCAAAGAGTGATTAGTATCTAGAATAAAAAAAAATACATACAAGACAAGATACACATGAAACAAAATCTTGAAAATGCAATTAGAATTTGCAAAAGCAAGAAAATCACATGGATCAAATTAAATATTAGATCTGATGAAGGAAGACAGGAAGAGCACCAAGGTGGAGTTCACTGAAAATTACAGACAGAGCAACATACAATATACCTTGGCAAATAAACCAATACAATGCAGTGCATTGATTTTTATCAATTACAAGGATGTTCAAGGAAAGGCAGATTACACACAGTGTGGATAAAGGATGATTGTACTGCCTTTAGCTTGGAGGAATTCTTTATACAAGTAGGAGGTATACCAAAGAATAAACAGAGAATTTATTAACTTTAAGGTACACAGGTTCATACCCAATATGCTACTGAAATTGTAATAGCAGCCCAGGAACAAATAAATAAAATAAATAATAGAAAACCTTACACAGCAAATATCAGTAACAAGAGGCGAACATATAAAAACATAGGATTTGAAGTGATGAGCACCTCACCAAGAAGGCAAACAATAGCCTTGTGTAAGTAATAAACTTAAGAAAAATGCAGCACCAAGAACAAAAATTCCCAGTATACAAAGAGAAATTATTCAATTCCTATTTTATTTTCAAAAAGTACACTCATTGGAGGGATAAAAAGTTAAAACAAAAGAGGAAGAATGTGATGAGATCTTTTAATACAAAGAAGCTTTCTGGAGCATATGTTCAGAAATCTATATTTTGGGGCCATTTATATTTACTTCAGAAAAAAAACAAACTAACAGATTTGTATAGTTTGTGAGAAAGAAGTGTTTAGCATCTAGTCCAATGTTATTGGTTAATATTTGGTATCAAGATGCACTCAAAGAAACTGGAACTGAGCAGAAGATAGATAAGTATCAAATTTTGGGTGCAAATCAGAAGATTCACCCAACTGTCCCAAATTTCTCATACAACATGCTAAGAATCAGCCACAGTTGCTGCTTGAAATAGAGTTATTATCTGTGCCATCTGTGAGATCGCCACACTTATGACCTGCTTCACAAAACTAGAAATTCTAAGCAAGTTTTAACTGTTAAGAGCTCAGTCCCTAAAGCATAGCCNAAAAAAAAAAAAAGACAAGACTGCCTTCAGAGAAAGCTGTGTTTGCTAGAATATAAAGACTTAAAGGAGAGGTAACTAGATCTATCACGGTTCTGAAACAGGAAATAAAATCGAGAAAAACTTGCAGTTCTTTATCCAGCCCTAAAATTTAAAAATAATAAACTTTAATGCAGAAAGAAAAGATGGATGATCCCAAATATTTTTCTCTTCCTGAATTTGCACACATTTGACACACCTTTGGTCGGTCAGTTTTTCAGAAGGTCATACAGATTTTTTTCTGCAGACAAAGTTGCACAAAAATGCAGTAATTTTTTGATGATACAGAAGATAGTAAGATCAAGACAGATGATTTTTTGCAGGGTAGAGAGTGAAAAGCCATAGAAGAACATGGTCAGAGGTTCCTGTCAGCTCTGACAGGGTCAGATTTACCCAACTAGTACAAAAGAGTGAAAAAAGTATAATGTGAAATACACCTTGAAGAGATGTTGACACAGCAAGGTGCAGATAGAGATCACAGGTAAAGTTCAGCTAATCATTAATCTTGTCTCAGTAGGCAATGGAAAGATGTTAAGATGTCCCAGAAAGTAAAAAGAAAATAAAATGCTTATTCTATAGCAGGACACTACAAAAATTGTCCAGAGGAGACAGGAATCAGTTCTAAATGTAGGATATGAGAAGTCAAAGGAGTTGATTAATAAATCTACAGTCATGACAAACAATGAAATCTGTGTTGCCCAGAGATTCCACTGAGAAGAATACTTTTCACATCAATATAGCCAAAATTGGAAAGAAGAAATTTATGTACCTTTACTGAAACTGGATGCCACAATTCTTGAGAAGTGCAAAACTATTTTATTTAGTAGAGAAAAGTTTATTTAATTACAAGTCAGATGGAGCTGACCATAAAATACTAATGATTTGCTAAAAATATCAAGAAAATATCCTGTGTTTATAACTATATTAAATTAATTAGTTACTTGATCTATGGTGTATATCATAGGTAAATATCTCGTGTGTTGTATAAGTATACAAAAACATAAAATAATCTGTGATTGGAAGGGACCTTAAAATCATCTAATCCAAATCCCCTTGTCATAGTCAGAGACACCTTCTACTAGACCAGGTTGCTCAAAGCCCCATCCAGGGAAGTATTCTGCAAACTCTTTGGGCAACTGGTCCATCACCATGCTCACAGGAAAGAATTTCTTCCTAACATTTAATGGAAAGCTGCCCTCTGTCATCTTAAAGTGAACTACTGATTGTGCCAATGGTTAACAGCTCTCGTTGTGAATTTTTGTTTCCCTCGTGGCTAATTTAAATTTCCTTTGTTGCAGCTTGTTCTCATCACCTCTTATTCATCTACTGTGCACCTCTGAGAAGAGCTTGGTGCTGTTTTCTCTACAATCCATAATTAGGTAGTAGAAGACAGAGAATAGATTACCCATGACACTTCTCTCCCTCAGAATAAAGAGATCCAGCTTCCTCAGCCTCTAGATCATCTGCTAAAACCTCCTAAACACAATTCCCACCACACATACACTTTTTTTCCCTATGAATTTTCAAATTACAAACTGAATTCAAACCTGGTTGAAACTTGGTGGTTACTGAGATACACTCACTGCAACATTAGAGTGAAGTGTTTATGAGCAACATGTATTACACAGGTATATAAATATCTTAATCAAATTATATAAGACAGAAACTATCATCCAGTCCAGTCTGGTTCTACTGCAAAGGATAATACCAAAAGTAAGTCTTAATCTCTATGAATTATTAACACAAAGAATAAGATACTGTTTAGTTGCATTCATAATGCATTTCTAAGGTGTTACAAGGAAAATATATTTAAAGGATATACCAAGATTGTTATAAACTGAAAAGCCTTAAAAACTGTGTTCATTTCCAATAATACAATATTGTTAGAAGTGTTAACCTTTTTCATTATGCTCTTAAATCTGCTAAGGTTCATCAGATAGGTGAAAAAATTGTAAGATTCAAAAATACTGGTCCAGGAAGATAAATTAGTATTTTCTTGTTTAGATTTTTTTCTCCTTCTCCTTGATATTTATTCTTACTTTCTTGACAAAATCTAAGTAGAAGATAATGATTTCCAAAGTAGTGATCACCATGTGACATCTAGGTTATAAAAATAAAATCTGACAGTGACCCATGGAATGACAAGACAACCATTTCTGTGTTGTGCCATCTAGTGAGCTTGTGGAAAACAATGTCAAAATAATAAAGTGCTTCCTAAAAAGAGGCTCAAAAAATTAGTATTTACTATGTAGATGTTGATGCAGTTAAAATACAGAGTGTAAATTATGATGCATAGGTTGTTCATCAGAAAATTCACTGGAAAAAATTTAACATTCTCAAAAACCGACACAAAGTCTCACAGACTTGGACATGCCATGGGCAAGATACCAAAAAGTGGTGGGTTTTGAAGTCATGGACTTGCTGCTAGTTTTTCAGAGCAATGTTAGCTTGTTGACTGAGTAAAAATCCAGCATCACAGGATATAGCTCTGATGTGAAAGTCTAGAGAGAGACACACTGTGGAAAGAGGGGGATTGTTGCCTCAAAGCCATGGAAAAGACATCAGAAGCTTTAAGCCCTATGTCACAGAAAGCTGTCTGGCAGCAGCTCAATAGCCAGGATAAGTCCAACCCAGAACCTTAATTCAAGGAGATTTAGATGCCCTGGTGCTACTTGAAAACACCATTTGCCACACACTGTGAATGCACCTACTATGTTGCTTTAACTTCAAATTATAGTAGAGGATTTCTGAATATTAGTTAGTGGGTGGTGTGTGATTTTGAAGACTCTTCTCTCCCCAGTGTTTTTTGTTGTGTGGTGAGAGCTTTTGTACAGCTGGTGAGAGAAGAGGTGGATAATTGCACCTTGAAGTGGAGTTACTCTCCATGGCAAAGGGGCTTGTGTTACATGGAATCTGATGTGCATCCATCAGGTTCCTTGACAATCTCTAAACCGTATATTGCTAGAATTTTTCAAGGCAAGGAGTAAAATTTGATTTAATCCAAGTCTTTGACCAATGCCTGAACTGCTACACAAGTCTTCCTGCCTTTGGACTTTCAAAGTGGCACATAACTGGAACTTGCTAGACATCTATGACATCTATGGATACTTCTTGCTTTATTACCCTTATTTATCAAATGAGCAGAAGACACAAAATCCCTGATTTTCAATTCATACAGAGAAACAAACTATGCTCATCCCCCTTTCCAATGAATAAAGGAATAGAATCAGAACCTTTTCTAGATAAACACAGTAATAACAGCAAACTAGGGAAAAAACAGGTACAGAACTTGCAATTAATTAATTTTTGTAGTTCCAGCTGAAATGTCTGATGGGAGAAAATGACTAATCATTATTGTTTTGTTGTTTGGAATTAGAGATACGTGCAAATACTTGATTTAGTGGTGAAATCTTTTGATTTATATTCTACTGAAGATAAATGTTATAACTTCAAAATTAGGCAGTATTATAGAAACAGATGGGATTTGAAATGAGCAACAATAAAGTTAACTTCCAGCATAGAAAGACTGTGTGTCAGCTCTCAAGCTGAACTTTTCAGGATCATTAATAAGAATTACAACATTCTTAAATACGCAATCTTAATGCATCAAAGTTTCCTATGGGCATCCTCTGCAATACAAGCTTTGTGGATCAAGCAGTGGTTTGTGTAAGAACACAACCGTTACTGAATGCAAAATATAAATGAAAAATACAAAGTTACGCTTCTACTGGCCTAACCACAAGTAAGATTGTGTCTACCTAGGGATTTTTGGGCTTGTCTTTCCACTTGACTATGTTTATTGAATTAAGCTGAACCCACAGAATGAAAGAGTCTGTACACAGGATTCGCTGCTTTGGTTTACAGGGCTGGAAGCAGATCAGTCCTACTGGGTTCTCCTCAGATTTATTTCAGCCCCCATCTTACACAGCAGAAGCTACTGTTTAGCTTCAGTCACACAAGCACTCCCATTATTTAAGGGAGTTCAGGCCTCCAGAGGAAAAAAAAAAGGAATATCTCTTGGTGGAGAAAGATTTTCTAGAGTCTTAATCCATGCAAAATATTGTAGGTCATATTTATCATTTTTCTAGAGTACAAAATTTGCAAAAGCATCAAATCTGTTTTAAATGTCACTTTAAGCAGCTATCAGAGTTGATGCAAATCAGTTTTATCACATGCAGTCACCCTTGAACTTTCCCAAAATTAAAAAATTGGAAATAAATGTAATAAATATAATTGGAATAAATATATAATCTTTGGACTGGTGGAAAATATGATAGTTCTGTTCTTCAGCCCTTTTCAGACAGTAATATCAACAAAAGTCTTTAATGAACCTGATATCATAGATACAAACAGAAATATCACCCATGTTACGAAATACTACAGTAAAATTATATTTTATGGACAAAATTCAAAAGGCCCTTTAAATGATTTGAATGTCGAAAGATTAACAACAAGAATAATAAAATACCAATTCTTTAATGTAGTTATATAGGAGCTATTTTTGAAAGGAGAGAATAAATGTAAGAAACAGAAAAACAATTACCTCTAAAGAGGACAATGTTCTAAAGGAAATAATCCTACAGTTAATAAAACAAAAATCTGTCTGAGTCAATTAAGAATAATTTCAACCTATAATTTACTTTATAGTCATCTTGAGTTTCAAATATTTTTCACCTAGATCCTCAATGTGAAAACCACCACAAAGCAAGATACCTACAGATCCTCATAAGACAATAGAATATTTTCTATCTATATATAGTTATATATATTTATAAAGCAGGCTAAGAAAATTTTAATGTGCTTTTCATGGCAGAAGTGAGCTTTCTTAGTTTCCAAAAGTCTTAACTTTCTTTGCTATGTTTTAACATATATCTTCATCATTACTAAGTTCATGGAACTTGTTCTGATTTTCAAGTAATTCTTTTGAAAGATTTTTGTGAATTAATTTTCATTTCTCATTTTTCTGTTGTTACCATAATTGAAATTAAGGCCTTCTTTTTTTTTTCTATTTACTATTTTTATTATAATAATATCTAGAAGTCCCAATAATATTCTTCATGTTGTACAAATATGTTTTAAAATTATGCCTGATCCAGAGAACTTACAGTCCAAATGATTCTATTTTGTTTAAGACATTTTATATATATATTAGCAGAGAATGATATTAGTTTGGGTTACACTATTGACCGAAGTACAATTTAGAACAAGTAATTTTGTTTTCCTACTTTTTTTCAAGCCCTGGAATGAGAACAGCACAAGATTAACTCTTCTTTCCCAGGAGAATGACAGAAAAAAAATCACTACTGAATTTCTGTCTAGAGATTTAAAGCTGCTAAAAAGGTATAAATTTTAGGACTTCTGACTATTAAGAGTTAACACTCAGCTGTCAAAACAATTCATAGGAGACATGGATGAAAAAATAACAATAATTATATTTTGTCACATATTGAGGTTTTTAAATTTCTTTTTGTTCTGTATAATTTCTTCTTTTCCTTTTATAATAGATCTATTCAAAGCCCATGGGGTTCGAATACCAGCATGCCATACTCTAGGTAAGTCTTACTATTTCTCTTTTCCACCATTTTCTTTACCCCAAAAGCAGCCATAAGAACCAATATTACCTCTTGAAATTACATCCTTCTTCTGAAATGCTTCACTCATTTATTTTATGTATTTCAATTAATTGTTTATGTCGATCTCTTTCTTGACTGAAGAATTTTTTTTCTGTGATCTAATCATAAAAACAGCTGTTAAAGTCTTCCTCTGACTCCAGATGCAGTGCAGTGTTTAAAAAAAAAAACCAAAACCAACAAAATAGAACAAAAAAAAATCCCTGCTTGTCTCACTTTGTTTATCTCCCTGTGTATTTCTGTGCTACTGCATTTATAAAAAGAATCACATTTATATTAAGGACAGGGTACTGTGTGCTTTGTTTTGAATAGGTTATTTGTAGCATAATAATGTTGTGAATTACCAATATGCTGCAGAGCAAGAGGAAAATGGGATTGTAAAGGGCATGATGATGATTCAATTGGGTTTGTGGCCATAATGCATCCTTTCCAAACAGCATTTCACCCTTTGTTCTGTCTTTGTATGTATTATCTACTTGTACAGTATATTCAGACAATCTCTTCTGTGGCAGCTGTGCACTTTTTCTTTCATAAGAATGGTAATCTCTGAAGTTTGGAGTGTGTTAAGGACTATGTGTATTAGCTTTGTGTGATCCTTCTCCCTCCAACAGTCTTGTGAGGGAGTACTGAATTCACATCCATCACACTACCTCAGCATGAAGGATTTGTGTGGTCTCATCTCCTAGTCATACTGTCCTGTTGCTTCCTGTAGCTTTTATTTATGGACAGCAGCTTACCTCAAAGCATATTTTTTCCTTTTCCATCAAAATTTTTATATTTCTATAGCTTATCTCTTTATGCTATATCATTTGTATCTAACCAAAATGCTTAAATATTAACATAGTCTATACATTTGAGGAATAGAAAGGGTCATGTCCAAGAAGTGATTCAGCTAACCTGTGTTAACATAGAACTCATCCTCTGACAACGCCTCTCTGCTTTTACTGACTGTAGATGGAGTCCATGTAAGCTCCCTTAGAACAGTGTAAATGAGCATGGCTGATTCACATCTTCTCTTCATTTATCGTAACTCAAAAATATACTTTAAAAATTGTATTTAGGCTGCTTTTCTGCACTTTGATCCTTGAGGTACAGTTTACATCTTTAGGTAAACTGTTACCTGAATACCAGAATTAAAGATGCTAAGTTTTTATGGATTTCTGTCCTCATTTGCCTTCCTCATGCCATTGCACATAGTACCATCTCGTTTTCTGTACAGCCTTATGCAGTGGCAATGAAGTAACTCTAAGTAGAGAAAAGTCGCTTTTATGTAAATATGGCTGAGGGTGTTGACAGAGAAAAGCAGCTGCACTAAGGGCAATATTTCATTGCAGTTACATCAAAAACTGAGAGTATATCCGCTAGTCAATGGTAAGATGTAATTTTTCTGTTGACAGAATTTTGCTTTCTTTTATCTTGTTTTTCTTGAAATGAATGAATCAACAGAACTTGAAATTTCTGCATTGGGTTTTGCATGGTCTGATAACTGGATAGAAACTGCCATATTGCAATACTCCAGTCATGGGATATCAGATATTTTTCTTTCTTCTTTTTTTCTTTTTTCTTTTTTTCTATTTGCTCCTCTCATTGCAAGAAAGTGCCTAATTACAACTCAGTGTTCACCAGTACAATACTTGAAAAGGCTTTGTAATAAATAGCATATGATGGTTTTCATAATTTCTAGCTCAGCCTTTCAATTAGCACATCTGCGTAGACAAGCCAAGGTGAAAAGTGACAGACAGAGACAGAATGAGGGAACCAGGTTAGTCCTGCAGCTTCTGCTAGCTATTTTTAATTAAAAAAAATGCATAGAGGAAAAAAAAGTCATTGATTTTGTATATTTAGTAGTTAAAAGCTTTTACATCTTATACACCTTGGCACAGTAAAGTGCGAGGAGCAAATTGGCTTCCTGTTCTTTGCAATAGGTGAAAATATGAATGTTGAGTTTGAGCACAGTGTTATTTATGCACTAATATCAAAATTACAGCTATGTGCTGCATGTGTCACTTCACAGTTGGAAACCAAATTATACTCCTGCTGGAATATTGGCACATTGGTATCAGCTGTAGCAGCTGCTTTGCCTTCTCTGACTTTTCTTACTGTTGCTGCTAATGAAAAAGGAGGCTGCTGTCGCTGTACTTAACAGCACTGTTTTTCTCTTTACTTGAAAAGCAAGCAGACAGTCTGGGTCTTCTCATGGCAGAAAAGGAAAGGATCATTTAATTGCTGCTGAAACACTTGTACAAAAGGTCACCAAACAATATAAGTTCTTATTTGGTACTGAACTTTAAAGTGAAGAATTATGAATTGTTTGAAGGGATCCAGCAGTTAGTTGATGTACCAGATCATACATTGTACATAGAAAAGAAGGAGAAAGAAGCTAAACTTGATGGGAGTTTCCTAGCAGGCCAGGAACAAGCTTGTCAGCAGTCTGTAAAGGAGGTGATCATCAAGACAGTTTAAGGAAATCATTACGATTTCTCATCAGCGGCCTAATACAAGCACAGAAGGAGGAGCACTGAGCAACTGAATAGGCAGAACTCATTGATGTTAAAACCACAACAGTTATGTATTGACAAAGGCACAGCTTCTCAGAGGTGGCATGAAGTACTAAGTACCTTTCAGACCTGTCCTGGTCCCAAGGGAATAGTGAATATGAAGAAAGTCTCTGTCCCATAAAATAAATTCCACACCTTCTGGTGTTAAATCAATGATTAATTAAAAACATGAACTAGCTTCATCTTGCAAACAATGACAAGAGATAAATTGAGTTTCTTTACAAATGTGTAATTTCAAATTCACATTGTACAGAAAAAGAAAGCTGCTCTTTACCTGAGGGATTCTGCCTGCTTCACATTAATAAAAAATCAGCTCTGTAATCAATATCATGATAATACAAATTTTGTCTTTCGGGATAAAATTTTCTCTTGAATTCAGCAAGGCTTGATTACTATTACGTTTCTTTGTCTCCAAGGCTGTTTTATTGTATTGTCATTGCTCATAATTTTTTTAGGAGTCAAGAGACAAGTGACACTCTATGAACATTGCATGTTTGTTATAGTGTAAAATTTTCAGAAAAAAAAGCTTATTTAATTCCCAGAACAAATCAATCCCACAGCCTCTCCAACTCACATGCTTCTTGCTTCTTTAAGCGTTTTCCCTACTCAAGGATTTTGTGATATGTACAGTATCTTGGCAACATGCAGAAAAAGAAAGGTAAGGTCTTATCTAGGTAGGAATAAAAGCTGAAATATTTGGCAATGTTCCAATTTACACCACGTAAGTATTTAATATAGGAAATTAAGATGGCTCTTACTATTTATTCACCATCTTATCCAGATAGGTTGATATGATTCATTCTTTTAATGATATTAAACATATTTAGCAGCAATAACATGCCTGCTTTCTTTTAGTGGACCCAAACCAAATTTCAGAGCAAACTTGGTACTGTTCATTGTGTACTGTATTGTAGACCTTTTCCTTTGTGCTTGAGAAAAAAATCTGAAATGTACCAGAAAGGAGTGTTTTTTCCTTTAGCTCAAAAATCCCAGCATATTTTCTAGGTTCAGTCCTTGGTGTTACTCAAAGTCCCAGTCCTCACATTTTTAAGGCTCTGTTGGCTTCTCCCCTTTCTCATTTCACCACCCCATTTTTGGACATTATTCAGTGCTTGTAACCTGGCAGGATCATCTGAGCTGGTGTTTGACATTATCCCACAGCATTGCACCAGTAATTACATCAGCAAATATAGTCTTCTGAGAGTTCAACTTTACATATATGAATTCATATTCTATCTGGGATTTCTGCAGTTCAATTTCACATAAATTTATTTCTCTTTCAGTTATTAACATGTCTGGACTTAACAAACTCTCAATTTAAAAAAAAATAAAATCTGAAAAAGTCTGGGAAAATAACAATCCACTAAACTGCAGGAAGGCAGTTCCACTCAGCAGTGAATGACATGCACTTATATTCAGATACTAATATGACAGTAGATGGAGCTGAGGAACATCCAGTTTATGGCCAGAATTTTTTAGTCTCATATATTTTTGTACACAACATGTATTAAACATAACTTTTTCTCATTTTTTTTTTTTTTCCTCCAATTAACATGGATTTTAGGAAGTGGAATCAAGAATCCATTGTATTTAATGACAAGTCTTCATTTTTGTTCATGACTGATGTGGGGTTTAGTTCTATATTTTACTTTAGTAGAATACTGAAATCCTTACAAGCTTTGCATTTACAGCTCTCTGCCCTTGGATCCATCTGATGAGTGGGCAATGCATCTTGATCTGAAGCTTGATAAACTCATACAGTTCAGAACTGCATAAAATTAGCCTCCTGTATGTGAACTATCCTCAATAAAAACACCTGCAGGCATGACCAGTCTCATGAGACAACCACATGAAAAACAGCTTCTCTTTCATTCTGTTGAGGTGAGTATGAAAGGAGTCTTCTGGAAAAAGTGTAGAAAATAGGTAAAAGATGGATTTTAATTATAATGAGGAAAAAAGTTTTCAATTGGAATTCACATTTATCTAAACCTTTACAGAAGTTCTAAACCAAACTCAGTTCCTACAAATTATAAAATTGCCTACACTTTTAGAACCCAGTGGGTTAACCCTGCTCACAACTTTTCTATTTATCTATTATTATTCTCTATTATTCCTCTCTTCCCCAAGTAGAGTAAACAAAGTTTCCAAGCAGAGAGTAATAGCTGAGCACTAGTCACTTAAATAGCTTTATCAGCATCTCCTTCCCCTGTACACCCAGAATGGTGACTCTGGGTTATATTCTAGAGAGCTTTTAATGCTACTTAGCTTTTATTTAGAATCTGAGAATCAAGGCAACAGGACCTGATTTTCCCACCATTGATTAACAAATTAATTAAAGGCATCTAGATGGAATTTAATGCTGGTAGTGTGCCATGTTGATTGTCTTTTAGAATTTTGCAGGAACATTTTCAGTATTATCAATCTAACATTTTTATATAAGGCTAAGTCTTTAGGACATGGTTTAAGTGGTGGATAGGTGTCTAAAAAGGCATGTACCTCTGGGGGAAATGGGGTGGGGGGGAAACAGACTACAGCACAGTAAAGAAATGAACCTGCAGGAACCTCTTACACTAACCTTATTTTCAGAATGAATTAAAGTAATTTGAGTACTGCATTTTGGATGTTCACCTATAATAAACAGCACATATGCTAAAGCAGGATAAGAACAAGTTTTGTACAATCTAACATGAAGCAAAAAACCTCAATTGCTACATATTCTAAGCTCTGAGAACACATAGTTCCATTGAAGTTATGGATACTTTGACAATTTATACCAAATTAATTGCTTTTTCAGTTTTCCTGCTTGTACTTAATCTACAGGTACTCCATCATTCAGTAGTAGAGGTTTTTTTATAATTATTGTACCTACTCGGACACTCTGACAAAGTCATAAATTGCCTCCAGATAATAGAAAACAAATAAGAAAAAGTTTTAAGTGGAAAAGAATGCAAGAATGATTTTTTTTTTCAAAGGTGATTGAGACAGAATAATTTACACCAAGAGAGGCAAAACAAAAGCTGCATGACTGTTTTTAAAATTACACATGTGGTGTTTCCATTTTAGAGGAAAAAGATGTATCAGCAGGTGCTAATCTTGTACAAATAACATGCATCTTGCCACAATAGGATTGCTTTGACTGGCATGGATAAACAGTCAGACCTAAATCCAATCTTATAAAATAAATGAAACCATTGTTAAGTGATAGATGGATACATTATGGGTTAAAAATTGGCTGAAAAAAGATTATTCTGCTGCTTTTAAAAAGCCATAATATTCTATAAAGTTGTCAGAAGAATGGTACTTTTTTCTTACTTGATTTTGTCTGGTTGTGACAAAGTAACTCTTGGTATGATTACAGGGTTTTTTTAGTATTCTCAAAGGATATTTTAAGAAACTGCAATTTTATTTGCTATAGCCATAAAACCCATACATTTTTTATATACAAAAGGTGGATACATCCCACCTACCTTTATCAGGCATTAATCTCCACTATCTCTAAACATCTTCAATATAGGCATTTGTACCTGAAAAAGTTACAGGAGGTGCTATGTGTAGCCAAAGAAGAAAAATCAACTCTTGGAGTTTTTCATCTGTCTCATCTATCCTGTTTTAGAGAACTAGTGGAGGATGGGATTATCTGTCCCTCAAGACCGAAGGGTGAGATCCCAGTCCGGCTGCAGATAAAGGGTGAGACACGCAAAACAGGAAGGTAATATTCTCAGTTCAGTTTTTAAATTATTAAATATGATCAATTTTATATAAATCAATCCCACCACTGCAGGTGAAGCATGACTGGTACAGACATAATTTGGCATAAATATGAAAAAGTGTTGATTTTAGGAAATTGGAAAGAAGATAACACATGAGTTTTTAGTGCTTTCATTCCATTTGTGAAGAGTTTTTCTACAGCTTCTGCTATTTAGCAGTACTTGAGTCTACTTTAAGTATTTATAGAACTTTTTATTTTAATAGTATTAAAGCTGGTCAAATGTTGTGCTGTTTGGTTTGGTGATTAAATAAAAAAATATGGGGGACTGGACAGTTTGTCTTGAAAAGAAATAAAACATTGTGTTTGACACTTTCAGAAGACTGAAACTAAATTGGATTAATGAAAGGAACTGTTTCAACTAAAGATGTTTCATTTCACATGCAGTTTATGCAGAATATTTTCTGGCTTTTTTATTATAATTTTTTATAAGCAAAATATGCCCTTTTGAAATGTATATTCTTTTAAAAGGGGAAACGCACTGAATTTACATTGTGTTACTTGATGCAACACATCAAGTAACACAATGTGCTTGATGAAAACTGCAGAGCAGAACCTAAGCAGCAGTGTTTGATTAGGAAAATAACCATCCTTCATATCAGCTTTAGGGAGAATTTTTAGGCAAACCTTAAATACTTCCATGGACTTTGCAGTTACTGCGTAAGACTTTCATATGCTAAAAGTTGAAATTGTTTTACTTTTAGGCTGGTAGCCATTGTGTAATTTGTTTACATAATGAACAGAAGAGAACAATTTTGGAAAGAGATCACAAAATGACAGAATGGTTGAGATTGGAGGGGACCTTGGGGAGTTCCTGGATGCAATCATCCTACTGAAGCAGGGCCATCCAGAACCCATTTCCCAGGATGGCTTTTGTATGTCTCCAAGGAGGACGGATCCATAGAATCTTTGGGAACCCTGTGCTATTGTATAGCTGCTTAGGGGCAGCATGACCCTTTGGAATTTCAGTCACTCCAAGTTTTACATAATCAGCCAATTTTCTGATGGTCCAGTTTACTCCACTATTAACATTTCATGTTTAAACAACGTCAGTTTTGTTAGCCGCCCCTCTAAAAAAAAAATAAAATTCTGCATGTGTAATCATAATATTTGATTGTTTATGTGAGTATTTTCCATATCACCAGTCCTGCAAATACAAAAATAGATTTTTTGCATCCCTTTGTACAAGTTTTGGTTTCCCTTTTAATGCTTGGTATTTTAAAAACTCAAATGTGGAATGTTATATAATGTAAAAAACCTAACAAAATAAAAATGTGTAATGGAACATGAGTAAAAACCCTGAAGTTGAAGTTTGGACTGGATTTACAATTCATTCACTCAGTTATTTTTCTTTCAGCTTTTTTTGGTATGACCACTGAAGATGCCTTATTACCTTATAGAATAATGTCTTGGAACAGTCGTTAAAATCTGAAGATTTTATATTATTATTTTTGTAATAGAACCCGTTCTTCATAAAATCTTCATATCGCATAATAAAGATGACAAATTATAATGTTTCATACATTAGATATCCTGAGTGTGCTACAGATTATAATGTAGCAGCTGCAGCAATTGGCAATATAAAATGAAAGATAGAATAAAAAAATCTCACTCACATAAATGATTGATATCTCCATAGGATAGAGATGAGGAAATTCACCATTTTGTGACTGACTTGGAGAATTCTTTACATTTTTGATTTGGCACAGTGGTATGCTACCTAAATCATATGGTACACTATTTTTAATCCAAATATATTCACATATACACTGTATGAAACTCAACCATTGCAGAAAGCCTTAACTACAGACATAAAGCATCTTTTACATTTACTTTGGTTATGCTACTTTTTGCAGTTATACATTTCCCACCAATGCTGAAGTCCAATGCGTTGTTTGGTTTTTTTCCTCAACAATGAATATTTGACATGATAGTCTAGACATTAATAAGTATTTCCTCTAAAATATCACAGAATCACTGGTTCTCATAAGTTTTTAAAGTAATAAGTTATTTAAATGCTTAGTGTTTTACCTGCAATTAAAGGTACAATTTTTTAAGCTTCAGGAACAGTCTCTTTTTCAGATCATTCTGTGTAGGAAAACACCCTATTCACTGCTAGTGATTCAGCCATAAGAATTATTGCAACACAGAAAAGTAATATTGTTAAAATTAATAACACAAATTCGAGATCAGATTCAATACATATATTTTAAGTTTCAAAATAATAACTTTGGCTCATAGTTTAAATGAACATAGTTGACCAAGCAGTGCAGACAGCAATATCAGTCATTTTCACAAAGATGATCACAGTGCTAGTACAAAAGTGGTTATATGTTTGGAGAATAATTTCATCATGTTGCAATGTATGTTCTGACTCAATGATGCTCTTCTCTGCAGTGTAATAGAGCAGACAGCAGTGTAAATCATTTAGTCCAATATAAGCATAATGAGAGAAAGGACAAATAAATGTGTAAGATAAGAACGACAGCAATATGTTCTATTTTGACAGATTAAACGTAGTAAAAAATTTCTACTAGAATATATCTGAAGTGTGATATGATCTCAGAAGGAAAAATTATTTTATGTGTCCTCAGGAAAGAACCTACTAGTAGTGAAAAATAAGACTCATAAATACAAAAAGCAGAACATTTTATTAAACATCATTACAATAAATATATTTTCCTTCCTTCTTTTAATTTATTCAAAATTTTGTTCAACAAATAAATGTCAAGAAACTCTACTGGACTTCAATTATTTATGTGAAAGAATTTAAATTTGTCAAACTTGCTGAGTTTAATTTAGGCATAGATGAAAAATCTGATTTTCAACAGGACATAGCCTATTTAATAATCTGTACCCATTATCCAGCTATGACTTGGAAAATGGTGACCTGGAACTTCTGTAATAAGTTTATCTGTGAAAATTTTAAATCTTAAATTTTTGGAAATGTTGTAATGTACATTCAAAGCACAGACCTAAATACAGGGAAAGGTGAGTACAGTTAAGGAGACTACAAGAGAGAACATTGTTCTTTGGAGGAGGTAATATTCATGATCTACCCACTTTTGATAGGGAATATGTGAGAGATACTTAGGTATGCTTCAGAACATGAAAAATTATGTTTGGAGTAATTCATTAAAACCAGAAATAATTTGTAATGTTTAATAAAACAACATGACATCATATTTATCTTTGTGATTTACCTAGAATCTCTGAATTTAAGCACAAAAATAAAGTCTTGAATCCCAAATCATGTGGGTTGTTTTTTTTTCAGAAGTGATTAATGTCTTCAGTGGAGTCGAGTAATACTTTAGACTGATGAATAGAAAACCTCCTCTAGTTATTCAAAAGTTATTTAAAAAACACACCACACATAATATAAAAACACTTCAACACTTAAAACTTTATAGTAATTAACTTGTTTCAGGTCACAGTTATCAGTACAGTAGAAAGAATGTACTATTTATCAATTTATTATTTGAGAAACTTCTCTGTAGAGACTTCTATCAATCCCAGGAATATGCATAGAGAAATGTGCTGTATGAGTTCTTTAAAATACGTTTGTGTTTGAAGAGCGGAAACAAGATTAGTAGAAAGGAAGTATGAAATAAAAAGTAAAATTCACAGAACAAGAAAAGTGACAGCACATACGGAAAATTTTAGAATGATGAGGGCCACTATGATTTTCAAATTATTTCTGAAGCAGTGTTTACATTTCTAACAGTGTTATTATATAAAACTGGACCAATGGGAAAAAAAATATTTATACACACTCAGATTCAAGCATGAGAGACCCAGGTGATAAAAATTTCTTTTATGTTACATGGTTAAAATAATCAAGAACTTACCAAGGACTTAGAAGGATGTGTGCAGTGATCATGAACTAACAGAGTTTTCATTAAACAGTGAAACAAGAGGCTTCAACAAAACCTCCACATTGGATTTCCGGAGGGTAGACTGTGTCTCATTTAAGGAATTAGCTAGTAAAGTGCCCTGGGAGACTGTCCTTAAAAACAAAGGGGTCCAGGAAGGCTGGATGTACTTGAAGAACGAGATCTTGAAGGTGCAGGAACAGGCTGTCCTGATGTGCCATAAGATGAGCCGTAGGGGTAGACGTCCGTATTGAATGGGTAAGGAGCTTTTCAATGAATTAAGGAAAAAGAAGAGGATGTACCACCTTTGGAAAGAGGAGGAAGTAACACGGGCAATATTTAAAGATGTTACTAGGTCTTGTAGGAAAAGAATTAGGGAAGCAAAAGTTCAGTTTGATCTAAAATTCACCACCTCTGTTAAGGATAATAAAAAGTTTTTCTATAAATATATTAATGGCAAAAAAGGGACAAGGACAATCTCCTTTATTAGATGAAGAGGGGAATATAGTTACTGAAGATGAGGAAAAGGCAGAGGTACTCAATACCCCATTTGCCTTCATTTTTAATAACAAAACTGATTGTCTACAGGAAAAGTGGTCTCTTAAATTGGTAGGTACAGACAGGGAACAGTATAGCCTCCCTGTGATCCAAGAGGGAGATGTTAGGTACCTGCTGTCCCACCTACATCCTCATAAGTCTATGGGATCTGATAGGATTCATCCAAGGGTGCTGAGCGAGCTGGCAGATGTGCTTGCTAAGCCTCTTCTGATCGTTTTTCAACAGTCTTGGCTTACTGGAGAGGTTCCAGATGACTGGAAGTTGGCTAATGTGGCACCCATCTATAAGAAGGCTCAGAAGGAAGATCTGTGGAATTATAGACCTGTCAGCCTGACCTTGGTACCAGGGAGAATTATGGAACAAATAATTTTAAGGGCAATTACACTGCATCTACAGGATAATAGGGAGATCAGACCTAGTCAACATGGATTCAGGAGAGGTCCTGCCTGACCAATCTAATTTTCTTTTATGATCAGGTAACTCATCTGATCGATGAGGGAGAATCTGTAGATGCAGTGTACCTAGATTTTAGTAAAGCCTTTGATGCTGTCCCCCATAGTAAACTCCTGGTGAAACTGGTGGCTTGTGGCTTACAAAGGTTTAATCTGCACTGGATGTAAAAACAGGCTGGATAACCCAGCTCAGAGAGTAGTGGTGAATGGTGTCACATCCAATTGGAGGCTGGTCACCAGTGGGATCCCCTAAGTGTTGGGGCTGATTTTGTTCAATATCTTTATCGATGACCTGGACGAGGGGATGGAATCCATTATTAGTAAGTTTGCAGATGACACCAAGCTTGTAATAAGTGTCAGGCTGTTAGAGGATAGGAGGGCTCTGCAGAGAGACCTTGATAGGTTGGATAGATGGGCTGAATCCAATACTATGAAGTTTAATAAATCTAAGTGCCAAGTCTTACACTTTGGTTGCAATAACACCATGCAGAACGATAGGCTGGGGATGGAGTAGCTGGAGAGGCCAGGTGGCAAGGGATTTGGGAGCGCTGGTTGATAGGAGACTGAACATGAGCCAGTAGTGTGTCCAGGTGGCCAAGAAGGCCAGTGGCATCTCAGCCTGTATCAGGAATAATGTCGGCAGTAGAACCAGGGAAGTTATTCTTCCTTTGTACCGGGCACTGGTTGGGCCGCAGCTTGAGTACTGTGTCCAGTTCTGGGCCCCTCAGTTTAAGAAAGATATTGAGTTGCTGGAATGTGTTCAGAGAAGGGCAACGAGGATGGTGAAGGGGTTGGAGTACAAGCCCTGTGAGGAACAACTGAGGGAGCTGGGGTCATTTAGCCTGGAGAAGAGGAGGCTCTCCACAACTACCTGAAAGGAGGTTGTAGCCTTGTGGGGGTCAGTCTCTTCTCTCAGGCCTCCAGTGACAGAACAAGAGGACACAGTCTTAGGGTATGTTGGGGGAGGGTTAGAAAAAACTTTTTCATAGAGAGAGTGATTTCTCATTGGAGTGGGCTGCCCAGGGACGTGGTGGAGTCACCGTCCCTGGATGTGTTTAAGGAAAGGTTGGATGGTGTACTTAGTGAGACATGGTTTAGATGATGGACTGGTGTTGGGTAGGTTGACAAGTTAGGTAATAGGCTGGACTTGATCTCTACAGTCTTTTCTAACCTTGTTAATTCTGTGTAATTCTGTGTAACTGCAGGAGAAACACAACTGAAATAAGTACTAGCGAGATCAGCCCTCATCAGTGTTGATGTAACCTAGGCTACAGTTTGACAATAGGAATCACATAATTACAGAATATACAGAGTCCAAAGGGTCCCACAAGGATCTTTGAGTCCAGCTCCTGGCCCTGAACAGGACCATCCCCAAGAGTCAGATCATGTGCTTGAGAGTATCAGCCAACTGCTTCTTGAACTCTCTCAGCCTTTGTGCCATGACCACTGCCCTGGGGAGCACGTTCCAGTGCCCAACCACCCTCTGTGTGAAGAACCTTTGTCTAATACCCATCCTAAACCTCCCTTGACACAGCCTCAGGTAGTTCCCTTGGGCCCTGTCATTGATCACCTCAGAGAAGAGATCAGTGCCTGCTCCTTTTCTTGCCCTCATGAGGAAGTTGTAATTGCAATGAGAAGACTCCTATTTTAGCAATGGTTATAAGATCTCAAACTCATATACTTTCCTTCACTAGAGCTTTTTTTGCAAGCTCACTAGGAGTGTGCAAGACTTTATTGCACATGATGACAGTAGTAGGGGACTGAAGAAACTGACTGTATTTATATAGTGATACTTTCATGAACCCTGTAGAAATAAAAAGGGAATGCTCTTCCTGGATTAAGACTATTTGTTACTGTTTTTATCTCTTTTGTAAAAGTAAAGGGTTAAAGTTGTAGTTAAAGTCTTGTAGAAAAACAAAAATCATGACATATTTGTTATATACAAAAGGTATTAAATAAGATGGCGAGAATACAACTAAACAAGTATATCGAAAAAAAAGAAGCCAAATAACAAGAGATGCTAGATCATTTTCCCAGAGGTTTCCTATTCTTATCAAAGTGGAAGATCAGAGAATGAGATAGACAAAATATTACAGGATACAGTAGGGAATTCAAGCATAAAATTAGAAATAGTTACAGTACTATTTGAAAGCTTTTAAAATATGTATAAATGACACTGAAATATGCTGGATGGCTGTGCTTTACCCACTATGCAAGACACTTTACCCCCATTACCTGCAAGACACTTTACCCCCATTACCTGCAAGACACTAAACTCAGAAAATGGAGTTATGAATATGCGTCCAAAACTATCAGATCATCAGATGTGATGGACTACAGAAAAGCTGAGTGGGGTAAAGGGGTCTATTCTTTTAGTAGAGCTAGACTTAGAGAAATGGCTTGCTGAAGTTCTTACAAGTTCCAGTTTCTGTAGTGAAAGAGTACTTCACAATTGTTAACACATTTAGTATTGGAAAATCTTGGGGAACTATGGAAATATTGTTTTATATATAAAAATATATATATAAATTAAAAACAGATAACATAAAGGTGAAAAGGAAAAAAAAATATTTAACCACAACAAGAAAAAATTATTTTGGGACTCAGGATACTGTTTAAAGATCACTGAATTTTTATCAAATTCCTGTTATGCATTGACCTAAGGTCTCTTGCCTACTTTTAGCAGTAAAAATATTGGTTCTCTAAATATTAGTTACTCTAAATTTGTGTTACAGTGAATAGAGAGAAAAGCCATCACCAAATGGCACAATATATCATGTTTGCACAGGTAAGTAACACAGGTGGGATGAATCATCCTGTGATTGAATCTCTAAAAACACCCCAAAATATTTATATGTGATTTTAATAGTTAAATTTCTTACATGCAAGAAATTATTCAGACACTTGAGCAGAGGTATTTGGTGTCATTTTAAAAACCTGAGAGCATTCACGACCTCTTGTAGATATGACACGGGGCACATAGTGCTATTTGGAAACAACAGCTAAAGTTGACAAATGGTACAATAACAGGAGCATCGTCTTTAGATGTATAATGACTGAGCTTACATCATGGTAGAGGTAGAGCTAGATCAGGATAATCCTCTTTCAGACTAGTTGCCACAAGACTATGAAATCCCATTATTTATAGGCCTAGCAAAACAGAAACAAGAGGGAGATGGATTCCAAATGAGCCAATGAATAAAAACAAGCAATAGATTTGGTACTGGGGACTGGAACTTGAGATCCCTTCTGGCCATTGTAGGGGGTTAGGGAAGCAGTTTTGTCTTGGGGGGAGGTTGTTTTCTTTAAACTTGATTTTTTAAATTTTTTTCCTTGAGAAGGAAAACAGTCAACTTGGATGGTGAAACCCCTCCCCAGGTGGTTGGGGGGAGTGACTGCAGGACTGTGTCTCACCGGGGGCCCCCTCTCCTGGCAACTGTGCCGAGGCACGGGTTCTCTCTGGCTGTACCCTGCTGGCTCCAGCCTATACTGAAACCAGAGTTCTCCTTGGGCTCTGCTGGCCCCCCAGGCTCTGCGAGCCCCCTAGGCCATGCCTGGCCGTGGGGCCCACTCCAGGTGGGGGCTATATGGGGCTGCCCCGAAGCTGAGCAGGGCTTCTCCCCGGAGCCGTATTTCTAAGTGCCTGCAGGCCTGGCCCGAGCCAGGGCTGTGCTTGGCTGCAAGATCCTCTGGGGCTGCGCTGGGACTATCCCTGAATGCCAGCAGGGTCTGGCCCGGTGCAGCCCATGCCTGGACACAGGCCACCCCTGGGGGCCATTCTGAGCCTGTACCTGGGTGCCACGGGCTGGCGGGGTGTGGCAGAGACCCCCAGGGCCCCCAGCAGCCCCAGGTCCCCCCTCCTGGGGTTCCCAGAGCCCAGAGGCCATTGGCATAGTGGCAAGGGGTGGAGCCAGGCCCCTGTGGTGGCGTCAGCTGGTGCGCGGGGCAGCGATGGCCCACCGGGCCAGCACCGCCACCCAGAGTGAGTCCATGGCAGAAGAGGCGGCCCACGGGCAGCGCCCCCGAGCCCCCGGCGTCCCCGGCGCTAACCGGGTGGCGGCAGCGGCCTCTCTCCTCCTAACAATCCTCACATGGGCTATTTTAGGCGGGAGTGCCATCTTTGCCTCATGGCAAAATCTTGGACAGAGGGGCAATGCCCAACGCTACCGACCAATAACAGGGCAGCGTGGCTGGGAAGAGGACCCTGAGTTCACACGATATCAAGAGCCCATAAAATCCATGAAACTCAGAAATTAGCTCTCTTCCCCAGCTCGTGGTACTCCAGATAACATTGGCTGCTGCCCCTCCCGGTTCCTCCGGCCCTCCTTCACACCGCAGTACCACCAGAGCCCCCATAATGATGACAGGATACCACTCAGCTGCAGCAGTGTGGTATCTTTTCCCCTTGGGTTCCCGAGGGGAGGGTGCTTCTCACTGTTTTTGTCTTCCAAAAGCTCCGAGGATCAAGAGATACCATCTTCCAGGCAGCTTGCCCTTCCTTTCACCTGTTCCTCAGCCCACCAGTTCTGCTTAGAGGAACAGTTTGTTATTTGCGGGTTTTTTATTATTGCGAATATTGCCAAGTCATTATTTGTTGTATCTCTTTAGTGCCTAGTGGGATTCTTTGAAGTCTATAGAGCCCCATAAAAATAAACCTGTGTTAACTCTTGTTGCCTGTATTATGTCTCTCGTCCTAATTGCACCCCCTAGTACTAAAACCCCCTCACCATTTGATCAGGCATCCCAGCCCCAGCCCCAGGAGTCATTGCCTGAACTATCCACACTCTTAGACACATGTGTGACTCCAGTATCTCCTGTAGTGGATTGTTACCATAGCTGATACTCTTTAATGAAGGTCTGCATAAGTGCTGAACAGGGTCTGGTATTGAGGCCCTGTAGGTGTGCATTTCACTTTTTCAGGAAAACACAAAAATCTCAAGAGTGTGGCTCACACCACAAATACCCGCTTTGAGTCTGCGTTCTAATAAGAGTTCATGAATTATGTAGGTAACACAATGAGAACATTTGAAATGGTGTTTGCATCTGCTACAAGACTTAAAATTTAATGGATATTTAAGTAATTAGCATGAACTATTTACCACACTGAGTTATACTGTAGAAGTAGCTGAATATAAAAATAAATATGATAATAATATGCATAAAATGCTCATTTCTTGCAGCATTATATTTTATTTTTAAATGGCAGCACTTATGCAGACTATCCAAATTGACAGGGAGAATATGAAATAATGTCTTTCCTCTGTCCTTTTTTTTTTTTTTTTAAATGAAATTTTTTGTCTTTTACAAGATGACAGGCTAGTTTTATGATAGCTTTGATGTGACATAAGCAGCGCATCCATAATCCAGCATGTCACAGCCATTTTTAATACGCATGGTACATGCTCAGCTAATCTAGGAATCTCAATGAATTATCCATGTTTTGTATTTTCTCATAAGGAGCCGAGAGTTCTCTAGTTAAGGAACAAGTGTGGTAGTCAAAGTTGTCTGGTATTTGTGCCTCACTCTGCTGTCATCTAGTTTAAACAGACTCTTCTGTATGGAGACAGGCATAGCAAAAAAGCCACCAAGTAGAAGATAAAGATGATTTTGAATCAGAAATAATGTGTAAATAGATTTTTAAATGAAGATAATAAATTATGAGGCTGAACTGGGGGACTGGCAAGTTCTCCTTGTCTTGTAATAAGTGATTCTTTAAAAATGTCTCTTTCTTATGATGGGCAGTGATGTCTATATAATAAATGACCAAATATATGATGAATCTACTCAAATCACGTGGAGACTCTTCTCCATCATGATCTAAGTATGGTAACTTGTCAGAGCAATAACTTTTAAGGCAAAACCAGGGAAAGACACCTGGAAAGGTCTTGATTTTGGTTGACTGTATACGCATCAGGTTAAGATGATTAACTGAGTTGTTACTGATACATAGAATAAAATTATTTGCCAGGAATCCAATATATGGGAATCTAGACCCTCTCCTATTTTTACAATTTAGGTTAGAGAATTCCTATATGAACAAAAAAAGAAAAACCCAAATCAAGTCCACCTGAGCCCACTGTGTGGCCTTTTTTCTCTAAGGAAAGATGTTCAGTTTCAATAGGAGACATGATGAACCATGATGGAGAGTGCCTCCCTGCAGAGATCTGCTCTTATGGCATCTGACTGCAGAATGAACAATATGAATGAAAACTCACTGAGTATGAGTCTGCTTTTCTCCCAGGAGCCCCATTTTCAAAGCAAACATATTAACCTAAGCTACAAGACACCAATACCACCACGTTGTATAATGAAAAGCGTTTTACCTAACTAGAGCTAGTCAAAACATGATATGAAGTCAGGGCTTGTGTAACAATTTAAGTGATGGTACTTCAAATAAGGATGTTGCTAAGCTTTTACAGTTTCCTAGAATCTTTCAGAAGAATTAAAGAAACTGCCTTACTTACTAAGGTTTTTCTGAAAAAAAATTCCAGTTCTTAAGTAGTTTTTTAATAAATAAATAATGAAATTATTCTCCTTTTTTTGAGTCATATCAATATAATTAAAAATATAACCCAAACCATTAAAATATTCACTGAGGCTTTCAAAGAAGTCTTTGATATGAGTTCCGATCTTCATCCTTAAAAAGATTATGCAGTAAAAATTTTCATTATGGCAATGGGAGCAGAATTGGAGAAATTCCAGAAACTTTAGAAAAATTATTCCTATAATATCTGAAGATAAATTCTGTTCTCGTTTGTATCCAGTGCTCTACAGGTTCCAATAAAAGTCGGTCAAGCATGCATTTCAAGGCGGTTTGGCACATAGTTTTCCAATTTGGAAGGTTTATGACTTCAAATGCTTTTTTTTCTTGGGCCAGCAGGAACAAAAAATACAATGGAAGTGTGTGCTGGCTCTAGAGGGCTAAGTGCTTTGCACTTTTCCATAAAGGCCTCCCCTGAGGATCACCGACAGTGACACTTATGGGATTCAGGAGAAACTATTTCCAGCTGCCTTCCTTGAGCTGTAAAGGTGGAGCTACATTTTTAGAGTAACTTTTGTGGAGAGAATATGAAACATTAGTGATGTATTTGTGGGGATACCACAGAAACATTAAAATGAAGTTATATCTTCAGTATTTTCTCCAGTGTTAAAGACAGTTTAAGTAACTTTATCTTCCATGACAGATAAATAATACCCATGGAAAATACAAAAATAATTTACATTTCAAAGTCTAACATCCTGGCCTAACAAAGAAATAAAAAATTAGGCATAATAGTGAGGATATGTATTCCAGATCTTGTTTTGTATAGTATTGTATTTTGAATTTGATTGTGCTTTAGATGTATACCATTCTTTAGAGAGGCAGGAATATTGCCTACTCAGCAAACATGGCTTTGGATATTCAGGTTAGGACAACTGAGAGGTCCAAATTGCATTTCAAAATGGCTTTGTGATTTTAACATATTTTAATTTGTATGCTAAAGAGGTTGTGTCTTATACTGGAACGTGAGTGCTGGAGGAAAAGAAAAAGATTATCTCCAGCGTTTGAAAGGTCTATCATCACACCAAAGGTAAAGAAAATGTGTAGTTAAAGGAACAGCATCAGGCATTATATTGTCTCTACACATTTTATTGTCTCAATACTGTTTTGCCCCAGGTAAGCAGCAAACACTCCAAGCAATCTGTTTTGCAGGATGCTGGAACTGCAGTAGCTCAGGTGCAGGTTTTACAAGCCTGCCTTGCACTTTAAGATATTTCCAACCAGAACCAATAAATTCTGACTATTTCAGACTATAGTTACAGGAGCAAATGAAGCCAGGAGCCAGGGACAACTCTGGCATGTTACATTTTGACCGGGATCATGTAAATTGTTCTGGTTGTCTGCCTGTGAGGGGTGCTGTATATGGGTTGAGAGGGCAGGAAGTATGAAAGCAGGGAGAAAGATCATTCCTCTGCTCTGCAACACATCCTTCTTTCCTGCAATCTGTTGCCTTCTATAAAGGGATTTAATTAACACATCATTTTTCTTCTTTATGAAACTATCTTCTCAGAGATCAACTGACTCACAACAGAGAATATATTAGTTAGCTAAAACCAACCTCTCTTTTTACCCTCCCTCCTCCCTACCACAGTAGGCTACAGAGTAGAGCTCAATACTTCTTGTTTGTAAATAAAATTGCACTATCTCTCTTGACACCTTGACCAGGGTTCTTGACTAATTTTTCTTTTCTTGATTACCACAGTCACAGGCTGGTGACTTTTTGACCCATGAGAAAAAGACAAAGTGGCATAGTACTGTGTAAGTAGCTCCCAAGCTGAGGATTTGATTGATCTACTCTACGTAGGAAGTAATTCTTCCATTTATTAATATTACTTATGAGCTGAAAATCTGAAAGCTGAGGATCCTAAATTGATTCACATTTAACATAAGACATGATTAAAACTGTGACAAGAAGTCCAGCAGAAAGGAGGTAGCATGCATATCAGATGGTGAATATGGGAAAACTACTCAGGGAATATTCTGAGCTCTTTATTGCTTTGATGGTTTTTTCCACCTTCACACTGCTTATTAAAGAAATGGCATTATGAGGAAGAATCTCATCCGATATGTAAAGTTTTCTTCAAGATCCTTTGACTGTGGTGGGCCCATCAGGTTCAGCCTAAATCCCTCCCTAACCTCCCCCAAAAGTATTAATCAAGGAAATCCCCCTCCATTGCAGTAAGGAAGGTTGAAATACTATTAAAAGTCTTAGTGCTACTCCCAGTATAGCCCTCTTCATTTCTTATTTTGAGCCTATCCTACCAGTTTTTTGCACCTCTTCTCTAATAGTCAAAAAATAAATAAATTGTTGCAAGTGTTCAAACAAGTTATAAACTAGTACTGTAGGGAGCCTACTTGTATTAGCTCCTCTCTTGCAACCTGTTATTCACTACCAAGGAGTAAGCACTTCTAATAGCTGCTCACATCTACTTGCTCGATTTCAAAAAGACAGTCCCTGGCTACCTCTTCAGCTTGAGAAAAGAGCTTAATGAACAAAGACTCTTTGTTGTTCTCCTTTATATCCCATCTTAAAACTTGCCTTTGTCACGTTGGCTGCAATGATGCAGAGTGCAGTCTCTGGGGCACAGAAGATCATTTGCCTCAGCAATTAGTACAGGCTGCCTTGACTTGATTTTTGATGAAGAATTTCAAAACTTTATTTCCTGAAATCTTAGTGTGTAACTGATGATCATTTAGATTTTCTTCATACAGCAAGAACAAACAAACGGTTCTTGCTGCTTTCAGAGACAGCCACAGTTTTAGGACTCTGGCTTTGGCATTCATATATATGTTGTGTAAGTTAAGTTTTCAAACCTTTAGGTTGGGTTCAAAATGTTTGGAGGAAGCTTAATGGAGACTTCTAGATTTACCAGCCTAGAGGTCCCAAATTTAAGCAAATGTTACAAATGAAGCAAGAATTATTCAACATTTAATTCAAGCACTCTGTTCCTCCACAGGTAGGTGGAGGAACAAATGTTTAGAGTTGCTAATAAATGTTTAGAGTTCTGTGTCTGATTCCTAGAATCTCTTGTGGCGACAATTGTATAATTCAACTTTATATGGTTCAGGTTTTAGCTCACATTGCAGTAATTCATGCTTATAAGGTAAGGAGCAAGATGGCAGTTAGTGCCTTCCTCTCTCTTTGCAAATCTACTGTGCTAACCTCATTAACAAATAACCAGAATTCTTGAGCCTTTCTATATGCCTGATTTTCAGCATGGTAACCACAGCGGTCACTCCGTGGCTGTAACATGGGTCTTTTTAGTATTTTATAGTATTTGAATCTTTCTCAATAAACTTAACGAGTTTAATTATGGGAATCCATAATTAATTAACATTTTTTTAAAAAAAAGATATTTCCTCAAACATCTCGCAGTGTATACATTTTTAGAGACATCCTCCTGAGATATCAGAGTGCAGAGTTGCTTAAGTATGTTCCTTTCTGTGGAACCTGTATTTTCATTATACTATTTACTCTAAGGGCAAACCTTGGTAAAGGGAAAAATGATGTGAAGATTCAATATCAGCTGCTGTAAAATTAAATAAAACAGCTCCTATAAAAAAAAAGCGTCAAACCTACAATGTCAGAGCAGAAGCGGTCAAACAATAAAATATCCATCGTCTCCTGTCAAAGTAAATCACGCTAACAGGTTGCTATGGCTCAGGCGTTATGAGATACTTGATAGCAATATTTTTAAGATTGGAAATCTATATTATCTAACAATAAAGGAGGCACAGTGAGAAATGTTTATCTCAGGTTATGAACACACTTCTAGAAGAAAGCAGGTGACATGGATCGCCTGGCATGTGACTTTAATTTCCTGTGATCAAAGTTAGGCATGTATTTTTCTCCTCAAGTCTTATATAAAAATACTGCTTAATAATTTTGTCTGCTTTGATCTATAAATTTAAGAAACACTTTTGACTAGTTCTTGTGCTTCATGGTAGCACAAGGATAGTCTGCATGAGTCCTCCTGGACCTGAGTTGCCAACCGGACATAATTGATGAGACAAATTCAGCCCCATTAGTGCACTCTTGGCTTCCACAAATTCAGTGCTGAGTCATGAAAAATTCCTTCTCTGTTCTCCCTAACATGTTCCACGTGATAGATATTCTCTGAAGATGTGAACTAATCAGACTCCACAGTTTCAATCACAGACAGACCTACTCCACCCCTGATTCATGAATATGGGAAGGAAAAATGTTCCCTCATTTCCTTTTCATTTGCTTGCTATTTGGTATGTGAAGCCAAGCTCAGAAGACATAACACCTTTTGTGTGCATGTAGTGGTGAAGGTGCTGGAATAGGAATAGAAACAAATGTGTGACTTTCTAGAATAAATTCAGTAACCTTGTGTGTTGCTTTTGGGTAATGTTTATGATTGACCTGAATTTGCAAGGGGCACAGGGTAACGTTTCTTTACTGAGGAAGGCAAAGGTTTGCCATATACTTCCTGCTCTATACAAACTTCACAGCTCCTTAACGTAACAGGTTGTTTAGTCAATGTCTGTCTTTCTGTTTTGTTTCTGCACACACAGCACAATCAGAATCAGATTTGGTCTTTAGGCAAAAATCTACCACAAATAATTATTAAAGTCTTTTATTAGTCTATTGCCAATTATCAAGCTGAGAATATGCTGCAAGGAAGATGGTATGTAGGGAAGAAGACATGACACACGGGGAATAAATCTGAATAAATACGCTGAAACACAAAGTCAGGTTTAGAGCTGGACCATTTCATTAGCTTGATAGCTTTTTTTTTTTTTTTTTAATTTAGGAGTATACTGATACTAAACAGGCAATGAGTTTGCATGTGCAATTAGATTTCGAAATGCAAAATTTTACTTTTGAGATTTTGCTCTCTGCTTTTTTTTTCCCACACTTTCCCAATTTTACATCATATTTTTCACTGTGTTTCTAAAACTTCACAAAAACTTCTGAAATATCCATTCTCCCATTCCATACCTCTTGGAATCTGCACGCCTGAGCAAAACCAGAGTTTGCATTGCCAATAGAGCAGACATGGAAACGAAACACTTCTGATTTCTCTCACCCAGAATTTTTTAGCTAGAGTCCATCTGCTCACCAGTGCCTATTTAGGAATGCATAACACCTTTTCCTTCTTCCATAGCAGCCGAACTGTACAAGAGTGGGTGGAAATATTAAAATGACACTTTTGAACTAAACTGTAACTTTTTATTAAATGAGAGGGAGGAGAAAAGAAAAAGTGGCATGTCATTTATAGTTTCTGAGCTGGAGCTGAAAATGCAAAATCTATTTGGTAAATTAGTCATGGTTATACTTTTAGCAGCAAAGAGAATTTGCTACTGTAGGAGGAAATCTCTCTCACCTCTGACATCAAGAAGTAGCCTTTTGGGTAAATAGCTCATATTGACTGTAGTCCATTGTCAGGAGAAAAAAGGTCACTTAATGAAAAAAAAGTAGTTTTTATGAGGATTTTAAATTTCTACGTAAAGATGAGGCCATGATGAGGCTATAAAGGTGATACTTTTAAAAGTTTAGTATTGAAATGATCCACTCAAAACTGTTGCATATGATGTTTCACCCACAGAAAAAATGTGAATGCAAAATTTAGCACTCATTCTGAACTGAGAGTTAGGAGCAATCATCAATGGACTTGGATTCCACATGTAAATGGCTCGAAGAAAGGAAATATTGTTTCCTATCACATTTCATTTACCAGTCCATTGTATCACAGAATTCAAGCACTTTCTGACTTTCTGTAGTGAACATTTTACTCCTCTTACCTGGAATAATATAGCTGACATTACACAAAGCAGCTGTTAGACATGTTCATTTACTGTCGCTTTCACTTCAAATTGCAACGGCTGCTGTCATATTATGCTACTTTTAAAGATGTGCAGATATTCTATGTCTGCCATGCCTGTACTTTTCAGAAGAGATACAAAACTCTAAGTCCTGCTCATGTGCAGTCATAAAGGATCTTGTACAATCAAATCTTCAGCTCTTACTGTGAATGCCACAGTAAAACTCTTACTGCTGTAAATATTTTCTAAGGTTCACAAATGTGATGGATTGAAATGTTGTTAATGTCTTAAACATTGTCAAAATCATAGAAAGCCTTTTTTTTCAAGCTGCAAGGAAGCAACACCCTGTCTCGGAAGCACTTTCCAGATATGCTTCCTGATTGGAATGGACCATGAAGGGGAACTTGAGAAACGACTGTTGTCTAATCATTTCAAATCTGAGGAGAAGGAAGCAAGACTCTCGGGTGGTGAAGAAGGGGTTTGGGTGTGTGATGACGAAATCTCTCCACACTAAACAAGAGTAAAGTCCTTCTCTGGGATGATCACATACACATGGGATATTCATTGGTGGTGGTAAAAATTTTCTTTTTCTTCTTCTGCTATGATCCAGTTATTATAATTATTAGATATGCCTCTACCTGAATTAAGGTGCAAGTGAGACCATATGCCAAAGTCAATAGTATGAATTTTATTTAACAGTGATGTGAGGCACAGAGAGAGAAAGAAATAGGAAATTGGGGAGAGGGGAAGGGAGAGAGTGACAGAGAGAGATTAATAGAAAAAGTATCACCATTCTGTGGAACACAGTGGCATCACATGGGTCTTCTTCTGATCTTCTTAGTGGTGAAGATCCCACAAGACATCGAGTCCAAAGGATTAATTTAAGTTCAGGAGATGCTAGGCACCTTCCCTGGAGGCAAGGGAAGTCTCTTCAGCCTCTTACGACAGGCTGTGGATTTATTACCTCACCTGGATCATGTGCAGTCCTCTAGTGTTGGAATGCCTCAGGAATGAGTCCAGGGAATGCTTTGGGGGGGTCTTTGATGGTTTATGGCAACTCCATCCTCAAACAGTTAGAGTTTCCATATATAAAAAATTTTCCTGTTTAGTCAAACTTTTCATCCTGAAGCATATCTTTTCTTTGAGATGTGAATAGCAATCAGGTCTACCTTGCACATGACAAAATTTGATCTCATTGTTTAATAGTTTTAGTTCTTCAAGTATTGTCACTGACATATGAGATATATATGCAGTATATTCCTATAAATATGTACCATCTTCTTTTTCCTCTGGTCAAATTTTGGTCTTATATCGAAAAAGACCAAAAAAAAGTAAAAAGATTGTATTTTGTTTCAGAGGCCTCTAAGCACCCTGAACAAGACACTTTTCTTATTGAACACACAATCCTTGCTGTTCCTGCATTATGTAAAGTGACAGTAGAATTGTTTGTTCTGAACTGCTCTTTATTATATTAGAACCATTTTTTTGTGTGCTCTTCTGCATCAAATGCCAGGTGACAACATATTGACATACTTTACATTAGTGATTAAATGATAAACAACGGAAACCAAATTATCTCCAGTCTTTCATCGCATATGTTTTGCATAAGTTGCTCTTTCTGAAAGTGTCAGGTTGCCATTCTTCCATCAGGCAGGACACAGTTCAAGTAATTTGCATGGCTCTTGAGCATGTTTCAGTGAGTGGCTGGTGGTATTTTTTTCTGTGTATGAAATATGTTATCATAGTGCCATTATGGAGAGGTTTGGAAAAAAGTTCTTAACTCACTACAGGTGTCACACTTGACTGCTACTGTAGGTAGCACTGAGTCTAAAACCCACCATAGTGTGCTGGGGCAGAGATGTAAATATGCCTCTGCATTTGGTTGCTAAAGATTTCTTCCTATATATTCTTCCTATATATTCTTCCTCCTACACAGGAGGTTTCTGATGCCTTGCCTTGCAGATGTTGTACCTCAATTACTATCCTTGAATCATGAGCTGACTATTGGACTACACTTGTTGGAAAATCTATTTAAATTTCCCACTTTATAGGGCTTTTCAGTCCCTAATATCTCAGAGCTGTGGAGTGACTGGCTTTGAAAAATCTACACTTCTGAGCAGAAATTCCCGTTGCCTTGGAAATGCAGGGAAACTGTTGAAGCTGCAAATAAGTCTGATGGTATCAGATGCAAGGTTAGTGTCTCTTAAGAACTTGGAGTAACAAGACAATTTAGCATTTACACCGCATGATCATTTACAGGTGAGGTATATTGAGATTGCTATTATTGCTAACCACATTTTCCAGAAGAGAATATTAATCCTGCGAAGTTGAGAATCTTAAAGTGTGGCTCTAGATTACATACAAGTTACTGCATATGCAAATTAAGACCATACATGAAACATAGTCCTCTGAAACATTCAATGAACTATAACATTATATATTAAAAAATTCAAAAAAAATAAACTAAATCAAAAGCAAAAACCAAGAAACCAAAACAAACCAGCATAGCTAAATTTAAATATCAGTATTTACCAGATGGTGCAAGGATTCCTGAGGTTGGGTAAAGCTGGTGTTTGACCCTCCCAGAGAAAAAAAACAGAGCAGTATGATACGTTGAGAAATAACCAGTTTATCTGAATGTTCATTCAGGGGCTTAATGCTCTTTGTGGGTTTAATAAGGAATGTGAGTACATCATGTGCGGTGATTGTTTCCTCAAACTGGCCAAGGCCAGATGCATGATCTATATCTAGATACTCTACATTTGAGACATGCATGGACAAGAGTGGAACAAGACACAGACAAGCTCCAACACCTCCCATGTCTCCTTTCTTGTAGTTTGAGTTCTACATAATCCCTCTGACAGATCCCTCATCTTGAAAATAGGGGAATGAAGCAAATTACACGCACTGTGGCACTCTCTTCACAGATCTGTTTAGAAGCAATCCATGGGATTTCAGCGCTTCTATCTCCTTGATTTCTTGCCTATCATTTTGGACATAATTAAACTCAGCTTAAATATCCCAAACCTAGAAGTCTAAATATGAGTTATTCATTCCAGACTATCACTGGGAAAAAAATAGCTCCAATGTAAAAGCTGATTGATCCTAGGAAATGTAGACAAAACAGGTAAGATTGACTATCCTATAGAGGATCCTCTTTCTCTACATTGACTATAAAAAGGCCTGAGAATGACTTGTTGAAATTCTGTTACCATATGTATGTCTGAAATTAATTGAAATGAATCCCAGTACTTAAGCATCTTAATCCAGCCCTGACACCTCAGTTTGATAAAATCTAGAATCAGTGTTTGCCAAAGGTACAGAGGTTATAGCAGCTGTTGTCAGAAAATGCACTCAAATTTTAAGGACCAGCAAACTCTTCAGAGCCCTACCTTGCCTATGATTTCATGTCTGTCATTCTCCTGATGTAGATTTTTGGTGGTGTAAATACCATGACTTCAAGACCTGGAAGTCACAAACAACAAATGCTTGACTCAGAAACTATTGTTAGTCTCGGGCAGGTGACAGTATCTTCTTACAGCTTTTCTATTTAAAAAAAATCTACGTGGGGCAGGTCTTCTGTTTCCTGGTTTAGTATTTTACACAATAACTTATTGATTCTAGATGAAAAATGCTGCCATGTCTACTCACTACTAATGTGTTTTCAAACTGCTTTAGTACACATATAGAAAGTTAAGAAAGTTTTACTTAAACTGCATAAATAAAGTATTGAGTTCAAAATTTCAATTAGAATAATACAAATATTTTTGGCAAACAAATAAAATTAAAAATTAAAAAAGATAAACTCTTCCAAATAGTTTCAGATTATCTTGTTCAATTTTCCTGTTGCATTTTCTAATGTTGGTCTTTCTTCAACAGAAATGTCATTTTAAGAAGAAAAAATTTACATAGTTTCATTAAAAATGCCAAAATGAAATGTTATGACATTTTAAAAATTAATCATTTAATTGAGAATAGATGGAAGTAAAATATTTTAACTTTTAAAAATCCCTCTTATTTTAGTAAAATTATTCACTTGAGTTGATAATTCTTTATGCAGAGAATGTGCTATTCATAGAAAAAGTACCACTCAATTCTATGAGAAAACCTTCTAGAGAATAAGTATAGGCCCTATTTTTCTTTTTTCACTAGTTTTATTCTTACTAGCCTTAATGTTTCTCCACTTAGTGCTTTCTGTAAACCCTAGTCTTAACTGTCCAATTTATCCAGAATATTGACGTTGAACTCAGAGGATACAATACTTGGCAATTTTACTTGCTTAAAAGTTGGTGTAGAACTCCCTCCCCCATTTCATATATAGTTAGATTTTTCTGAAATAAGGGAAATATTGCCATGTCATTGAGGCATTGCAGTTAAAAAATATTCAGTCAATGCAGTTCAGGTTCTGTGAGTTTACGGTGCTGAGAATATTGCCCCCGATTTTTGCTGTGAGAAGTCAACCTCTGAAATAATTATGGACCTTCCCACACTTGTCCCTATAAAGAAAACATTGCTATCCTTCTGGCAATCATTTGCAAATATTCCTCTTTTCTATCAGTCAGCATTTGGGCCCAAAGTTACTGTAGAGTATTTCTTGAAATAACCATCGTCCTTTCAATTTGGGTTGGAGAACTCGGTGTGGAAGATGACATTTTGTTTTTCCTAATAGCTAACAGATTTTTATTCACATATTTTTCCTGTGAACTTTCAGTTCCTTGTCCTCATGGAATGAGCTGCCACTCACATTTTTAAATGACTCATTATCTTCTTAGGTGAACTGGTCTATTTCTTACACTGCTTGGTACACTTTAAGAATACAGCCCCTTCCTTTTAGCTACATGCTACCTAACCTTTGCAAAGCTGACAGTTCCCTGGTGTCTCAGCAAGAAAATTCATTACTTTTTTTCCCCAATAAAAGACAGTTGCTCTATCCCAGAGACATTATAAGTGAACTTTATACTTTGCTTTAGATCTGAGGGTGCTATGGATGTGTACCTAGTTGAAAGAAAATCATCAGATAATTTTGATTCTCTAATAAAATAGGCCCAGTTTGTGGCCAGTTGAGTTTTTGAATTACTACTTTCCTTTTGTGAATGTTATATTTTATTCATTAAGTAAATATCTGCAAAATGAAATAAAATAGCTGCCTAGACTGTTTACACAATCCACCTCCTCTTCCTGGACTACTCTAGTACATTTGCAAGAAGAGAGCATGTGTGATTGATGTTTCCAACATTTGTTCTCTATGCAGCAAATTTTGATACAGACACTATACCAATACCATTAAATTTATAATAACAAATGTGTTTTACTTTGAAGTCATGTAGCGTATGTCTCAATGCCTATTAAACTATTATAGCAGTTATATATCTATAAACTGGCTAATGATACCTTCATAATATAAAATGTTAACAAAAGGTATAAATTCCTCTTAATCATTACATTTATATAAAGATAATGTCAATAGTAGAAAAATTTATAGGAATCAGGACAAAAGGAGATAAGGTACATGGAGAACAGGAAGGTGATTCAATACAACCAGCGCAGATTCACCAAGGGCAAGTCCTGCCTGACCAACACCCTGGCCTTCTATGGTGGAGTGACTACGTCAGTGGACAAGGGAAGGGTTACAGATGCCCTTTATCTGGACTTCTGTAAAGCCTTCAACACGATTCCCCACAACATCCTCCTCTCTAAACTGGAGAGAGATGGATTTGAGGGGTAGACTCATATATAGACAAGGAATTGGTGGGACAGTCACATCTGCAGTCCCAGCATAAGAAGGACAGTGATGTGTTGGAGCAAGTCCAGAGAAAGCCACCAAGATGATCAGAGGGATGCAGAATGTCTCCTATGAGGAGGGATGGAGATAATTGCGCTTGCTCGATCTGGAATAGAGAAAGCTTCGGGATGACCCAATTGTGGTTTTCCAGTAGCTGAAGGGAGCCTACAGGAAATATGGAGACTATTTACAAGAGCACGTAGTGACAGGACAAGGGGAAATATGTTAAAACTGAAAGAACGCAGGTTTAGATTAGATATTAGGAAGAAATTCTTTGGTGTGTGGGTGGTGAGGCACTGGAAGAAGTTTGTCCAGAGAAGTTTGTCCCATCCAGAGAGGTGGGATGCCCCACCCCTTGTAGCGTACAAGTACAGGTGAGATGAGGCTTTGAACAACCTGCTCTACTGGAATTTGCTCTTGCCTATGGCAGGGGAGTAGAAATAGATGATCTTTAAGGTCCTTTCCAAACCAAATCATTCTATGCTTCTATGAAAGACTAAAAGAGAGAGTTGAAAAGTTAGAATTACACCTTATTCATCCAAAGAATATGGTCTTTCCAAAAAAACACATCACCTTTAGAAAACATGCAGACATTTCTCTTAGGCACTCCTCTTTCAGAAAAGCTATAATTTCCTCTGGGCATCACACTTATTTTTTACTTTTGTTGGCAATGAGGGACAAGGACAAAAGAAAGGCTGCCTTTCTCATAATCAGTCCTAGTCACACCTCAAATCAATGTTTACAAAGTGCTGTCTAGGCCTGCCCAGACCAAATATCCAGGTAGGAGGGGCTCTCTGGGATATGGGTGGCATCACACTGGTGTTGAGACTAAACAAAAATTGAAAAAACACTATATTTTTAGAGAAGCTTTTCAGCAACATAAGGAGATAATAATTATTTGATCTAAACTACAGAATTTTCTTGTGAGATATCTGCATAGCTGGACTATGTGTTATGATTCATATTTATTTTCAGTTATTTACAGACACAACACATTATTATCAAGATAGAAGACTTGGGCACATTCAGAACCTCTAGAGTTAGGCAGCAGCTAAATTGTTCTTTGTTTGAAATTTTGGACTCAGGTACTTATATCCATTTGTGATTCTAATGCTTTATCTATATGAATCCTGCCACTATGACCCCAGATCTTGGCAGGGACACGCTGATTTGAATTCAGCTTAATAAAAACATTGGGAATCAACAAATACATGGTATTTTTCAGAAATATGGAGAAAGGCAACAGCAGTAGCAAAATAAATATAGCAGAAATAGCTAAAATAAACAATAGAAGTGAGCTGTTAGTCATGCTGCATCTAAAAGGCTTCAGATTTGGATTCTCCAGTTGTCAGCAGCAGGTATATATCTTTTTCAGCCTTACTAAAACACTGGAGAGATAGAGACTATAGATGACTCATTAGGACTAGGTTGATGGAAACTAAATCACTTGTAGACAACAGGAAGCTCAGGCTTAGAATAATATTTCTGTTGAAGGTAATACCAATCCTTGGTGTGCTTATCATTAATTTGAGATGTATAACTAATCCCATTCATTCTAAAAAGTGTATTTTTGAAGTTTTTGTAATTCTACTAGCGTCTGTGGAACTACACACCTGCTTAAAATGAAACACATGCTTCTGTGCTTTGCTGGATTTGAGCTTTGGATTTAGTAAAAGCTTAAAGACTGACAATAATAATAACAATAAAACTGCTATAATTAAGACAGTGACACTAAGATGGTTACCGCTGTGGCTACACTGAGCCATATATACTGTAACATACAGCATAGTAACTGTAATTACACACTTCACTAGTTTTTATTGTAATGTATGCTATAGTGTAACTTAATTTCCATCTTGTGCATATTAACCCAAGATACATTTGGAGTGTTTACTACCTGGGTTGTTTTAACAGGAATGAGGATTATGTGTTTAATGTGCATGTAGAATAAAAATAACATTTGCATTACTTATTTGGAACCAAGAGTTATAATGAAACCTTGTGCCTTCTAACCACAGGACTTTTGAATATTAACTTATTAAAACAGCCCGTTTTGAGACTATATTTAAGCAAAATTTTCACTTTATAACCCTACAGCCTTGAGTTCCTAAAATATTGCTTTTGTTGTCAGACCCCCTTCAGGCAAGAGCTCATTATGTTCAAAGGCTAATCAATGTATATAATTGCAAGGCAGACAATGCTGAGCTACAGCATTGTCAAATTAAATCCAGTTTCACATACTGTAACTAGTTAAGTACTTGAGTGTTTCAGCAATTTATGTTATATGGGGTACCAAATCAACTTGGCTGCATTTAAAAGAATACCATTGCTGGAATGCCCTTTTCCATCTGTGGGGTTTATAATTCAGTCGTTTTAATGTGCTTAGAGGTGAGCAAAGGTGGTATACAAGCCCTTGAGCCAGCTGCAATAATTCTCCTTCCCTTAAAATCTGCAAAATTAAAAAGCTGTAAGTTGGGTTGCTTTCGAACACTTTTTCTTTACAAAATAAGAATGGCTCCTTTTTGCCAGTTTGGGAGGTTTCATTTGTATCCATCAAATGAAAAAAAAAAAACCAACCATTTTTCACACTAAGGTTATGCAACTCAGCAGTCCTGCTTAGTAGCTGGTGTAAAAATTAGGGGGGTAAAACATGTAAATCAAGCTCTTTTCTGGTACCAGGGGCAGTATCTGAGTTTCCAGCTGAGTTTTGCCCACGGTCAGCTACAAAAAAACACTTGTCCATCTTGTTTCTTCAGTCTCCTCTGCTTCTGCTTTCTCAAACTGTTATTTTTTTTATTTTATAAGAATCTGTGGGTTTGTATCAGATATTTACAACCTTACCTTTGTTCTCAAACCTCTTCTCATTTGTGAGTATTAAATAGAAACTATGAATGAGATCTTCTCAATTAGGATCAGGATGTTTTTTGCATATGCAAAAAATGATGACCAAAAAAAATTTTCTGGGATCGATGGTCAATAATTTTCTCTCCCCTAAGTCATTTGGGAGGCTTATATTCCCAACAAACCTGACAAGTAACATAGTTTTTTGAAATGTTTGCCACAGACAAAGAATTTATGGTTTTCTATTATTATTTCCAATTATATAAATTCTTATCATATATTTAATTTTCAAGAATCCCACTGAAAAGGTTATATCTCTCTCTTCTTTTAGTTCTTTTCAGGCTATTTCTTTTGGGAGCTATGAGGAGTCATATTCTTGCAGATATTTATTTATTTACTTTTGAACACCTTCTGATTGGTTCGTTATAACTAATGGAGTAGTTCCTATACACACATTTACATGCACTTAATGTGTAGCATGCCATCTGGAACTAATGATCTTGTAGAGACAACTTACTTGATAATAAATCACTTTCAATTCTGTATTAAGGCTCAGTTTGCCACTTTTCCCCATGCAGAGAAGACCTTAGTATAGCAGTAATACCCCTGACATCACTGATGTGGGATAGAGAAAAAATTCTTCACTTGATTTGTGTGATTCCATACAATTATTTAGGTTTGCATAAGAAACAGACTGCCTCCATTTTGACATAAAACAATTTTAAAACATAAAACCATTTAAACACTTTTAATCTTAAGAAGAATGGAGACTGTTATGACTAAACATGTTCTTTAAGGATCTTTGTAGATTACATATTCATACATATCTGTTAAAACTTTAAATGACAATTTTGATTTGGGATTTATGTTACTAAATTCAAGGGTAATTTTCCTTTTTTTTTTTTTTTTTT
>VXBA01003765.1:83036-112351 GCA_013399895.1 Serilophus lunatus | reverse complement strand
TTTTTTTTTTTTGTCTTCCTTTTCTTCCTCCACCCCATAAAGCTGATAACAACCTGGATGCATTTGTTCTAAGACTTTTAAGGAATTATCTATTTTAATTTTGGTTTGCCCTTCATAACGACATCTTCATCTGTTTTGTAAAGAAACATATCTTTCTGTGTGTGCAATATATGGTCCCAGAGATGATAGATTTTGCTGAGGGGCTGAGAACAATGCGGTCTCTGTGAAGCAGAACTAATTACCACGGATACAAAATTGTATTGAGGTTTTGAGGACCCAAATGATCAGCTTTGTAGGCTGCTGTCCTGTGCCATTAAGTTATTAATGCACAAGGAATCTTTAACATGGTGCAGCACCACAACAGGTAGGCATGTATTCTGCTGAATTTGAGATTGTAACACCAACAGTTTGCAAAAGATTTTTTATGTTTCAGTGTTCATCTCAAGGTTAGCATACTACAGAAAAATAATGTTCAGGCTTCAGGTAGATGACCAAGTTTCTGCCCTTGTCCCGGCTTGAGGTTAAACTAACTGTACAGAAAAAAGTAAAATGCTCTGGGAGTTAAAAGAGTGCAGAAAAGAATGCACATGGGAAATGAAATAGCTGGTCAAGAAATGGAAAAAGGGAAAATCAGGTTAGAGAAGCATGTGTTTGATGCTTCTTGAGGGTGATGCTGGGTAGCCATGCCTTTCCTCACTAGAGGACAATAAAGCAAACCTGTCAAATATGCCTCAGTGACCACAACGGGAAGGGTTTTCCTGGATGGCTGGAAAACACTGGATTGAAATCTCCATTCACAGAATTATCTGCTCATATAAAATATGTACATAAGGTCCAGTAATGTTAATGCAAGTTAACAGAGTGGTAATAGACATCAAATTTGATCTTTAAGTTTCCAAAAGCTAGGGATGAAATAAGCTTGACATAGGGATGCCTCAGGTTTCAAAACCACCTCTGTTGTTTTTTTCTCTCTCATGTGTCTGACACCTTATTCATTCTCAATACGTCTTATTTTCTCTGGGTAGACCAATTTTGTAGCCTTTCTTCACGCTTTCTTGCATTCTAGCCTAGTTTCTCTTGTGGAATTAACTAATCATATTTCTCTTTTGCTAAGGGTAAGGGTTTGTTCTATTAGACTGCAATCTTGTAATTAAAGAAAGCTTACAATGCCAGTGTCAATCACACTGCTCTGCAAGTGGATAGCAATGACCTCAGCTATGTTCCGTTATACAGCACCTTTCAGACTATGATCAGGAAAGTAATGCTTTAGGGACATGAATCCGATTCAACCTGTAACTAAGAGTTACTAAGAGATCCTCAGACATCTGCTCCTGACCCATTCTTTTCTGTGCTTTGCAAGAAAATAACCACATATGAAGAATATATGAAAGAACCTCTTTTGCTATTTTTGCCCAAAACATGCTGTGCTGATAATGCCCCTTTAGAATCCATATGGAAAAGGATCATATTATGGTTTGGGCAGGAAGGGGTCTTTAAAGGCCACCTAGCCCAACCCCCTGCAATAAGCAGGGACATCTTCAACTAGATGAGGTTGCACAGAGTTCTGTCCAGTCTGATCTTGAATGTTTCCGGGGTTGGGGCATTTACCACCTCTCTGAGCAACTTGTTCCTCCATAATAATAAAAACTTTCTTACCTATATCTACTTTTATATCTACTTTAAATCTATCCTCTTTTAGTTTAAAACCATTACCCCGTTTCTTATTGCATCAGGCTCTATTAAAAAGTTTGACCTCATCTTTCTTATAAGCCCCCTTTTAAGTAATGCAGGATTTCAATAAGATCTCCCCAGAGCCTACTCTTCTCCCAAATGAACAGCTCCATCTCTCAACTTGGCTTCATAGGGGAGGTGCTCCAATCCTGTGATGTTTTTCATTACCCTGCTCTGGACCCTCTCTATCAGGTTCACAGCATTCTATGTTAGGTGTACCAGAGCTCGATGCAGTACTACAGGTGGGGTCTTATGAAAGTAGAGCAGAAGAAAATTATCTTCTTTACCCCTCAACCTGCTGGCCACACTTCTTTTGAAGCAGACCAGGATACAGTTGGCTTTCTGGACTGTGAGTGTACGTTGTCAGGTCATGTCTGCCTTTTCCTCTACCAGCAGCCTCACATTCATCTCTGCAGAGCTCTCAATCTGCTCATCTCCCTATTTGTTATGACAGGTGTTACTTCGACTTAGGTGCAGCACTTTGCAGTTGACTTTGTTCAGCCCCATGAAGTTCTTGTGGGCCCACTTGTCCACCTTGTCCCTCTGGATAGCATCCAGTCCCTCAGCCATGTCAACTGCACCATTCAGCTTGTTTGAAAACTTGATGGGAGTGCACTTGATCACAATGTCTATGTCATTGATGAAAATATAAAACGTAAAGCATATAAACCATAAAATATAGATCCTTAAAGGACACTACTTTTTAATGATGTCCATCTGGACAATGAACTGCTGACCGCTACTCTCTGGATGCAACTATTCAACTGATTCCTCATCCACTGAACAGTCCACTTATCAAATCCATCACTCTCTAATTTAGAAAGAAGGATGCTGTAGGGAACTGTGTCAAAGGTTTTACAGAAGTCCAGCTAAAGGACATCTCTAGCCCTTCCCTTGTCCACTGATGCAGTCATTCCATCATAGAAGGCCACTAGGCTGTTCAGGCAGGACCTGTTGTTCAGGTGAAACCATGTTGGCTGTCTCAAATCACCTCCCTGTCATGCATCCATTTCTATCTATGCAGACTCTGCTCTTAGTAGTTCTTGGACAATTTTATTTACAAATAAGAACAAAGCCTCAAGGTCCATGGTTGTTAATGGTTTTTTATTCGTTGCACTGTGGTTTCATGTGTGTTACAATTATGGTCTTCAGCCCTGTGATACAGTTACGTAGATAACCTAAGTTTAAAATAATAGTTCCAAAGAGCTTTCTAGAAAAACTATTACTAAAAAAAAACCTCAAACCCAATAACATCAGCAGTTATTTTAACTTGCCCTTTCACTTCCTCCCATTCTAGGATACAAAGAAGTAAAAGAAGACATAACTAAAATCCTCTGCCTTTCGATATAAGAGGTACTTCTTTCTTGTCCATCTCAAGAGAATTTTATCCTCAGAAATGTTGATCTTGACTTGCAAGTGATACAAGTCACGGTTAAAGAAATACTATTTATTCATTCGTCCTCCCACTACTCCATTTTTATGACATATCTACACTTTGATTTGAGCATGGTGCAAAGATGACTAAGGTAGGTAGACCCAAAGCTGGTAAATATGCATAACAAAATAGGAATTTGTTAAGTTGGGTGTAAAGACTGTCTAGGCGTGTTAGTATGAAGTTTATGGGAAATCACGTCCTTTTGTTCTGTTTCTGGACTCTCTGTTGTGGGACAGGCTTCAGTTGCAATGCAACTCAGGGATCTCCCTGAGTCTTAAATCCATTCTCCACAGCATACACTCTTTGAAATGATTGTTTGTGAACATTTATTTTTTTTCTGAATTGTATTAATTTCTTGCCACATACACTTATTATGTAATTTGATCTATCAGTTCAGTCCTTTCCTAACACAATGCAGGTATAAGTGGTGACACAGTTTTCTAAAGGAAGAGATATGAAATTAGTTTCCTTTCTTGAAAATCGTTTAAAGATGAGATCTAAATACCTAACATAGATAGCTAACCTAGGTCGACAGGATTTCTTTTAAGAGGCCTTCAGAGACACTTATTTTCCCCATTAACTATATTAGAAACCTTTAGTAAAAAACTTTACTGAAAAGGCCTATAATTCACATATTAGGCCTAGTAAATAAAATTCATGAACATTTGAACATTTCTACTGAAGTATAAAATACTACCTGGGTCACAGGTTAGATTTTTGACCACATAGTAAAGGTGACGTCTGTGTTTTCTTCTCCATTCTCCATCTTTAAATTTTTGGATGATTATTAATACTTCTAGGCTAAGTGTCAAAAAATATGTTTTAATGTTTTTGAAATTTAGCAAAGTCCAAGCATTCCAGAGAACTATTTAACATAAGTAGAAATTTCAATGCTATGGCATATCAACACAAAGAATCAAATTATAGCTTAAATATTGTTTTTATTAAGTCACTGTTTGAAGAAATACACTAAATATTTTTTGTAAATACAAATTAATTTGGAAATTAAAAATATTATGTTAATGAAACTTTTTGATATCAAAGTGAGAATGGTTTAAGCTAGTGGAGCACAGGATTAACATTTAAAATGACCTTAATCAACTGGATAATTGGTTCAAAATCAACAAAATAAGACTCAACAAACAGCTAATGTGCAAATCAAATACACACGTACAAAATAAAGAGTAGCTGATGAGGCGATACCATTGCAAAAAAGTATCAGGGAGATAAAATGGAGCAAAAAGTGAATACAAGATCGACAATAAGATATTGCAGAAAGGGTAAATCTCCTTCTGCAGTATAGGAACAGTAATGTTGAAGAAAAGCAACCAGATAATTATTGCTCACTATCTAGTGCTAAGGGAGGATGCATCTAGGGTACTATGTCCATTTCAAGAAGATGAAGATAAATTGGAGAGAATCCAAGGGGGGCATACAAGAATGATTAGAGGCTGGAAAACATTACCCCTGAGGAAATGTTCTAAATAATTAGATTTGCTTATTCTAGAAAAGAGAGAGTAAGGTTGTGAGGAAAGAAGGTCTGCAAGAGAGGCATGTGGGAACTGTGGAAAAATATGCAAAACGTTGCAGTGATCTGTTGTTCTTCAAGTGTTCTGTGTTTGTGACTCAAAAACTAATTTCATTAATTCTTGAGGGAATGAGAGGGAAGATGTATTTTGCGTTAGATATTTGCAAAAGGTTTTTAGTTATTTTAATACTTTTATTTTTAAAATTATTAATTTTAATATTTAATACATTTTTATAATTTAATTTATTTCGTTGCCTTTTTTCTTTTGTCCATCCTCTGGAGAACAACAACAAATATTTGTTCATTCAATAAAGAGGAAAGAGAAAAACCTCTTTTTCATGAAATTCTGTTTATCCTGCTCTTAAGATATGTGGAAAGCTCCAAAATCTTGAAAAATATACAGGTGACATGCATGAGATATTGACGGCAATACTAAAACACAGAATCACAGAATGGTTGGGTTTGGAAGGGACAGCTGGACACCTCTGTGCTCAGTAAGGGCCCCCTAGAGACAGTTCCGCAGAGCCATGTCCAGATGACTTTTAGATACCTCCAAGGACAGTGACTCCACAATCCCTTTGGGCAACTACTTCACAGTCATCCTCACAGGATGAAAATGTTTCATGATATTCAGTGGAAACCTTCTATGTTTAAATTTGTGCTCAATGTCCTTCTCCTGTCAATGGGCATCACTGAAAAGAGCCTGGCTCAACACCTTCATTTCAGGAATTTACATACTTTGATAGGATCTCCAGGAGCCTTCTCTTTTTTCAGGCTCAACAGTACCAGCTCTCTTAGTCTTTCCTCATGGAAGAGATAGTCTAGTTTCCAGCCATTACAGCAATACTCAATCCACATGAAATAGAAAATAAAATGGAACAGAACAGAGTAGATATATAATATGAATATCTATAAAGTTATCCAGTTTCCTATTTGGAAGTGATTTGGGGAAATACAGGAGAACTTCTGACAACTTCCTGATGCAGATAGGTCTGACTATTACTCAGATTGATTATTAAAGTAATAAAACCTCATCTGCTTTGAATGGAAACCTGTCTTTTTTCCCATGAAAATGAGATCACCTTCTAAGAATCCAGCAGCAAGTGGGAAACAGGGAGTTGCAGAGTCTAAAGCCAAAGTCAGGTCATTTGTGAAATCAAGGATTTTCAGTTTTTTTGTTTCCTATGAAGAGTGAAAGCAAAGAGAGAGGTATTTCTGAACTGAGATCTTCATAATTGGGCTTTTGGATACAATTAATTTTCAGTTTAAATAATATATTTGATACATTTAGAAATATTTGCATAGTTTCTCTATAAAGAGAATGAGTAGTGAAGGAGGGAGGCAAAATGAGCACATGAATAGCCTGGGTACATCAAATATTATTATTTTTATGGTCAAAGATTAATCTATATAGAAATTTTCTGACTAGTAGGCATAGAGCACTCTTCTGCATCACTGGGTCTGTTAAATACTTCTAGCTTTAGAAAGCATTAATGTAAATGTTTAATTCCATCCATTCAGCATTTGCTTTGAAAATGAGTTACTCATTAGGAGGCATTCTTATTTGGCTCTTGGAGCATGCTGAAATCTTTCCTCTGCACTCAGCTCTCCACAGCTGTCCACCACAGCTCTCAGAAAAGTGAAAACCAATGCTTTCTTTGGCTATAGGCTCTCAGACATGATTACTTTGCTTTCTTTCACTTAGTATCTCAATATGAAGGGGCATCTTCCACTGATCTGACTAATTCTGCTACAAGAAAGATCAAGAACACTCTCTGTAAGAAAACACATTGTAGATGGTCGATATTTCCCAAATACTGGGAAACTAATGTTTAGAAAATGTTGATATCAATACCAAACTATACATCTGCTCTCATCACTTTTTACATGAAAACAAACAAACAAACAAAAACAACAGTGAATTATTGACAAGGAGCACCAGGGGGCTTTACTGGTCCCAAATCTGTCCCACCTGGGGCCTCCCTGGTCCCTGCTGATGGTCTCAAGGGCTCCATTTCAGCTCAGGTCTGGTCTCATTTTGCTCCTTCCTAGGCTCCTAGGATGGATTCACTGGGATGGATATCCCACTTATGATCTTGCCAAAGTTTTCCCGCAATGTATTATCACATTTTTCTTGTGATAGATGTTGGCATAGGAAATAGGAAAGAAATATTAAATTTTAGGTTTTTACTTCATAAATTCTATGCCAGAAATCTTTCAAGATAATGCAAAAGCAGGAATAAAAAAACCAAGGAAAAATATACAAAGTTTCTCTGAGTAGTCATTAATGACTTCTCTGTAGTGAAAATTAGAATAGTACTAAGGCCTTCTCCCAGGGTCCTCTGAATTGTCTGTGCCCTGGCCTTTAGCCAGGCTAAAGCTTGGATTGTGAGCTGAATTTTTTTTTAGTGAGCCCCACAGTGTAACAGCCCTCTTAGCAACCTATTTTTTTCATGCACACTGAGACACCTTGCTCAAGAAGTCTTCTAAACATGCACAAATAGCAAATTGCAGAATTCTTTCCATTTTTACGTAATAATTGCTAATCACCTGAGCTGCTACCAATGTCCAACTGCAAGACATCACTTCCGCCACTCGCCTTGTCAGAAGTCACTGTCATCGCTCAACTAAAATAGTCATTGCTGGAATCAACTAAGAACTTCTGGGATTAGGAGTGTAAGTTCCACAACATAGCTGAAGAACATTCCTACCTGGTCTTTCTGCAGGTCAACTACTTGCAGAAAAGGCTCTGACTAGGGAGTTAAGAATGCTGGAGAAGGCCTTTAACAGCAGTCATGTCTATTTAAACTGTCTTCCATATGTCCTCTGAAACACTGATTTATTCAGGATAACAAATAAATTCTCTTCCAATGGCCCAAAGAGAATATCTGTAGAGCAAGGCTATAAGGGCTGCCTTTTATGCCTTTGTGACTACTTTGGAACCTTTAATAATATATCCATGATAAAAACCCATAAAAACCCCATAGACATATTTGCTGGCTGTCTGCTGTATGGTTCAGATAAGAAACAAATTGTGTTACTTAGACTCATTCAAGCTGCTATTATCACGTATGTCTTGCATCACACATTCCTGATCCACAGCTTCTCACTGAAAATACTGTTTTGGTGCCTCAGGTGAGCAGGCTCTTGCTTCATAATCAGCTCAATTTTTGAATTATTCTCTAAAGTGCGATATCTGTATTTTACTGATACTGGGCAGAAGTAGTTTAAAATTTGGTCTAAAAATAAAAAGCAAGACCAGAAATTAAATACTTTTCAACATTCTCTTTAAGAAATAAGTAGCTGCAATAATGATTTAGAGCTATTTAGCCATACGCTTCGATTCCTGTATTTGCCTTGAAAGAAAGTCACTCTGTCCATTTTACCCAATCTAGTGATTTATGTTGTGTCTCAAGTCCAATGTGAAAAATTAGGGCCTGAATTTCGATTTGTTGCACCTGCCTTTATATAGCTAATATATAGTATAGATGGCTATGTCTGTGCAAGTTTGTTTGTGTCTACTCTGGTCAATGGAGAGATATAAATATTGGTAGGGCACAATTCATTTAACCAAATGTAGACATCTCCTTTAGGATGAAATTAATTTTACTTCAGCAATACTTAATTATCTCCATTGATTATTAGAAGAAGCTGGTGTGACTAATTTAGATAAGGATATCTCCATTTGGTCAGGCAAATCACACAGCATTACAGAGGGGATAGAAAAACTTTTTATAATCCTAGTAGAACTTTGGGATTTCAATATTTTGTTCTTTGCTGAACGGGTTAAAAAAATTCAGGGTTTCAGAAAATGTGTCTACTTTAGGGAAAAAAAACAATGGTCACATAAATTACTTGGGTATTCTCCTTTTGATTCTTCTGATTTTTAATACTACACAGTAATATGAATTTTATATTAAAAACAGTTTGACCTTGGTGTATGGTATAAAACTAGAAAACATGAGAAGTTAAAGATTTTGGATATTAGTCATTTCTAATATTAAAGTAATTTTTCTTTTGCTGGAAACTTCACAGGTTGTGCTTTTAGAGTTGAAGTGAATATTAAAATCAGTTTCTATCTGAACAAGCTTCTGCTTATTCAAAAGGATTGCTCCAGTATTACTCTGGGAAGTAGATTGGCGTGAAAACTGAATAACTATTTTCTGTAATAACGAAATTTCCAGTCAGCTTTGCACATCGAAACCGCAGCACTAGCAACTTCACAAATGAAAATTCAAATATCCAGAAACAATATGCAGAGTTATAGATGCATAATCTTTCAGATAAGCTGTTCTCATACAATGTCACCTGAAATTCAGGAAGTGATGAAGCATAAATTTGTCTTCCCTTCGGTCACTGAGCAGAAATCTCAGTGTTTTTCTTCTCAGAGGTACCTATTTGAAACCACACCACTGTGGAGAAAATTCTAGCTGATATGGGCCCACTCATGTCCTCCCTGGACTGTCCTAGCACCCTCAGAGAAAATCAACCCCATCTGTGTTTCACACAACTATCAATATTGGTGTCCTTTAAAGCATTTTTGTTTTATTTTTTGTCTGACATTCATTATTTTCTGGAGTATGTCTCTGTTTCAGTTCAAAGGGACAAAAAGAAAGGTTATGTCAGAGCTCATCAGAGCTTTGCCTTTGCAGCATTATGTTGTGTGCCTTGTGCCCTTACAAGGGTGCAGAGACAAAACTGAGAACAAGTCTAATTCAGGTGCTGTTAGAAGAATGTCACTGTTGGAGAAAAACGACAGTGATGTGATACACCTCCATGCCACTGATTTGGAGCGAATGTCATGGGGATCTTGTCAGTGCGTTTTGGTTTTCCCTTGGAACTGTCTGGCTTCAGAAGGGAACCAGAGTTTGAACTAGCATGCACATAAACTGGGCATTTGAGGAAACACATCTTTGAAGTGAAAGCAGGAGCAAGCCAAAGTAACAAATCCATTTTTTAGTTAGCTCCAAGTGATGCTGCATCAAAGCCGTTGGAAGCATTTCTGGCCTGGATGCCTCTACGGTGCCTGGAGCCTTGCCTGGTTGCCCTCTCTGACCCTCACTTCACCCATTGCACTGTTAGCCCCTAGAGAACAAAGATGGATGAGTGCAATGTAGTTGGAGAGATCACTCAAAATGATTCAGATATGTACATGTACTGACAAGAGCAAGGAAAACAGGGCATCCAGAAGAGAAATTATAAGAGGCAAGGTGTGTCATGCTAGTGGATGACAGCTGATTGTTCACCCTTTCTATTGGCTGTAGAAGCTGCTGGAACTGGAAGGCATGATAATCTAGAATATTTTCTCTTTTGTTAAACTGCCTTATTCCAGAGAAATGCAGAGGGTGAGTGCTCCTATTGAATAATATTTCCTTTACTTTTCTCTATTAAGCACAACCTCAAGAAAAAAATAGAGATGAGTAAATTAATGAATGATGTACCTAAACCTCTCAGGCCTGAAACTGTAGAAATGTTGAATTCAAATGGGAAATGGAAACAAAATTACTTTTTACTACAGAGGAACTTCAATTTTTTTATGAGTTGTGGATACCCCTTCCCTGAAAGTGTTTAAGGCCAGACTGGACTGAGCTCTGAGAAACCTGGTCTAGTAGAAGGTGGCCCTGTTCCTATTAGGGAGGTTGAAACTAGGTGGTCTTTAAAGTCCCTTCCAATCCAGGACATTCTACTACTTTATGTCTAAAAAGTCAAGTAAATGTACAACAAATATGCACCACACACACAAAATGACAGCCATATGGTAACTTATTTTTTGAAATTAGCCTAATCTGGAGCAGTCCTATTTTTAGTTTAGTCATGCATAGGTGAAACTAATTATCGAAATTGGAAGAGCACTGACACTTGTGTGAAAACAAAACATGAGCAATGATGCCAGAGTGGACAAAAAACCCAGAGGAAATCTGACTTTCCTGAGTGGAAAAACCAACCTCTTTATTTTGGTGGGGATAGATATAATGGGTTTGAATGGAGACCAGAAACAAGACATTTTGAACAAAGAATGCACTGAGATAAATCTGGAAAGTTTTAGAACGGGCTCTTGACAAAGCAAGTAGTATTTGCCCAGAAAAATGCGCTACCACTGACTTCATGTTGGATGGTCAAGGCTCTAGTAGCGCTGATGTTCTGCAGGGGAATCCAAGATACTCTGAAATAAGACAAAATGAGATCAAAGTCAGAAAATACTGAAAAGTCATCCAGAGTTCAAAGTCAGAATCCCCACTACATGTCAAACAGAGATGCAAAACATCTAAGATTTTGAAAAGATGCAAGAGCTGCAAAAGATTAGACTCTGCTTTGTGAGTGTTTGCAAGTGGAAGGCAGATTATGCACAGCATGGACAAAGAATGTGCCAGCAGCATCTTAGTTCAGGTGACTTTTTCAAAGCAGGAACAGGCAAAATTGCAGCAGAAGATATCTAAGCTATCTACCAAAAATACATGTATCATTTATTAATTGTAAGCTGAACAAGGGACACAGATTTATACCCTGTCGCCCTGTGCATGGTGGAGAGGAAGGCAGCAGTATTCTGGGCAGCTTTTGTTCTGTTCTGTGTTTACGAAGATATGTGCTATGCTGGGCAGTGTTATTGGAAGGCAATCATTTTTCCTTCCCCCGCAGCAGTAGACCTTTGGATACACAAGCAGAGCTAGAATGCTATTAGAAACAGTGCTTTTGGCACTGAGCAAAAAGTCACAAGCCGTATGATTAAAACTTTGCACTTTAGGGAACTTGCTCCCCAAAGTGAAGATGAAAACTAAATATATGAGTAAATAATGAACTGGAAAAGTTACAAGTTACACTCGCACTGTGTGTATATATGTGCGTGTGTGCATATGCGCTCATTTTCAAGTGGAAACAAGTTAAGCCTCTGGTCTCATCAGGGAATGAACTGACTGGAATTCAGGGGATCAAAGCAATTGAGGATGAGTTAATTTATAAGAAATAAAAAACTCTCAGTAGGATCAGGAGGAAAACTGGCAGAACTTAAATGTCCTGGAGTTAATGAGTTTAAGAATTGACAACATGAGTGTACTTAATAGTGTGTGTGGCGGGGTGGGAAATACCATCTTTCATGTTCTGTGTATAAACTCAATATAACAACATGAATTTGCACAGTTCATAGTTAACTTTCCCATTGGGAGACACTGGCTCTGCCTGTTGTTCTATTAAATAAGTTATAACTTTTCCTCAAATCCAAATTCACCAACTAGGCAAGCAGTCCAAAAGTAAATATGCCATCAGGGAGAATTAAGCTCTTAGAGACTTTGTAAACACTCTCCTTATCTGGAACAAGGACAGGTTGTCCTTCATCAAATGTGAATGAATCAGGCACATGGAGGGCAGGAAAAAGGACATCCTTGTTCCTTAGCAACTATTATGACCTTTGCTCTACCAAAAGATGGGGTTTACAATTTTTTAATTCAATCATGGTTTATGGAGCTTGGTGTATTTAAGCATTTTCTGAAGTTTTATCTTCAGCTCATGGCACAGGTTTGCTCACGGCTTCTTCACGCAGCAGTTTGGATTGTATTAAGAACCTGCAGTGTCTCACAGGAATAAGAAATATGTTTTTGATGGGATGTTGTGGCTGTATAGATGACATTGTGAAGAAAACATGACTAATGGGTCTGAGGTCTCTGCAATGACTGAGGTGTTGTTCTGGTGTAAAACAGCCAAGACAAAATCTTTGAGGGATAGAAGTGTGCCTGAGAGTAAAATGAAAGAAATTGTACAAAAATATAACAAGACTTAGTATCTGGGCATTAATACAGGAGACACAATCCAATAACTATCAGTTTTATAAGTCATGCACATGGGAAAAATAATTTAATCTTTACGTGTGGAATGAGGGACTCTGAGCTGATCACTACTACTCATGAATGGTAATGGAATAAATCTTGGTATTATAACAGGCTTTCTTTTGAAAATATCTTCCTTACACTTCTTAATGATAAAAACACAGTTGGAATACTAGGAATTTAAGAGTAGAATAGAGAACATATAGAGATGTATGAGGCATATATAAACTGCTGTTGAATGGTAATTATCAATGTCAATAATAATATAATATATACTGACACTAAATAATGGCGTGTCCCTATATAAATTTGGCTTGCGGTCTGCTTTATCTGTAGAATTATACAGTAAAACTTCACAAGGTTCATAGAATTGTAATGGCATTGTTAAAAAGCATTGAACAGCTAACTAATGAAGTTGGAATATGATTAAGTTTGGTTTTCAGCTCAGAAAAAGAGATAGTTGAGGGGATGGAGAGAGATCTGAGACTGAGTTCAGCAAGTTACAAATTGCATAGAGATCATTTAGTCACAGCCTGTTCCAGCACAAAGCTAGAGAGAATTGAACATTAGTGGGAGATTCAAGGTGGTCTTCAAGTGAAGGCAGATATGTAGTGAAAGTTCCTACATCTGGGAGCTAAAAGTTTAGGTACATTCAAGGCAAAGCTGGACAAATTCATAGGAGAGGAACTCTTCAGGATTTTTAATACAAAGAAATTGCATCTGATTTGAACTGAAAACTACTGAGCTCTGAGAGAATTCTGTGGAGATGCATCATATAAACTTGCTTTATTGTCTTATATTCTCAGACATTTAGTTCTGATCGCTGCTGAGGACAAAGTTCTTGGCTAGGTGGATCTTTGGTTGGATCCAAAATGGATGCACTAAGTTTTTAAATATCTGCAAATGGATGCAAGTAAGACTGAGGCCATAACAACTTGATTTCATCACCATGCAATGAAAGAACACCTGGCTGGGGGAGGAGGGGGAGTGAGAAACATCCTCTGCATTGTATTCTTCCTATATAAAATGCAGATCTAGTCAACACAGTCTATGGAGTTTAAGCTGTGATGCAGCTGGTCAAAAATCATTGGCTGTTTTTAGAGAAAATGTGTTCCGAGTTCGATGGATTGACTAGCTCTGAGCTGATAGAAGCTGAGAGTGATATGTTCAGACAGAGGAACTTATATTGTAGATGACTCAGTCAGTCAATTGAACTTTGAGACCTCCTAGACTGGCAAACTGAAAAGAAATGCGTGCCTAACATAACTAAGACAACTTGGTAGCATGACGATGTAAAGATGTTCAAAAACTAGAGTATGCAATTTTGTTCGAGAGAACAAAAAGTATAATTACACAGATGTCTGTCTTCTCTCACAGACGTCCAGAACTATGACAGCAAGAATAAAGTCTAGTTATTCTTAACACAGTTATTCTGAAAGCACAGGATTTTAGCTCACACTTGTTGCTATGATATGAGATAACTTGAATGTTAACAATTTGGACACTGGAAGCAAGGAGGAGTAATAACGAAATAAATCAAGAACACTTGATTAAAGAAGGGAACCTGGGCTTTCTTATGTGTTTAACTTCAGAAGGGTAATATTAGAGTTGATGAAAAACACTTACAATGTTGGAAAAAGGGTCCTGGTGATTATTTCCCTTCCCAAGGTTCAGGAATACAAAGACTAAGTTGCAGCTGTCTATAAAATGTGTGAAATTCCACTATTAAGAATTTTTTTTCAGCAGACAGATGGATTTGACTATACTGTTTGGCAGAGGCTTAGTTTGACTGAACTGAGACACTGAATGCAGCATCAGCTTTTCATCTTCTGCAACACTACAGAGCAGCATGTTCAAGGCTACAGAACAATTCTCCAAGCCCCTCTTCCTTAGGAAGTATATTCAGAACACAAACCTCACCTACAAATTAATAAGTAGAGAGAGTTAATACAACCTACTTTATGCAAATTAAATAGAAATCAGAGTGGAAAATGTTTCCAGGTAATAGGAGGCATATTTTAGGAAAATAAAAGTGGAATTGGTGCTAGCTTTGATTATGTGGAATCTAGTGTACAAAAAAGAGTGTCCAAACAAAGAATTATGGAATTTTTAAAACTTGATTAAAATTTGATCAATCCAGTTTATCTGATTGATTTGTGTAAAATGAGGAGTATTGGATTTGGGATAGTTCATTTGCAAAGGAAAATTAAAGCTGTGTTCCAAATTATATTTCTTTTCCTCGAAAAACAAAAGATAATATTGATTCAAAAGGTTTGGTCTTGAAAAATACACTGCAATAGAAGAGAAAATATTATCTCTTTGCAGGTTTTCTGTGGGTGTTTAGATTAAGAGATTTTGCTTAGAACAATCACCAAAGTAAAGCTGTAAACTTTACAAGATCTAGTCCATTTGCCTGTGACAATGTGCCTACACCTACTTGGTCTTGTCATCAAAAGGAATCATATTTGGCTATCAGGTACCTCTACGTATCCAGTAAAATAAGTAAATAATTTCATACTAAATTAACATAATTTCCATGAGAACACATTTAGCCCATTGTTTTAGCAATGGAGATTGAAAACAAGGGGCTTACACACACGGAATTAGTAAGGTTGGAAAGGACCATGGAGATCATCAAGTCCAACCTTTACCTAGGTTAACAACCTATCCAACATCAGTCTAGCATCTATACCATCTAAGCCATTTAAACCATCTAAACCATACCACTAAGTTCATCATCTAACCTATCCTTAAACACATCCAGGGACGGTGGCTCCACCACCTCCCTGGGAAGCCCATTCCAGTGGGAGATCACTCTCACTGTGAAAAAGTTCCTCCTGATATCCAATCTAAACCTCCCCTGACGCAGCCTAAGACTGTGTCCTCTCGTCCTGTCACTGGGAGCCTGAGAGAAGAGACCGACCCCCACCTGCCTACAACCTCCTTTCAGATAGTTATAGACAGCAATAAGGTCACCCCTGAGCCTCCTCTTCTCCAGGCTGAACAATCCCATCTCCCTCAGCTGTTCCTCATAGGGCTTGTGCTCCAGCCCCTTCACCATCCTCGTTGCCCTTCTCTGGACACATCCCAGCAGCTCAATATCCTTCTTAAACTGAGGGGCCCAGAACTGGACACAGCACTCGAGCTGTGGCCTAACCAGTGCCAAATACAAGGGAAGGATAACTTCCCTGGTCCTACTGGCAACACTATTCTTGATGCAGGCCAGGATGACATATTGAAGAATGATATATTGAAGTGTGCCCTGGCAGCAAGGAGGGCCAACCGTATCCTGGGGAGGCATCATGCAAAGCATCACCAGCTGGTTGAGGGAGGGGATTGTTCCACTCTGCTGTGCACTGTCACAGCCTCACCTTGAATGTTGTGGCAGTTTTGCACCACAATATAAGAAAGATTATAAGCTGTTAGGGAGTATCCAAAGGAGGGCAGTGATGATGACAAAGGCCTTGAGGAGAAGCTGTATCAGGAGTGGCTGAGGGCACTTGATCATTCATTCAGGAGAAAAGGGGACGGAAGGAAGACTTCATTGCAGTTACAAATTCCTTGTGAGGGGAAGAGAAGAAGCAGGCACTGATCTTTTATCTGTGGTGACCTGTGACAGGACCCGAGGGAATGACTTGAATTTGTGTCAGGGGGGGTTTAGGCTGGCTATGAGAAAAAAGTTCTTCACCCAGAGGTTGTTCAAGCACCGGAACAGGCTCTTCAGGGAAGTGGTCACAGCACCAAGCCTGAGAGAGTTCAGGAAGTGGATGATACTCTCAGGTACATGGTGTGACTCTTGGGGATGATCCTGTGCAAAGCTAAGGGTTGAATTTGATGATTGCAAGTTCCTTCCAATTCTGCATATTCTGCGATTCTGTGATGTAATTATATATTTTCTATGTCTTTTTCCAGAATAAAGGTATTTTAAACTGTTATTTATTCCAATTTTTTCTTCCAGTCTTTTTCAGTTAAAGAAAAATTCCAGCATGTGTCTGTTCTATTTCTTAGTTTCTTGTAGTTTAGAGACATTGTTAACTTTCTGAACTCAGAACTTTTCATTCCATAATGAAAAGTTACTAACCTCACACCACCTTTCAATGTCATATTTGCACACAAATATGCGATTTGGTGTTGTTATCATATTGAAATAAATGTCATGCCCACAATTATTTTATACTCTAATCTACTAATCATATGGGGATGCTTAATACAAAAGGAGAGTCATGTTGTCCCCAGGAGCACTGCATTAGTTGTGCTCATGGTAAAGGGATGTAATATCTGCTCTATTCAGTTAAAAAAGTCCTTAAGGTAACTTTTGATGAGAACATAGTCCTACTGGGCATTGATGCTGATGTGGTTAATTCAAAATATTTTTAATATTATGCACAAGGATAACCTCCCACTACCACTGCCCCAATCGCCCTTATATAAGTCTGTAGAAAGACCATTAAAAATCCATTAAGCTTGTTAGTTTGCAGAGCTTTCAGGGAGTCTTGCTGCAAGTTTTGTTATTTCAACACTTATGGGCTTCTTTTAAACATAGCAATCTTTGAGCTGTAAGGTTTTACTGGAATAGCCCATTAAGTAAGAGTTTTCTAGGGGGGATTATGTCTGGGAGAAGGAGAGCAGATCAGAATTGTAATTATACAAATGGATTTTGCTTTTTGCATTTTGTTTTTAAAGTAAAAGTGATTTCTGTTATCTCAAGAAGCCCAAAAGCAAAATGTTAAAGAGTAAATGGATGGTGTCATGATTAAAGTATTTATAAGGGGTTCGGGAAACTAGTTTCAAGTATTTGACTTTAGATATCAGAGAAAAAAAATCACTTAAGAACTGGTGTGGAAGTGCTGAATATCTAAAAAGTTATGTCTATTTAAACCAGAGCTGTAGCTGTCAGGATCTCTTAGAATCAGACATTTTTCACTTCTGCAGTTCAGAGTTAATAATACTTTCTTTCATCCTCCTGTCTGTTTGGGTATTAATCTTTTTAGGGTAAGGGCAGGCTCATCTATGACCTCTAGTTTCTCATATGGTTCAAAAAAATATTAATAAGGAAAAATATGCTCTTCTGGAAGATATTTTCACTTGATTAATTGGTATTCACATAGTAGTCTGTCCTAAAGAATCACTGGATACTCCTTTCAGTAACATATGCAGCTATACTTGTTCTCTCTGGCCAGTTAGTCTTGCATTTTTACATGAGTTCTTTCACTGGCAATCACCGCCCTCGCATCTCAAAAGGATATTCATAAAGACTCATTGCAAGCTATTGTGAGGATAGATTGGTTTCTCCATATGAGGTCTAGCTTTTGAATTGTTTGTTATTTCTGGGAAGTCATCGAGTTCTTGAAATACCATTGAGCTGCTTATGGAAATATGTGGCACTTGACAGGAAAAGTAAGGTTTCACATACTTTTGGAAAGTGGTATCTATCTCTGACTTTAGCATGCATAAAAATATGGATAATGTTTCCCAGCTTTAAAAAGAAACACCATTATTTGTATGTGGTGTTTTCAGATATTTGAATTCTTCTTTTTTTTTTTTTTAAAGAACTTGAGTTTTGTCATGAGTACAGTCTTGAGGTCAGGAAGATGCCTTTTACTCACCTCATGTATCCAAACCACTCAGGTTTGGCTCAATTGTTAGCTGCCAAGAATCACTATTCCCCATCTGTGCTTTCCTCACTAGAGCTTGCTACAGGCTGTCTGCTAAAATCCATCAGCATCCTATCAGTCCTGCCCATGCACCAACCCAGCATCTCATTTAAGTATGTCACAAGGATGAAGCTCCAGATGGGATCATGCTAAACTGGTTTCCTTCCAGCTGCTCTTTCCTCATTTAAACAATACTGTGGTTTCATATGGAAGGGAGATTGGGCTGATAATGACAAGAGCATAAGTTCAAGTTTTACTTTCTTTCCTTAAGTTTCTTCTCTTAAATCTGTGCCTTTCTCACATCTTATTATGCCTCATCTAAAAGTTACACAATCTGGAAAGTGATCTCTAATGTGGAGCAGCCAGGATGAAGCAATGCTGTTCTGTCAAAAGGATCCGCCAAGACTTCACATAATTCCTGAGCACTTTGCTGTGTTGTCTGTGCAGTGAGATGGATTGTGAATATATTACTTCAAGTGCAAATTTCAAGCATTCAGATCTGATCTTCTTAATTAAAAGGGACTTCTTTTTCTAAGACACAAAATCCACGCAGTGATTTATTATTTTTTCACATGCAATTGCTTGTAGGGAATTTGGAGACCTTAAGAACACTTAAAGAACAACAGACTTGTGCATGCAACTTTAATTTTCACATGTACTGGTTGATGAATGCTTGATGTTGCAAATGTGGTGGCACTGATTGTAAGTCTCACCTAAAATGCAATATACTCCAGGTTTACCTATGTCTGCAACTGATTTTGAATATAATGTATACCTCTGAATTGTGTCTTCTATAAGGCAAGTCTGTATAAGTTGCCAAGTAACAATATCTTTATAGCATCACTGCCAACCATGAGATCTCGTTTGTTCAGCTGAAGTGAAGCTGAATAACTTTGAGATAGTAGGCAGTACAGGAAAATATTTATATGTTCAAGAGAATCTACAAGATGACTCAGAAATTACCTCCATCCTTTCACTTCTGCATTCCCTTGAATATAATTCCTGCTTGGATGTGTGCTTGTGTCTTGTTTTAGACTTTATTCAGGAAGCTAGATTTTTGTGGTAATGGTTTTATTTCCCATAGCATTCTGTGGTGTACTACACTGTGCTGGGAGCCTGATGGATCTCAGAACTGCAGTAATGGCAGCTGACAGTGATGGATAGTGAGAAAACTAAGAACCTCAGGACTGATCAGAAGAGGGTGCTGTTATTCTGGGACGGTCTTGCATAATCCATGCCAGAATACAGACAATGCCTTAGTGAGATTCTGGAGGATGCTGCCTTTCAGCACAGATGTAATATTAAGGACTTGGCTATCCATGACAGCAATTAGGAGACAACAGCACTTTTCACAGTAAGACAAAGGTTTCCTGAATAAACCTGCATTTGGCCACTTGTGTTCTGCGGATAGCAGCTCCCTTACCAAATCACATTATGGAATTCCTGCCTTTCCTCCCTTTCCTACCCTGCAGCAAACTACTGTGTATAGCTGCTCTACACTACTGAACAGCTGTTCTTGTTCATCCTACAGGCAATTGCATGTGAAAAGATAATAAATCACTACTTTCCTAATCTTGAAAACACATATGCGTATTTCAGCCACAGAAACCATGCTGGGCAAATCCATGCTGCTAAATAAAAGACCACAATGGAGAAAAGACAGTCTTTTCCCTTTGGTGATTTATATCACCTAATTGTTCTAACTCTCATCAAGAGGCTAAAATGTCTTTGACTCCAGATCCCCGAGACTGCCCCTCCAAGGCCATGAGGATGAAAACACATCAGGTTTGGTGCTCTCTGCCCAACAATATTCTCGAGTACTGTCCCTACAGACTTGGCGTTTTCAAATAGTCACTGTCATACAATGTCCTAGAGGTTATCTTTACTTTTGTGCAATAAAAGTATTGTGCTGTTTGACTGAAACAGAACTCATGTTATTTATGACACTCTGTCCTGAAAAGCACATAAAATCATAATTACATATTAAGGTTGTACAGGCACCATTGGGGTCCAGAGGTGATCCCGGGACAAACACTATGTAGTTTAGACGCTGCCAGTATGCTCAAGAGTAAGCGAGTCAGTTTAGCACTGTCCTGTTTCAGTGTAGCTACACATCTACCCATTGGCAACTACTACTGTAACTGTAAGCAAGACAGTCCAGTGATCACTCTGACTGAAACAGTAAAGCACAACTCACATCCGTAAGGCTAAACTCACTTATCCACATTCAAAAATTGTTTCAGAGTTTTAGGTAGCAAAGACTATTTTAGAATCCCCTTACAACAGTACTTACAGTCTGACCATATGGGTAATTGCTAGGTAGTCCCTGGGCCTAGACACCTTTTTGTTTTGGTAACAGATATAGGCACTGAAGCCAATATCTGTCAAGACAAGGACTATCCATAAAAATAGAATTATGACAGCAACGGATTTTTCAATTCTGGGAACGATATGTTCAAGAAAATTAAAGCTGAGATTTTTATTTTTTTTTTAAAAAAAGGATTCAGTGTAATTCATATAACTATAATCTTTAATTAATAAAATGTTCAAGGCAACATTTTCTGACTCTGAAGCTTAGTGAAACAGCACAACTTGAACTGCACAACAAATTACCTTTAGCCTCACAAACACTGCTGGAATAGTCCTAGGTGTGTCAGACTCAGATCTTGCCGCAGCATAGAATATGAGTCAGCTTCTTCATCCTGTACAAGATTAGACTAGGGTTAACAGTTTAGAAGGGTGAATGGTCAGGTACTCTTGTATTGGCCATGGGCCTTTGCCCTGACCCTATTTCTTTTGCTAATATAGGTATACTTTTACAAGGTTAATGATCTCTGTACTAGTCAGATAAAAAAAAAAAAAAAAAAAAGGTTTCTAGAAGTGTTTAAGATTTTTTTTATGTGGATGTTATGCTCATATTTGAAAATAAATACAAAATGATTTCATGAATATATGTGTGCTTTTTATTGGTATAATGTGTGGACTCATTGCTCATCTACTTTCCTGTAGATTAATTAGCAGAAGCTGTCTAGAGGTATTTCAACATAAACAGTGAAAAGCCTTCCAGAAGAATGCTACCGAATCTTAGATAGGGTGAGCTTGCCTGAAGCCTGCCCTTACAAGCATTTTGTCAGTTCAGAGTGTTGTGCTGTTTTTGTTGACTTCATTGCTCATTGAATGATTCAATATTTGTTATTGCACCGCTGCCTCTGTTATCTGTGCATATTTATATTTTCTGTCTTAATTCTGTTATTCTTAGGATCCTCTGGCAAAAGGTTGTGCTTAGTCCTGATCCATTACAGTTCAGTTTACTTTGTGGGGTTTTTCTTAATGTGAACCATGGTAAGCTACACAAATTATCTTCAAAAAACCTGCTTACACAGGAACACGTGGAAAAGTTAATCTGAAAAAAACTAAAAGTTTAGTTTCAAATTATATTATGAACCTATATGATCAACTGAAACTCAGCTTGGAGTCACTTTTTTACTTAATGTCTTTAACTGACTGCCTCTCATGTAAAAAAATCATTCTATTAAAGTTTCACCATGCAAATTTAAACTTGATTCCCTATGACTGGTGCTTGTGATTTTGCCTGTCCACAGTCCAAAGAAAACTCCCTGAACACCCCATATGCAGGCCCTCAGCACCAGCTGCCTCACTTGACAAACCCAATCTTGTTTGTGCTGCATTGATAATATAGGCGTAGCCATAATAGGGTGACTAATGTTGATTGCAAATTATCTGGGGAAAAAGAGGGCTTTACTTGGGAATGTCATGAAAAAGCCCACTGAGAGTTAAATTTAATAGCAGTCATTTTAGACATCAAGCAGAAGAAACTTGCCTGACAGGCATCTTCCAAACATCCCTGGTTTTTTGAAAACTCATATACTGGCTATTGGTTTGTTCTACTGAAGAGACCAGACTATGAAGCTTTGTGTCACTGAGGCAGCCAAGCAGGGAGATTGCCTCTAATCCAGAAATCCCAGGGCTTTCAGAAACTGCAGCTCAGGTTCAGTTTCTCAGGGTGGATTGCCTTTGTATTAAGAACCCTTGGACTATTCCTGTCACTTGGAGTTTTAGGGATTTGTTCTGAACCAAAACTAAACTAAGTTTTGCATATCAAAACCTGATGATATAATTAAATCCTCTGTGAAGCAGAAATGCCTTTCTCCTAGTAATTCTGATTAAATAAATGTGTATAGGAATAATGATTTTAATTCAGGTCAGAGGTAGTTGCATTAGTAGGGCTGTGCAAAAAATAATACCCCATCTATAGCAACTTCTGATTGTGTTTCAGTTTCACAAGCATTCATGAGATATTCACACACTAAATCTGAAAGATTCCTGCTCCTCCCAAATGTCAACTTAAGCTATTCTTTTCACATCTCCTCACAAACGCATGAGATCTGCAAAGCCTTTTGTCTCAGCTGGAAGATGCTTCTGTTTGCTCTACCTCACGTCGAAGCTGATTGCCTCTTCAAAGTGTCTGATCTCTGTATATTAGAAAAAAAAAATAGATTTGAAAGATGCTTACAATTCATTTAATTTCAATTCCTTTACTCCTTTCATCCAATATTCTTGCTAAACAAATAAATAATTTCAGTGACTTTATTATTTTTCATTTTCTATGAAGAATGCACAAAAGCCAATTTGTTTTTTTGTCTGTTTGAGGTTTTTCGTTTGGTTAGTTTCGGTTTACGTTTTTTTGGACATAAATTGTAAAGCAAGAAGATCTGCTCTTGTCTTTTTTGCAACCTGTATCTATTCTAGACAAATCTGACTGCTCTAAGGGATATATTGAAAGTATATTGTTTTCTAAAATTACCTTCCAAAAAAACCCCCCCACTCTGATAAAGTTAATTGAAGGCTTTAGTACATTCAGCTTTGGGGCCAGAACAGTTTTCTATTGTTTTCTATACATTTTCTATAAATGACGAATACCATTTGATGCAACCATATTCTGTCAAATGCCAGATTTTGACCAACACAGATTTCTAGAAGAACTTTAGATGGCACTTAACAGCTTTTGCGAACATACAAAAACCAATCCAAGATCACTCGAAAGGCCAACTGGATAAGTCTAATGCCATGTTACAATATTGATGTTGTTTGTGTCACAAAACGTTTCAGACACTCCAGTCATTACCACGGGTAATGGGACGGATTTAAACAAGCAGGAGAAAAGAAACAATACCTGCCTCAGAGAGCTGATAAATCTTCCTGTCTCCTTCCCACACATACACTCTGATGTGGATTAAAATATGTGTTTATCTGACTCTCAATGATGGTAATGGTCATTGACTGTAAATAACAGGTGTATTGTTTGTCACACACTTTAGATTTCTAAAATGTGAATTAATTTTTCCCTTTTTTCCAGAAATATCACTCAGAGAAAAAAAGTCCTAAAGCAATCCTTCCTCATTTCCTCTTTTTTGAAATTTAGATAGATTTAGGGGGTTAAATCTATTCAGTCTTAAAAGAAGGAGAAAACAGAGGATTTGATTGTTCATGACATTTTGTTCAGAATCAATCATTGTCAGCCCAGGTTAGACTGATTTACTATGAGCCTGCCATAGAAAAGATTTGCCACAAATGGCAAGGCTCTGAGCTGTTTCCACCGCACTGAACATAATGATGGATTTATCATTGCAATCAAGATGGTAAAACAGCATGGTCCCCAGAGTCGTGCACCAGGCAAATTGATCACAACAGCCCTGAAGTTATATAAGGGCTTTGTTTATCTGGTCTCAGTCTGCAAGAGTAGTAATCCAACTTAAGACACTCTGATCTTTACAGAAGTTTCGACAGGTTTTATCTCCCAAACCAATATATAGTAAAATTGTCTCTGCTGAGGAGTAAAAGAACTACTCATTCAATATACACATATATATATTTAAATAAAAAGTAATCCAGCCTAAACAGAAATAATAAATACTGCTATTATTAATATTATAATCCATCAGTATTGTCTTACTCTGTAATTGAATGAATATACTGTTATAATTTAGTGAGAAAATTAATAATATGGGAAAAAGAACATTTGTTTTAATACACTGCCTTTTTATTACATGCAATCTTTCTTAGTTTTATGAAGAACTGGTAATACTAACTTTCTGATCCAAACAAATTAAGGCTAAAAGGAAAAATTAACCTCTCTGCAATAGCACAATGGAAAATTCAGCTTTTGCCTGTGCAGAAAAATGAAGTCAGCCTGCAGCTTTCATTTTTGAAACCATATTTGAAAAAGAAGAAAGTATTATTATTTGTCTTTATGTGATGGAAATTGAGCTTTGGTGAGAGGAAGTGATGCTGTGGAGAAAGGAGATGCACCACCAGAGTCTACTAATGGCACATCATCTGGGAAGGCTCTAGTAGAATACTGTTCTTTTTGCTCCAAATATATGTATATACATCTCCAAACAGAAGCTGAGAAAAGGTACTGTCCAGTGGGATGATATGTTCTTACCTGAGGACCAGATTATTCGGTCATGCAGGAATACCAAATCTTGAAGAGCCAATTTTTTTTCCCATGTGGGTACAAATTCCTATAATCTTTCTTCAACCAGGTGACAGACACTTGGAAAAACCCTAATTTTGTCCTACATTCAGGTGAGGAATGCAGCTGGATTCTTATTTTCACATGAAACCTACCTGGATGTTCTTTGGCATGAGTCTGGAAAAAGAACATAAAAATTGAATTGTTAGAATTTACATATTTGCAAAATAATGAAGAATTTGGGGGTCCTTTGTAGATTCAAAAGGCAGAATTAAGCTAGAGTAATCCTCAGGAGTAGCTGTGAATGATTGTGATATACTCCTAGATTGAAAATTCCTTAATCACATAAAAGTTCTTAGGAGCAGGGAATCTATTTTCCTATTTATTTGACAATATCTATATTGATATGAATGACTGAACAAAGATTAGTATCTCCATCTTAATTTAGAATTTAAATTAAGTTCATTAAATAGTTTTCTATTTTGAAGAATGAGTGTATCTTTATAATGTTTGGTTGCATAACTGGCAAAAAGATCTATTGGAAATTATTGATTAACTTTGGACACAAATATGCTATAAGCTATAATTCCTGGGCACTAATGGCTGTAAAATGGTTATTTGGATTCCCAAATGCAATGGCACACAACTTAAAAACTAAAAAAAAAAATTTAATTCAGAGTCCTTCTGGGTTCTTTGGGTGTTTATTTTGTACACTAAGAGAGAGGCTGTTCTGACTTTTCCCCTAAGTATTCTCTTCAGAGCACTCTCACACAGACATCGGCAGCACTATTTGACAAAATGCATTTAGACTTCAAGATGCACAGACAGACATATACTAGGAATAATAAATTGGAAGAAAAGTAGTTTTCACTATTTTGATAAACTTTTTAATGTTCAAAAACAGTGGATTAAAAAACTACAAAAAATATATAAAAATAATTGTTTTTATTGCAAAATTCCCATCAATATGATAAAATAGTACATTACAAATCTATTTCTTCATTAAACCATTTTTACTTGGGAATTACTCTCTTGCTTTAACAAAAAATTTTAAAATTTCTGTGTTCAAACTTAAAATCTGGAAACTTTTCAAAAAGGTAGATTCCACCCTCTCCCAAGAGCCTAATAAATGAAATGTGTTCCTTTTCTGATTGAATCTTAATTTTATTTATTGGACATATATTTGTGGAATTGATCATGTGATGTCCTTGGAACTATCCTCTAAAAGTTTAAGACAAGTTATTTAAGAATTTACTTAGAATCGTAGAATCATAGAATTGTTTGTGTTGGAAGGGACCTTAAAGACCTACTCGTTCCAACCTCCCCGCTATGGGCAGGGACATCTTCCATAAAACGAGTTGTTCAAAGTCCTATCCCATCTGGCCTTGAACATTTCCAGGGTTTGGGCAGCCACAATATCTCTGGACAACTCATGTCACTGTGTCACCACCCTCACAGACCCTTAGTTTCTTTATGACAAACTCAAATCACATGTTAACTGTGTATATTACAAAAAAAAAGAAAAAGAAAAAGAAAAAATATAGCATTTTGGATGAATGTCTAGTCCTTCATCTGCAATCAGATTTGATTAATCTACTCAATTTTTTCCCTCATCATTTAAAATCAGGTGATATCTCCTATGTTAAACCAGGATGCAAGGATATAAACAGAAAGAAAAAGCCAATCTGTAATGAGTTAGGAAAGCAATTTTTGTCTTTAGGTTGGGGGAGGGGGGAGTTGACTTTTAAACTTGTTTTTTTTCTGAGAAGAGAAGCAGGTGAGGGCAGCGAGGCCCCATCCCCAGGGCTGCACTGGGCCAGGCTCATTGCTGCAGGCAGTGACCCCCAGGGCTGTATGAGCACCTGCGCTCCAGGCCAGACTCGGGGCCGACTGGAGCCGGGCGGGTGCAGGGGGGCCCTGTGAGCCTCCCAGCGCATCCTGGTGCCTGCGAGACCACCCCAGCCTGGCCCATGCCTTGGACACGGACCACCAGTTCCCCGCAGACCCTCCCCGGGAGCTGAGAGGCTGCAGGGCTAGGCCCTGTGGGCCGATCCCATCTTGGCATTTTGCTGGATGGGGGCAGGGGCTGCTCCTAGCTGTTTTCCCCGTGGCTCCCCTGGGCTGGGCTGTGGTTGGGAGGATCCACGTTGACACAGCGTGGCCGCTCTGGACCTGTGCCTGGAAAGCCCTGGGCAGGTAGACATGGCAGCGGCTGCGGGGGGCGAGACTCTGCCCCACAGCAGTAGCCGGTGTGCGGGGCAGGGCTGGGTCCTCGGGCCAGCCTCGCTGCACAGAGTGGACCCGTGGTGGTGGGTGCCCTCATGGGCGACACCGCTGGCCCCGGGACCCCTCCTGGCATTCCTTGCAGGCGGCGAGTGCCCCATGGGCAGTGCTGCTGGCACCCCCGGGTGTCCACCACGTGGCATTTTGGTATAAAACGCCATATTGGCCATGCGGTGAAATCTCATCAAAGGGGTGGACCCAACACTGTTGCCCAATGGGAAAGTGGCACGCCTGGGAAGCTGCCCCAAGAAACCACGAGATCAGACAGCCCATAAGAGCTGGAGAAATAGAAGTCTTGCCTCTTTCCGCTTCCGTTGTTGCTGAGGGAAGCACGGTTGCTCTTCCCCGGGTCTCTAGACCAGGTAGTGTCATCGCAACAGCATTGGAGCCCAGGCATTGCCAGCGGAGGAACCACACAACGACAGGAGCTGTGGTATTTTCCCCCTTTCGGTTTCCCTCCAGGATTCCTCTCACTGTCCTTTTTCAGAAGCTTCTAGACTGGGGACCAGTTGACATCTTTCAGCCACCTCTTCTTCCCTCCTTCCCCTGCTCCATAGCTTACCAGCCAGCTTGGATGAGCAGTTTGTTATTTTTCTTTTTCTGCGAATATTGTCGGGTTGCTGTTTGTAATCAAGTTATGCCTTAGTAGGGTTCCAGTGTTTATAGAGCCCTTAGATAATAAAATTGTTTGCTATTGTTCACTACTAAGTCTCTTGTCGTTGTTGCACCCCCTAGCGCCCAAACCAGGACACAGTCGTATTCCTGCGACCTCCCATGCAAATAAGTTGCTTTATTGAACCATTCTGCCATTTTTTGTTAGTGAAATTACTGACATAGATTCTCTCCTGAATCATTTGTTTCTACGGTTTTGGCAAGGCTTGTATCATGCACAAGGGAGAACAAAGCTGACTTCTGGTGTGGAAAGGCAAGACTGTGGTCACTGGAAGTTTACTACCTTTAAGTTTGCTAGGACAGCTAAATACTAATGCTTTTGCAGTACTTTATCCATAGAGTGCTGTCTTAGCTGAGCAGACCAAGTTTATAGCCATTATATTATATTTCTGCTATTTTCTTTATCAAACACAGCTATTACTTTGAAGCTTCTTTTGTCCCCTATTTCTCTTTCCTTTTCTTGTCTCTCCTTCTTTCTTTAGAGGTTAATAAGATGTAGCTCATCAGCAATCTCAGGTCAAACCATTTGGCCATCCCTATCTAGAAGTCATCTAATGAGTGAACTAGCTCTTGATCCTGCAACCATAGGTCAATCTGATTTTGTATTAACTTGAAGAAGGTCAAATGGTCTCTAAATTTGATAAATATCCCATTTCTTGAACTTCTGATGAAGAGCATAGACAAGGTGAAAGCTAATACAATTCTGGACTTATACAGCCACACAAATAGGTACTACAGCTTAATTTACACAGGACATAACTTAGACTCAGCTTGTGCTCCAGAAACAAATTCCTGTATATCCCAATTAAATTAAAACAAAAAACAGCAAAGAGTATATTTGATGTATTTAACCTCTTTTAGTACATAAACAATTCCTGAGTAGTCCCTGAATAGTCTGATCCTTCGAGACATGTCTTGAATTTTGAATTGTGTTATTTTTTTCCCTTTGATGAACTAATCATAAAAAAAAGAAATTAGAGCAATATGATTTGAATTAAATAAGCAAGAAAAATCCTCATTACATAGTTTCTCTCTATAAGACTGGTCAAGCACACAAACATTTCTGGCATGAATACAGAGATATGAAGTTTTTCTGTTTATGTTTTTCTGACCTGCTTTATGTTACATGGAACAGAGAAAAAATTAAGATATGCTATATGCATATCAGAATTGAAAGTTAAAAAAAAATCCCTGAAAAGTATAGAGAAAATATAAACTATGGATTTACAAACACTTAGGATAACACTTACAAAAGAAAAGGAAACCCTCCAAAAAGAAGTAGAATAAAGGCAAAGTAACCTGAGGTCTGGATCTCATTTGAAAAGTGGGAAGTCTGTGACGTCTTGTGTTTTACAGTTAGAATCATCTCACTGGAGATACAGTACTTCCCTAGGTGTCAACTCAGGCTCTGAAATTGTTCTTGTGAGTTTTTTTACTTCTTTTGTTCCACGGATGTGTTGCTAGTACAATGGACAGTATGGAGGCTGGGCAAAAGTAACCAGAAAGCTTTGAATTCTATATTGACTATATTTAGAGTTTTAGAGGTATATTTTTAAAATCTTCATTTTAGTTTCCATACATATATATATACATACACACCTTTGGGTTGCAAGAAGGAGCCTTATATTATGTTAGGCAATCCTATTCAAAAGTTTGTTGGTGTTTTTTTGCTTGTTAGTTTCTTTTTTTTTTTTTTTTT
>VXBA01003765.1:0-81083 GCA_013399895.1 Serilophus lunatus | reverse complement strand
AAAAAAAAAGCAAGCAAGACAGGATGGAAAAAAAACCCAGAAAAAATCTAGTATAATAACAACAATAAGAACTGGACACAGCACTGCACATGTACCCTCAGCAGGACTGAGTAGAGGGCAAGGAACACCTCTCTTGACCTGCTGGCACCCCAGGATACCATTGTCCTTCTTGGCCACCAGGCCACACTGCTGGCTCATGGACAACCTGTTGTCCAGCAGGACCCTCAGGTCCTTCTTTGCAGAGCTGTTTTCCAGCAGGTCAGTCCCCAGGCTGTACAGGTATAAAGGGTTATTCTTCCTGAGGTGCAGGATCCCGCATTTGCCTTTGTTGAACTACAGACAGTTCCTCTCTGTTCATCTTTCCGACTTGTCGAGGTCCTTCTGAAGGGCTGCACAGCACTCGAGGGCGTCAGCCATTCGCCTCTGCTTTGCGTCATCAACAAATTTTCTGAGGAGGTGTAGCACACAGTGTCGTAACCACTGCTGAACTTGTAATATGGTACATGCATGTACATAACACACATGTAGCATGGTATCTGATATTGTCTACTCAGGACAAAAGTGAATTTTAATGACTGCATTTTAATGACTCTGTTTTGCAAGAACTTAACAACATGATACAAGCACATGTTTAAATCAACTCCTGTTAGTCAAATCTCTTAGCTCTACATACACCTGTACCTCAAGCAAATGAAGCAGGATTTATGCAAATAAATATCACCACGGTCCAGAATTACCAATCAAGTGCTTGTGGTGAGACAATGTAATGTGCCCCAGACGGGACCTTGACCTAACATGAGTATATATGTCCTGATACCTGAGATAGCTTGTTTAGAACTAGATCTGACATCTTTCCATAAACCAACAATGTGTCAAGATTTATACTAATTCCTTCACTTGGTCTGTCCCTTAAGTACATTGGGAATCACATTAACACTTTGTGAAATTTTTCATTCCAAGGTGAAACCTACTACTTACGTTCTTTACTTTGCATTTACTAACCTAATTTGGTAAATCAAGGTGTAGGGTACAACTATTGCATTAGAACTGGTCTAATTAGATTGATTTTGCAGAGGAAAAAAAAAGTGGATAGCTAAATTTAAGCCTTATATATTAGTAATTGTTTTTAGACTCCTGAAGGTAATAGGAGGTTAGGCTTTTTTTTTTTTTTCTTTTTCCCTAGGATCACTAATTATTTTTAAAAAGCATTGCATCTTGTACTAAAAAACACCATTTTTTTCTGATTCCAGCAGCACAAAATAGGCAGCTTTGAAAATGGCTTTTGTTGGGACTGTCAGTTGTGTGTAAAGTTAGTCTGGTAGTTATTACTCTGCAGTGTACCCCTAGGATAAATTTTATTGTTAAAAGAACACATCTTACCTCAAGTCTGAGCTTTGCTAAGTTCTACCTTCTGTTCTTGCTTTGCCTTCTGTATTATAAACCTGGTAGTATCACTGCTTTAGCCATTTCTCAAATTTTGATGAGCTAAGATGCAAAAGAAGACATCTGGACCAACAATAGTTTTACAGAGTCATCCAGCCAGACCTTGGTAATGTATGCAAAGTCAGGAACTTCATCAACAATCACACCAGGGATGGCAGTAACCTTTTTAGGCATTGACTTAACAATTTAATAGCATGAATCCACATGTTGAGTCTCTGTCAATCAACAACATGTGCACTGAATAAGAGATGCCAGGTGATGCTGACTTTATATACACGAAAGTACACTCTCCCTGTTGAAGTTCTATTTCCTATCATTTGTTCATAAAGAGCAACATACTCCCTCCTAAAAGAGGATAAAGTAGTAGTTTCTCCAAATTTCCATGACTTCATCAGCTCACAGAGGGGGTACAGAGGCTTCAACGGATTTTTAAATACCCTGATAAATGTATCTGATTTGCAGTAGGTGTAAATGCCTGTGCTGAATGGTTGGTGCAGTGTCTGAGATAGGTTTGTTCTTTTGTAATGATTTAAACCACTGCAGGGTAAGGTAAGATATGTTTTGTGAAATTATTAGTATTTTGCTATTTTAGAGTGTTTTGTCCTCTTATCCTGGCCTTCACTGATTTAGCGCACTAAAATTGTAGCTATTTAAGACTTTTGTAAATACAGTCATCAGTTGGTCTGATAGAATATAAAAACTATGCTAATTCTCTGAAAAGAAAACAAAATGGACAATGGGTTAAAATCACCCAATTAAAACTATGTTCTCTTTTTAAGGCTAAGTTAACAAACAGTCTTGTAAAATGTTCTGCTACATGACTTAGCAAATAAATCTAAACAGTACTTTGTAATTTTTGGAACCCATAATGTGAAGCTACCCTTAAATTAGCTGTCAGTCAAAATTTCAGGCAGCAAAAATGGGTCTATTTAAGATCCAGGGGGAAGGGAGAAGATAGCTAAATCTTCTATTTACAGACTTCTGAGTAACACTACTTTTTAGTGCCTGATACAATCACTTGCCTTCATGGAGAAGGCAATATGAGAGACTTCATTCTGAAATGTTTGTTAGATATTACAGAATTTATTTAGTAGCTCTTGAAAATCTCTGAAAGACAAATTTTAATACATACACATAGGATCATTTCTTTAATTCTCTGATTCATCCTTCTTCACCCTTCATGATGACATGAGTATTATTTAGATATTCTTCACAGACATTACACTAACTGTTAGAATTATATAACATACATATCAAGTAGTTCTGAGGAGATTTCAGAGAAAAAATAAAAAAAATTCTCATTTTAACTCAGTTATTTACCCGGTACACTTAAAAAAATGCTTTACAAGAATTGCTGATATGTAACTTGAGAACAAAACTGAAAATATGTTGGATTTTTATAGACTCATTTTCTCTTCTAATCAGATGTTTCTTGTCTGCTGGAATTAGGAGTGAACTATATTTTAGTCCTAAAATGAATTTGCATAAAGACTGTCGTAAAGTCATAAAGACTGTTTTAAAGATTACAGTAACAAGGACCCAGAGCATTAAGAGCTTTCTAGCAAAATCAGCCTATACATCCTGTTGATACCACCCACAAGATGTGAATGAACAAACGCCCAGGCAAACTGTAGCTCCTCTCAGGCAAAGAAGTTAAACTTGGGATGTAGCTATTATTGAAGGACACTGGTTGAGTTTCTGTTCATCTTTTTAGTATAATATTACCCCTTAAAGCTGAAAGGAATTTCTTGGAGTTTGATAAAAGGGAAATGCCAAGTCCTGCATCTCAAAATCATAGAATCATTTAGGTTGGATAAGACCTCTAAGGTCATCAAGTCCAGCCCTTGACCCACCACTGCCTTGTCAACTAGACCATGGCAATGAGTGTCATGTTCAGTCATTTCTTAAACACCTCCAGAGATAGTGACTCCACCATCTACCTGGGTAGTCAGTACCAATGTTTAACAACCTCTTCTATGAGGAATTTTCTCCTGATGTTCAATCTGATTCTCTCCTGGTTCAGCCTGAGACTATGTCCTCTCATCCTGTCATGAGTTACCTGGGAGAAGAGACTAATCCTCACTTGGCTACATCCCCTTTTCAGGTAGTTGTAGAGAGCGGCAAGGTCATCACCGAGTCTCCTTTTCTTCAAGTTAAACAACCCAATTTCCCTCAGCTGCTCCTCATGTAACTGACTCTCTAGACCCTTCATCAGCTCCATTGCCCTTTTCTGGACAACAGCCAGCTCCTCAATGTCTTTCTTCTAGTGAGGGGCCCAGAACTGGACATACGACATGAGGTGCCCCTCACCAGTGCTGAGTACTGAGACATCTGTGGATGACAAGCAATGAACATGGTGAAGGGCCTTAGGGGAAATTGTATGAGCAGTGGCTAAGGTCATTTGTTCTGTTCACCTGGAGAAGAGAAGACTGAAGGGGGAGACCCCTTCACAGTCTAGAACTTCCTCCTGAGTGGGAGAGGCAGACACTAATATCTTCTTTGTGGTGACCAGTGTCAGGGCCTGAGGGGAGGGTCTGAAGTTGTGTCAGGAGAGGTTTAGGTTGGGTGTGAGATAAACATGCTTCACACAGTGTGATTGGGCACTGGAACAGGCTCCCCAGAGAAGTGGCCATAGCACCAAGCCTGAGAGAGTTCAGGAAGTGTTTGGATAATGCTCTCAGGTACATGGCGTGACTCATGGGGATGGTCCTGTGTAGGGCAAAGAGTTGGATTCAATCCTTGTAGGTCCCTTCCAACTCAGCATATTCTGTGATTCTGTGAATAATTTCATATGCCAATAAAGAGTGGAAAAGAGGTTTTGTAGGAAAGTGATTTTGCAGGCAAGACCGCAGGGGGATAACAAGCTGTCTTGGTTTTAAGACAAATGTGCAATTTGAATTTGAAAACAAAAGACCACAAAATATAGAAAAAGGAACAACAGCTCTTTTATTCTATATATTTAAATATATATATTATATATAAATATATAATTATAAATATTAATATATAGAACAAATATGTTTCATATATCTATACTTTTTTTATATATATATACATGATGAAACACAGAACATAAAGCAATAGCTCAAGAACAACCAAAAAACTTGAAGTGAAATGAAAAGAAAAAACACCCCTTCTATGACCCCTTTGGGTCAGTTTTAACTCTCTGTCCAGAAGAAAAACCCCAAAACATCAGCACAGCTCCGGGAGACAGAGGGGAACCGAGAAACCAGTGAGAGTGTTCCGCAGTCAGAAAACGGCCACCACGACAAATGGCAGGGCCGGCAGTCCAGGACCCTTTGTGAGCAACGTAGGGGGAGGAATCTCGTCCCAGCTGCAGGAAGGGGAGAAGCAGCTATTTTCTGATGGTGTCTCTCTGGGGGAGTCTGAGACAAACTCTGGTGATACAGCAGGGGTGGTGCACAGATGTTGATAGAGAAACATGTTGTTTATGAGTCCTGCACGGAGAACAAAAAAGAGAGTTCTGGATCCAGAAAGCTCCAGGGCCTCATCTCCATGGCAACAGCGCTACGCCCACAGCTGCCGTCCCATGCACCACTGCCATCGCGTGATGTTGCGGCTCATCCTGCCTGGCCCAGGCTGTCCTGCACCCACCCTGCTCCTGCCCTGAAAGTCACCACGGGGATAGGAGGGGAAAAATCAATTAAAAACAGGATTTAAATGATAATGCAAGGTGACTGACAGACAGCAGTGTGCTCTTGTGGCAAAGGTGGCTAACAGTGTAATAGGCTGCATTAAGGGAGCATCACCAACATGTCAAAGGAAGTGATTCTTTTGTCCTCAACATTGGCGAGGCAGCATCTAATGATGTCTCCATTTCTGGATCCTGAGTACAAGAGGGAGATGGACGTATTGGAGCAAGTCCAGAGCTGGACCATGAAAATGATTAAGGGACTGGAACACCTAACATGCAAGGAGAGGCTGAGAGGGCTGTGATTGTAAGACGGGAACAGAGATATCTAAGTAGAAAATTATCAATGTATGTAAATACCTGATATAGGAAGTAAAGAAGGTGCAGACAGACTTTTCTCAATGGCACCTAAATAAAAGACAAGAAACAATGGAGCACCAAATGAAATACAGAAACTTTGTTTAAACATAAGAAAAATCCTTTTTTACTCTGCAAGTTGTTGAACAATGGAACAGGTTTCTCAGAGACGATGTGGAATCTTCAACCTTGGAGACACTCAAAATCCAACTCGCCACGTTTCTGTGCATCTGCCAACTGAGCAAACACACTGCCATTCAGCATGGAAGCTGGGAAGAATAGCAGACACATCTGACAGAAAAGGAAGGGAAGAACCTCCTAAGTCCCAGTCTAAAAGATCTGGTTGTTCTTAAAAGAAAATTCAATTTTTCCCAGTGAAAAGTGAATGTCCTTGGCCTAATTCCATCAACTGAAGCTAAACTGATAAATAATGCTTGGCTTAAACAATCTTTTGAAAAATCCAGTGTAAAGTCAGCCTCTATGGCTGGCCCAGGCTGAATCAGATCAGTCTTGAAGGAGGAAGAAGAATGAAGAGTCGGAGTTTTGTATTCATCCAGTGAAGGAATAGAATATGACACCAGAATGAAGAGATAAATATTGTTTTGCAAAAATAAGAATGACTTATACCTAGAAAGCAATACAACAGTTTTCAATCAGAGTATAGACTGGAAGACCCTTGCTTAAAAGGTTTACTTTGAGCAACAATGGCATTTGTAAAAATCAAAGCCCACTTACAGATAATTCAAAAACTGAAAGGGAGGGCAAATTTATCAAATAAATTGTTTGCTGCAAATAGTTCTCCCAGTTCTTTCATCTGTACCTAATTGGCTATCAATAATGCATGGAAGTGTTGAAACACTTAAAAATTATGTAACAGGTATTCCATTATGTAATTAAGGATCATTAACTATATTAATGACTTTTCTAATTCTTATATTGTTAACCAATGAGTAATGCTTTATGTCACGAATATACTTTCAAACTTCCCTATACCAATGAAAAAGATACATCTTTTTTATCTAATTTCTGCAGGTAATTCAAACAAGAGATTTGGTCTGAATAAATCTTGAGGAAGCTCAAACAAAAAGCAGATGACTAGATCACATCACAATAGAGGATTAAGAAAAATAAAGATTGGCAAATCTAATATTTCTAGAGACTGACTAGAAAGCTTTTAGTGGCTTAAGGGGAAAAAATGTATCTATATGTGTGTATGGGCAGAATACACATGAGGTAATAAACCTGCTACAGAACTGTGGGACTGCCAATATGAAAATTGCAGATTTTCGCATCTGCCATGTGAAAATTCTGGTCACACAAGTTAAATCTGTCAAAGACTGACAAAACTTGTGCTATTTACTATATATAAAGTACAATATTACTTTAAGAATGCCCAGAGAAACTGTGAATGCCTCACCCCTGAAAGCTTTCAAGGGCTGGCTAGCTACAGCTTTGAGCAACCTGGTTTAGTGGAAGATGCCCCTGCCCATGGCAGGGGGATTGGAATGAGATGATCTTTATAGTTCCTTCCAACCTCTTGTCTGTAGATTCTTTCCTGAGGAGGACTGGGTCTTGAGAATCATAGACACCTTAAATCGTGAAATGTAACTTTAGCCTGTGTATTGAATCCAAATGTTCAATCTTCTTGCTCTGCTAAGAACGAAGTCTTTAACTAAACATAATAACTACCTTTTGCCTAATACGAAGAATATTTGATCTACACATGCTCAAGTCATTAATGAAGAAAGATAAATATTTCTTTATAGAAAATAAAGAGAGAGACAGAAGCAGAGAGCAGTGAGCTGAAATATTTTATCAGTGGTCAGTAGGGTGGACCTGAAAGGAAAAACTGTCATTTCTAAATCTCACCTCCACACTACCAAATTTACAGCTTTGCAATTATTTTCACCAAATATCACACTGTTTGTCAACTTATCTTCATAAATACATAATGTTACAGCAATACATTTACAATAGCGCTTATCAAGAGTATTTCTATCAATATTTCTTCCCTAATGATTAATCTATAGTATGGATGATGAGTTTAGGATTTAGGCTTTTTTTCATTCTTTAATTTTTTTTTTAAGTTATTGTATCATATCCTTTAGCAGGAGATGTTACTTGTTTATCATGTCTTATTTTCCTAGTGGCTGAACTCACAATCCTTTTTTTCTGAGACATGAGCTTTCATTAAACTTACATGCTGGTGGTATACCTATTTTGTGGATCTTGTTTTTGTTTGATTATTCTTTCAGTTTTCAATACAGTGTTTCAAAGCAATGTCAATATTCCAGAGTTACTTTGCATTGTTTATAGCTCCTGTGTAATTCATTACTCACCAATGAATCACCCAGCTTTAGATGTTAGTTCTGTGAGAGGTTTTTTAAAATAGAAATTGCTCAGATACTACAAATTTTTCTCAAACTTATAATCCTGTCAGTGAGAAAATCATGCAAAGTTGTCATGTTTCAGAAAACTGCTTAAATATGTGCTTAGTATTATGAACATGCACAAATCCCATTGGCTGTACTCTTAATGTGTCTATGTTGACACATTTGACATTACTTGTCTCCTTCGGGCACTTTCACAGGAGATCTTGTTGCAGATCTTTAAATAAGAATCAAATATCTAACTCCTACAGTCCATCTGAGAAGAAACTCTTCAGTCTATGTTTTGCTAATACAACAATTTTTAAGTTTTATTGAAAAATATTCATCATAAAGCCAGTTAGCTGATCCTATTAAAAAAAAATATTTCTGAATATACAATCATGGATCTTTGAAAATCAAGTCGAAGAAGGATTTTGCATACCAAATACAGCTGTGAGTCTCTAAACTTTTATTCTAGATGTGGAGGAGCAGGAAAAAGTAAATGACAAGTGTGCATTTCCTACCATCATGATGCTGCTGATAGTTCTCTTCAACATTAAAATGTTTTTTCCTGTCACTTAAGTAAATAGTTGTGATCACAATAATAGATGTTTTCCATGTATTGCTAGTGAAAGCAAGCTTACATGGGTGTCCCTTTATTTTCACTGATGTATTTCACAGTAGATTTCTTTGACCCAGGTGAAAAAATTAATCTGCTTTAAAATGCTTTATACTGGAACCATCTGCATTGTGGGTTCTGATTTGTTTTCTTTAATATTCTCTCTAGTTTCCAAAATAAATTTAAGTCCTCTGAGAGCAATGTCATCTTATGTGCATCATTCAGATACACTGTATCTGAACAAGTTAATAATATTGTAGCAATAGTGCCAGTGTCTGCCCCAGGGATGCAGGAAAAACTATGTCTCATTTGGACAATATTATGCTAGATAAGAAAGTCAAAGACACTGAAAGTAAAGGAAGAACTTAATTCTGGACCTGGGTGATAGTCAAAAACTGTGGGAGTAGGACACAAAAAAATAGAGTAGCCTTTTTGTTTACTTTTTGTTAAGAGCAAGACCTCCAGCAGTTACCTACAGGTTTTGGTACCATTTGAGAATGAAAAGCTTGAAGAATAAGAGGCTTTAACATCAGCTCTTTCCAAATGGACTTGACTGAGTTTATTTCCAGTGTAGCTAGAAACAAAATCATGCTTCACTGGCTATGCTCGTAAAAGAAAAGACATTCTGAACTGGTATGATCTGATTTTTTTCTGTGTTTCATTACCACCAAATCTTTGATACCAGAAAGCAAGTAACCCTTCAGAAAGGAGTGGAAAGATATAAATCGGTAGAAACAGAGTCCTCTTAAAGCAGGGGCCAAAGATCAGAAATGTTTTGCAGGTCTGTGAAATAAGTGCTCATATAAAGTGGCAGCTGCTTTTGATGAAATTACTGAAAGTTGGTGCACCGTTGAACAAGAAAACAGATTTTCTCTTAATGATGTCCCCAGATTCTTAAATTAAGTCTAGCAGGTAGCAAGAGCCTTCATGGATTTCAAAAGATATCTCACTTTCAGGTGCTGAAACACATTATTTAAAGCCCTGGAAAAAAGAGCTTAAAAATTCAGCCTCAAAAAAGCACCTGTAATTCCTCCACAGATATCTCATTCTCAAATATAGCATGGGAGCATTCGTATAATACAGAGCCTGGTTTTTCATGTGTAGCTCAGAGTGCTCGTAAGCGTGTTACAACTTGGAATTAGTCACATAAGACCTCAAAGATATAACATTCGCATCAGGTGGATTATTTTGGACTTGGAAAGTAGGTGAGATGGCAAGTGTTCCTAAAGAAAACAGCTGTGCTTGAAGAGATAGATAGCAAAAATGCATAATGAATTCTTTCAAAATTGGCAGCTGGTTGACTTGTTGAGAAAGACCCTGAAGACTAAAGTTTTTTCCTAAGTATTTTTTATTTTTATCTTAATAGTAGTTATTGACTAATGTGTATCTTCAATTACAGTTTAAGGAAACCAGAAATATAATATTGTAATATTTTTGCTGCATAATATGAAGCTGGCAGATCTGAGCCTGTGTCTTTTGGCTTAAAAGCTAAGTACAAAAAAGTGGGATTCATTCACCTAAACTGCTTAAATGATATTTAGTGTAGTTTTAGAGTCTCTCAGGTACTCAGTCTGACCTTCAGAAGGACATAGGTTTATCCAAAGTGGTGTGTCATATCTGCCGAACCATAGTAGATATTTTGGGCAGCTTAAGGTATTTCAAATGGTATTAGATGTCTGTGTTTGAGCAAATTAATCCCATCCCTCTACTGAAAGATAGTAAACTAAGTTTGCCAAAGTTTATTTAAGATTTCTGGTAAGCTGAACAAGTTTATTTTGCATAGCCTTGTGCAACAAATGTTTTTTCTGAAGCACTGACCTTATAATGTCTGTGCTGATGCAATTCTTTGCAGCCATGCTATAAATCTGGTGGATCATACAGAATTCAACGCATTATGTGTAAACTGCCCAGCTGGCACATTCATGCCCAGTTGGTTTTGGATTCCTTGAAGGGATTTACCTCCTTGTACAAAAGTTATATACTGCATATGCTTGTACTTCTGTCTGGAGATTTTGAACCTGAGAGGCCAGAAGATAGATTTTACCAGTAATAACTGAAGCGAGAAAGACTTTCCATGCCTCTATCCACAGCCTTTTGCACTCACTAGGTCCCACATCACACTGAGCAGCGAGGACCTCTATACTCACACTCTCTTTAGTTTTATTTGATGTAATTTGACGTAATTATAGAAAATCTTTCACACTCTTAAAATCCCTATCTGGATTAATTTCGAGCTGAACTTTTTCTCTTCTAACTCCATCCCTGCATGCTTTAGAAATGCCCCATTCTTCTGGGCAGTTTTCCTCTGTTTCCACTTCTGTGCAACATTACCACAGGTATTTATTTCATGTCAGAGTTAACTGTTCACCTAGACAACCTTCTGTTACACTTGTGTAAATTCCTACACCTCAGGACGCACCATTTTTGTGCTCAGAAGAGATTGTCCTTGAAGACAGTGTGTCTGTTCTTGTCCCTTTGTCCCACAGAGCAGTTTTTCATGAAATCTTGTCAAGCAGATTCTTCAGCAAACTGAGACTGGATTCTGGAGTGTATATATTTCATTTTTTTGGCTTGCACTTTCTCTCAGGATGTTAAATGTACGAATCCCACCCTTCACTGCTGCCAAAGGTACCTTCAATCTTTATGATTTCCTTGTTTGTGATTACCAGATCCAGCAGATTATCTGATAAGCATTAACACATTTACCACATGGATCAAGAAACAGGCTTTGACATGCATCAGGGGTCTCCAGGGCTGCCTCTTGTTCCCATTCCAGAAGACAATGGGGTGTTTAAAGTTCCCTATGAATACTAGAGCCTGCAGCCATGAGGCTAGCTGTCTCTAGAAGTCTTTGTATTTTTCTTCAACAAACCCACTCCAGGTGGTGTTGGCCTGGCCTTTCTGACACATGAACTTCGTCTCACAGGATTACAGAATGGGTAAGGTTGGAAGAGACCACAGTGGGTGATACAGTCCAACCTCCCTGCTCAAGCATGTACTCCCTAGGGCTCATTGCAGTGAATTGCATCCAGACAGTTCTTGAATATGTCCAGTGAGGGAAACTCCACACCCCTACACAACCTGTTACTGCACACCCGTCAACACAGTAAAGAAGTGAAAAGTGTAACCTATTCTGCCTGCTAATTAAATAGTATTTATCAAAAATATAACACATGAAACTAGCATAGAGTTGTGGTGTGTATTTATAGTCAGGTAATCAAGAATCAACATATATATTTGATCCTTATAATTCTCCTATTCATGTAGCTATATTAATAGTATAAAGATTCTGTCAAAAGAAAGCCATTTTTATTTTTTATTTTGTCCTTTCTTGTACAATGAGAAAATGTATTTTTGTTAAAGAGATTGAAATGGAACAATTAGTGCCTCCTTACCTTGTGTGTTTCTTGCTCTATACAGGAGTTCCACACAATTTAAAACATCAATATGAAGTAAATTGTTGCAAATTACTATTCTTTCCTCAGTATCCAATAATTTGTTAGAACCAATAACAGCGGTGTCAGAATATAACCTTGGATCAGTCCTGTTCGGTAGTGAACCCATTAGTTGTTCACACAATACTAATCCTTTAAGAATACTCAACAAGCCCATCCTAACTCCTTGAGCTCTTTTCTTACCTCTGTTTATAGACCTGAGTGTTCTATTTCACCTAGTGTCAATGCTCCTGAAAAGAAAAGCAAATGTAGCCAACTTAAATCTTGAACTAAGTGAGCTATTATCACAATATTGATATAAAATCTACTACTTCACTGATAAAAGAAAATTAGGATGAAACCCTCTTTAAGTTCTTCTGCCTTACTGTTTCTGCCAATAATATGAGAACTCCAAAATTTGAGGTAAATGCACGTATGTGCATTTCTCTGAGATTCCTTGATTGATTTAGCTTATGAGTGTATGTCTTCTACCTAGACTAGGCAAACATTATTTCTGGAGGTGAATTGATTGCTCAGATTCAGGAATATACCTGGACCCGCTCAAAAGTATGTAACAGGAAGAATTAACAACCACATCTTTGTTTTCCGAGTAAATGTATTAACTAATCACAGAGCCAGAAACAGCATCTCTGTGTATTGTTCTGAACCATGAAGGAGATCTGAGATCTCACATTTGCTGTGAGCTGTATGCATGCTCTCAAACAGCTGCTGTGAAGCTGTCAATATGCAGTATCATGTTACCCTGCAGTAACTCATTTGCGTTTTGAAGCCATGAGCCAACACACTTGAATCAAGCTGTTCTGCCTGTAAATTGAGAATCCTATCTACTAAACTTGATACCAGAAACTGGTGATGTGTTGCTCACTTCTCAGGGAAGAGACAAAGTCCTGTGCTAGATTAGATGTGATTTGTTGTCTTCTTCACAGTTGTGCCGTCCTCATTTCATAGCAAAAGTCTGTTATTGAAGGATGAAGAGAATGAGAAAGTGTTTCCTGCCTCAACTCATGTCAGGACACACTTTTCCTAGGATGGTCGTACTGTAGACCGAGGTCTAGCAGATGAGTTGTTACTTTAAAGAAGTGGCATTTGAAAAGGGAGTACCATTGATACAATGAAAAAATGGTTTGTGTTGGAAGTGACTTAAAAATCATTAAATGCTCTCGGGCACGTGGTGTGACTCTTGGTGTGGTCCTGTGCAGGGCCAAGAGTTGAACTCGATGATCATTGTAGGTCCCTTCCAACTCCGCGTATTCTGTGATCATCCAGTTCTGAACCTCCTGCCACAGTCAGGGACACCTTCACAGATCAGGTTGCCCAAAGCCACATCCAACCTTACTTTGAACACTTCCAGGGTAAGGTATCTACAGCTTCTCTGGGAAATCTGTTCCATTAGTAATCTATTTTCTCCTGAAGAAGCATTTGACTGGTGAGGTGAAGTTCTGAAGAAATTAATATAATTGTGCGGATACTCATGTCTCTGCATGCTTTTAGTAAAGAGCGCACCATGCCCTCCTCATCCCAAAGGAAAGGGGTTCTCTGTTCCTACTTTCCTCAATCTTGATTTGTATTCCAGTGGAATAACTTGCATTTTCTTTACTGACAAATAATCTCTTCCTCATGTGGGAAAAGGTGGTAGGTAAGGAAGAATGCAGTAGGGAAGGGAGAGATTTAGATAAGAATGGTTGTGGTTTGTTAGTTGTGTGTAAATTCACATACTGCTTCTGCTGAAAGAATACTATTCATTGGTGTTTTCAAAGATAAATCCCACGTCTTGTATTTATACATCAATTATATTGTCATGAAACTAGTGGATTTTATTTTGTACTTGAAAGAAGTACAGTAGAACTCAGCAGAATTGTAACTTTACATTTTGGAAAAAAACCCAGAATTTCACAGAAAAACATGCAGTCACTAAACAGACAGTAGACTTAAAGGTACATCAAGGATTTATGAGCCTTGTGAAATTTTTTGACAAATCTCAGATTCAGAGTGTTGTTTTAATTTCGTTTGCTAGTAATACTGTGGTACACTATGAACTGTAAAAGCATTTGCAAGAGAAGCAGCTGACTGCACAGTCAAACCAAGGCAATGTTTATACCAAACCTTGAAAATCTGTATTGATAGAAGTCTGCTAAGGTTAAAGAATCTCAAAAACGTCTTTGATGACGTTGCATATACACAGCGCTACAAGGATTTTTGCAGTAGAATATGAGGGGGGGATTCTGATGAACAGGCTGAAGATGAGTCAGAAAGGTGGCCTTGCAGCAGTGAAAGCCAATTATATATGAGGTTATAGTAGCAAGGGTTTAATCAGCAGCTTGAGGGAAGTTCTTTTTCCCCTCTCTTTGGTACTTGTGAAGTGTCTGGAGTACTGCACCCAGTATTGGTCTCCTCAGTACAAGAAAGACCTTGGCATTCTGGAGTGAGTCCACTAAGCAGATTGGGTCTGGAACACAGCAGATGTGACAGATTAAAACCTGGGAGAGGTATATTTTTTCACCATGAAGTGGTCACAGTTTTCTAAGAGAGACATCTCTATCCTTAGAAATGTTAAACATTTAATTGTACAAGGTTTCAAGCAATCTGATGTAGCACAAAATGGCTCCCAGATTGATAAGAAATGGAGCATATGGACTAAAAAAGACTCTTTAAAAATTATTCTTTCAGACTTTGTGTTGTTACAGTTAGGAAGAGCTCAGAACTTGAAGAGATACACATCATGGATGTGGCAACACAAGTTTTGAAACCTTTTCCATGAAAACCTGTAGCAAAGCAGATGAAGTATAATACCTTCCTCAATAGAAGACTGTAGTTAGAGCACAGAGTAGACTGTATGCAAAATGGAAAGCCATGGTCTATACTCCCCACGAATGAACAACTGAACATTAATAACAATTCTGAACATGGTTTAAGTTACCTAATAACTGAGATCTATAGCAGAATGTAAAGCAATAAGTAACAAAACAGTTTTTAAAGAAGTAGTAGAATGACTAGAAAAGAAAATATTTTTTGAAGACGTTTGAGTAGTGAAATAATGGATTAACTCAAGTGCATGAGTCTACAGACACGGCTACTTCCATGAAAAGACTAGCAGAGTCTGCAAGAAACAAGAAAGTGTCACGCAATACAACACTTTTTGAGATCAATCATCTTTGAAAGAATTGGAAACAAAATCACTGCTAGCCCTTCTAGAAAAACATAGTGAATAAGAATGAACTTAATCAATGTGCATGTGTTAAACTCTAATGTTTAACCATTCTATGTGATGAAATGAAACTAATCATCATCAGCTGCTGCTGCATACCAAATTCAGATGGCTCTCCATGGAAAAGCACTCTGGAGTCTGTTTGACCTTCATGAAGAAGTTCAAGTGCTCTTCATAGATAAGTTATTCCTGTTGAACACCTCTATGACAAACAATTTCTTGCACACCTGGTTACCTTAGGTAAGATTTTCAACAAACTATCTTCCTTCCGCTTGTTATTCTGGAAGAGCAGGGCAACAATATGATGTTAGCTGCAAGGCAGAAGGATTTCAGGGGAAAACTGATTGATTTTCAGAAAAAAATGCTCTTCCAGAAACACAGGGTTTACAGGGTTTCTGTAGCCAGTAATACTCTCAGAGATCAAGGTCTCCACCTTGAGAGATGCTATCAGCAAGGATGTTGCCATCTGTCTAGATACACTGAGAAGGAAGTTTGATTTCAGTTTTGTCCAATTGTTTGTTTTTTAATATGTGGAGTGCTTATACAGTTGGATGTGTAATCTGTTCTTTATCAAAGCTATGTCTTCCTGTCATTTGAGTAAATCTCCTCAATTACCATGGCCTTCCAATATCATATCATAGCAGCAAAATCTGGAGGAGTTTGAGGGAAGAGTTTATTGAAATATGTGGTAAATTACTAGTACTTTTATTGCTTATCTCAACATGCCCTGAGCAAAAGAGACTCTTTAGCAATGAAATCAAAGCACATGAATTGGTTTGTAAATGTCAATGTTTTCCCATTATGCCTTACAGTTTTCAAGGGATGCAGGCACAGGCCTCTCAAAAAAATCCTTCTCATGACTGCACATTTTTCCAGTTTTTTAATAGGCATAGCACATTCACCATCTGAAAGCGTTGCCTATTAAGAAGATTTATTTAGTTTTAAAATGATCTTGCATGGTTTTTGCTCTAGGGAAGCTCACAAGTATCAGATTACCAATGAGACAGGGAGTTTTCAAAAGTGAAGGTTGGTAACAGAAAGAGTCATTGCAGAAGACCATAAAGATTTCATCAAAAATATCTATTCTGCCTTAAAACGGGGCTGGGCTATATCAGTTTCACAAGTCCAACTCAGAGTCCTGACTATGAGTTGATACCACTTCCTTTTTAATCCCATCTGGTTTTTCACCAAGCAACCCTGAACCTGTGGCAGAGCTAATGTGTTCATCACTATAAAGTGAAATCAGCGTTTTTCAATTCATGGAAATGTAGTGAATTTCTGCTTATTTCAGAAAACATCTGTCAAGTAGAATGATCACTTTCTTAAACAAAAGGTTTGAATCACTCCAACCAGTTTTTCTCAAATTCAGTTCTGTACATTTCCCCTCTGTGATCATTGGAATGTTTGCATAGAGAACTGTAAAGTCAGTGGGAGATTTGTAAGACCTGATTGGACAAAGTCCTAAGTAACATAACTTTAATTTGGTGTTGACACTGCTCGATGTATAGCTTGGACTAAACACCGGGTCTTGGACTACAGCCAGGGACTTCTCAATAACTGATCCTGTAAATCTCTTTTGGGATCATCAGGATCTACAGTAATAATATGAGCCTCTTTCTTTTGCAGGATGATACCAAAGAGAAAGCTACTTATTGACATTGCTGATTATGTAGGAACAAAACACTTCTGAGACTGCCTTTAACTATTTATTAATGCTTACTGTAAGAGAATAATTAAGACTTCTAATTTATGTTTTTAAATAAAAACGAAAAAAAATAATTCATAGCAATGAATTATGAAACATTAAATTATCCCATGTGGACCCTTTTGCTGTGCCCCTTCTTTAGGATGTTCCATCATTTACGGAGAGTGGTGACAATATGACATTTGCTGAAAGCTGAATCAAAGTTCTGCCTGCAGTAGCATTCTCTTATAGGCTTGTGTTGAATAGTCTCTTCTGACAGGCAGAAACCCTCTTGGAGAGACAGTGACAGGAAAGATCATGTAATAAAAGAACCACAGTCGTCATCTTCCTGTGAATCAAAACCTTGTCTATTAACTACATGATTTAATAAAAGTAATTAGATTTATATTAGTGTAGTATTACCATTTATTTACAACAATTTATCTGGCTCCTTAATGACTCCTCCCAAGTTGAGGTAATAATTGCCATAACTACTATCTATCCCTTTTCCTTAATATATGTCTTCTCTTTTAAGTAAAATAAAGCAGAAAAATACAGCTAAATATTTATTTCCCTCCAGTAAACAAAGAAAAAAAAAATTGGAGGGGTTCTTTTTTCACGCTTTTTTTTTTTTTTTTTTCCAACAGGCTTAATGCTAGGTAACCTATTTTGCACATTATGTACATTTAGCCACAATAACTGTGATCCTTTTTTTTTCCTAAATAAAAAAACAAGTCTACAAATAAGCCCCTTCCAAAAACCTGTTTTTCAAGAGGTAAAGTGAGGCTTTAAATGTGAAAGAGGTGAACTTACATAAAAATTAACACAAGAGAATTGGAAAAATAAAACTTATGAAAATATATGCACATAGTACAACAGAGTTTTCATATTTCAACAGCCCAAAGCATGATGTCAGTGGTATGCTAGTAGCCATTGTCAGACTGATTGGTCTCTACACAGACACTGGGAATTTACCATTGCATTTCGCCTTGCAGAACCGAAACCATCATCTTAATTTATATTAGGATTAAATATTTTAATAGTGCATGTATGAAAAATCCAGACTGCAATGTTTTCTTGCATTTACTTCATAAATAAACAAAAACTGCTTCACAGTCAAATTAAAGGGCAATACTAATGTCAATAATAAAGAAACAAAGGTGAAGGTTGATCATTTTTATAATCACTATTCAACTAAGAGGCAGAATACTGCTTAAGGCTTCCTGTGCACAAAGAATTTTGCAATGTCCAAATTTTGACTAGATATTTTTTTCCACATTAACTTTTGGATTATTTTTCGTTTGCTAGATTCCCACTTCCCTGGATTAAGATAAAACTGCATAGCAGGCATAAGAGATTTTCCTCACAGCTTGACTTGAAGTACTGAGGATAAAGAAAAATGGAGACAAAACAGAAAAAACTCACTCTTAAATAGAACAGTGCATTTCATATTTAACATCTTAGCATAAGTGCTATGTGTTTTAAAGGAAAAATGAGGCATTGTTATTAAGTAAAACAGTGGATTTTTTTGCCTATTGTATGATTAGGTGTACTTTATCAGGACCACTGCTGCAGGAATTGTTTGTAAATTCACAAAAGGCTTTCCTCTGAAGTTGTAAAAATAACTATGAAACTCGGATGCCAGGGCTCAAGTTGTATAATTGTATTATGTGGAACATAAAGTTGTGAACCAGAATTACCATGAGCTCAATAAAATAATGAACAGAACAGCAGGTATCTTTTACTTGGCCATGCTTTTGAACTGGATTTTTTTTCATTCCTAAAATGTATATTATTCATATAGGTTTATTTCACTCTGACAATAATGGTTTGGAATGATTTATGTTACCTTAAGCTACTGTATGTTTCTGGTTGTAATTATCTATCTTTTTGGATAAGAATTTTAATATTGTTTTAGAAACAATGATTAACTTCAAAAGGAGAACTAGTCTATTTCAAGCATTCCCTTCAAACTTGACATTGTAGCAAGTAGAAATATGTAGTAGTACATCCTACTTGGATGTAGGTGTAGCTTTTCATACAACTGTAGCCCTGCTGAAGTTACTGGAGCTAGGATAAATTTGACTCATTTAAAAATATTAACATTGACATTGATAATGGTATGCAAGGGACAAAATTACATCACTATAACTGATGACTTGGAGCCTGTGGCTCTTCATTGTCTGTACAGTAGCTTCCTTGGTTTGTCTTGTCTATTGTCCATGTAATTCAACAATTTAAATAATTTTATAAAATATCTGCATTCAAATATATATTTTTCAGATTAACTACTTTGGAGTAAAGTCCCATTTTTAAAAGAGACTCAAGGCAAGATTTTAAATATACCGAAGAGGCCAAAATATACATAAGTGGGATTCCAGAAGAAGATTTAGGGAATTTGACATTTTTTAAGCCGTAAGGGCATCACTTTGAAAAATCTTCAGTCCAGACATGTGTGAAAGTCCTGTCATAGCAATAGCTAGGACTTTCACATATGTTTGAATCTATTCATCTACATACGCCTAAAACAAGCACATTATATACACATAAATTCATGTGATTCATACATACATAGGGCTTAATTCATTAAACTGTGTTTGATAATGACATAAGTGAGAAAAAATCCTTAAGTCAGCACAACCTTCAAGAATGATCAGTAACTTGGTTTTAAAATTTTGTGCTCAGATTTCTGGAACAATTATCACCTCACCTGGGTATTCTAACAAGTTAATCAGTAGCTGAATTAAAATCCTCATCAACACACTGTGCAATTTCATTGAGAATATCTGCTAACTCAGATCAACTCAATTAATCTCTAGTGGAATGAAACAAGCAGATGGTAATGTGTTTTAGTCAACACCAACTTTTTATTCTATATACATTTTTAAGTACATTATTCCTAGGCACTACTCCTCAGGCATTGAGAAATTGCCTTACTTTTAATCTAAGGCTTTAGATAGACCTCAGTAAGACACACTCATATTCCATTTTGTCAGCAATGATTACAGTTTTCTCAAATAAAACATTTCCCTTAGGCTCAGTTCAGCTTGATACTTGTCCTGACACACCCATTTGTTTCTATGGGAGCAGGAAGTGAATGCCATGCAGGATATCCCATTCTGTCCAGTGAGCAACAGTAATATTCAGTTAAATGTGCTGCGTGCTCTTACAAATGGTGATTAGTAAGGATGCATTTGATATCACTTTTTCCCATACTTCTTCAAAGGTGAGGATTTGGAATCTCAAACTGCCATGTCCCCATTCTTACGCAGAAATAATAAAGGTAAACCTCTCATTCTGTATGATCTTGAGAGCAGCAGAGTTTGCTCTTTTCCCTTGGTCTAGTGGCCAAGGCATTTGAAAAGGTGGCTGAAATATGAGTCCTGAGCTTGTTAGTAATCCTGAAAGGTGGTTGTAGTCAAGTGTGGGTTGGTCTCTTCCACTAGGCAGTAACTGACAGAACAAGAGGACACATTCTCAAGCTATGCCAAGGAAAGTATAGGTTAGACATTAGAAAGAAGTTTTACACAGAAAGAATAGTAAAATATTGGAATAGTCTGCTCGGGGAGGTGGTGGAGTCACCATCCCTGGATGTGTTTAGAAAAAGGCTGGATATGGCACTTGGTGACATAGTTTAGTTGAAGTGTTAGGGCAAGGGTTGGACTCGATGATCTTGAAGGTCTCTTCCAACCTAGTAATTCTGTGATTCTGTGGTTATTTATAGCCTCAAGCTGCCCTAGGGGAGGTTCAGGTGGGACATCAAGAGGAATTTCTTCATGGAAACAGATGTTAAACTTTGGAATGGACTGCTCAGGTTGGTGGCAGAATCACTATTCCTGGAGGTGTTCATGAAATTACTGGATGCATCACTCCGTGCCATAGTCTAGTTGGCATGATGGTAGTGGTTAGAAGTTGGACTCGATGACCTGATATATTTTCTCCAACCTAAATGATTCTGTGATTCTGACATTATTCGTACATTTTACCTTCAATAACACCAAGATGAAGACACACAAAAACAGATCAAGAAGGAGGGCACCTGCATGCTGTAACTATCAGTCAAGAGTCTCACTCATGGTCCAGCTCTTGTCACACTGATTGCTTGGTCCAACACTTCAGCAGTGGTGTCAGGAGAAGTGGCCTATGACCTGTGCCACAGTTAAGTCTGTAGCCTTGAGGCTAGGGAAGACTTGCAGATGTTGGGACACAGTTTTAAGTATGGTCATGTTGGTAAATAAATTAAATCTAGGATTCCAACTTCATGATTTATGTTCTACCTACAAGTGTAATTATAAAACCTATGTAACTTTTGTTGGCCTCACCAAAGCCTTTGACACCGTGAGCAGAAAAGGCCTGTGGCAGATCTTGGAACGATTAGGTTGTCCTCCCAAATTCCTCAAAGTGATTATCCTGCTACATGAGAATCAGCGCAGCCAAGTCAGATATGGCGATGCACTCTCTGAGCCTTTCTCAATAGCTAATGGTGTGAAACAAGGTTGCATTCTTGCACCAACTCTATTCACCATTTTCTTCAGCATGATGCTCCAAAGGGCCACGGCAGACCTCGATGAAGATAACGGCATTTACATCCAATATCATACTGATGGGAGCCTATTCAACCTAAGGCGACTGAAGGCCCACAGAAGAGCCTAAATCATCTTGTCCGCGAGCTGCTTTTTGCTGATGATGCCGCTCTCGTTGCTCACACAGAAGCAGCTCTGCAGTGCTTAACATCCTGCTTTGCAGAGGCTGCTGAGCTTTTTGGGCTGGAAGTCAGCTTGAAGAAGACAGAAGTTCTTTACCAACCTGCACCTCAGGAAGTCTTCCATCATCCCCACATCACCATAGGCAAATCAGAGCTTAAGTCAGTCCAGCAGTTTAACTATCTAGGAAGTATCATTTCCTCGGATGGTAAGATTGACGAAGAGATAGACAACAGGTTAGCAACGGCATACAGACAACTCCATAAAAGAGTTTGGTGCAATAAACACTTGAAGAAAAGTACAAAGATTAGTGTCTACAGAGCCATTGTACTGTCTACTCTTTTATATGGGTCTGAATCATGGGTCATCTACCGCCATCACCTGCAACTCCTCGAACGCTCCCATCAGCGCTGCCTCTGTGCAATCTTAAACATCCACTGGACTGATTACATGACTAATGTTACTGTCCTTGAACAGGCAGGGGTCACCAGTATTGAGGCCATGCTGCTGAGGATGCAGCTGCGCTGGGCAGGGCACGTCTCCAGGATGGAGGATCACCGCCTCCCTAAGATTGTGCTCTATAGTGAACTCGCCACCCTCTTACCTCACTGTTCTAGGTTTTTTTCTTTTCTACTTTGTTTCCACGGCTGCTGTGTTGATTTAGCTGCTGTTCTGCATTCAATTTATGTATCTTGTTCTGTATTCATATTTAATCCCTTTGTCCCTCTCTTTATCATCTCGGTTCTTTTCCCTCATAACCCACCTTTTCTCCTATCAGCATCCTATGCACTCTTGTCTTTGCTTGCTTTCTATCCCCTTTTCCTGCTTTCTTTTTCCTTGCATTTCCCATTAATCACTTTTTTCCTGTCAGTTGGCTTGTGAAAAAATATATTACGTGAAGTAATTACACGCATGATATTTCTTTGAAAACACAACTACATGTACAGTAACAGAAGCCAACACATCGACTTGCAATATCAAATTGTGGATTAATTTAATTTCATTCAAACAAATGCATTTATAGAGTGCCATATGTGTGCCAGATCGTTTAAAAACATGAAAGATGGAGTATCTGCACTAAAAATATTACAACTGAACATTCTCAATTTTATAGAGTCTATGTCAGTTTGTGCTAGATAACACTTTTCAAGGAGTATAGATAAAGTTGGTGAAGAGATCAGGGTAGGAAGACTCATAAAGAGGAGAGCTTTAATCAAGGACTGGAAGGAGAAAAGAGATTGATTGACCTAGGTCAGGATTTTGAAGGATAAACTCCATGTCATAACACTGGCATATCTACATAGTCCAAAACCAGTCTGGATCGTACTATTTCATGTTCCTATGGGTTATTATTTTATGTACATTTAATGCATATATTTATATGCATATACTTACAATAATTATTCTACATCTATTCCATATGTATTCTGTATATGAGTTTGTGAATTATGCATGTTTATTATCTATTTCACCTGTACCTCACTATAAGTTCTGGAGTTTTGTACTATATAGATATGTTTTTTTTCCCTTAAGCTTTTGTCCAAAGAACTGTCCACAGATATTGATAATCTTCTAATCAAATTTGCAGTTACTGGGATGAATCTTCTTTTCTGGTGATTCACATCTTATCTTTCTGACAAATAGAACTTATTTTGTCTCTTGTATACTCACATAATGCCATGAAATAACTGTATGCCAAATTTGCCTTTAAAAGGACTATTTTAAATTATTGTTTCTGGATTTTTTTTTTATTCTGACTTTTATTCTCCCTCAAAAAGGGATCTACTGAGTTTTACTGCAAAGGCAATAAAGGAAGATATTTCTAATAATAGCCTGAACGTTGGAACAATCCTCTAACATGGAAAAGATAAATACTCTAGTCACTGATTTCACAGTATCACATTTGCCTTACATAAAATTATGTCTTCCAAAGCAGGGGTTAGTTCTTCTAGGCAGCATATCAATTCTCTTTCTCTATTTTTAAAATTAACAGAAATTTATATTTTTTTCTGAAAATAAAATTAGTTTCAATTAGAGAGTTGTAATATATTGAAATTTTCTGCTCTTTCTAGAGATTGTTATTATTTTGGGAGATAAAACTCAAAAGCCTTGTTGTCTGCTCACGTATTCTGTCATGGATATTAATATTACATTTCTCTTTAGCATTTATTGTGAAACAGAATTTTCATCCAACGGAAAATTTTGATACTTCAACACATTTTCCCCTTTCAAATAAAATAACAACAGAATATTGAAAGACTTCACATAAAAAACCCTCCTGAAAATGCTGAAATAAAAAATTTATGTATCTAAGCAAACAAACTAATTTAATACATCATATATTTCTTTTGCACAAATGACCCCTTTTGAAAAAAAATGGACACGAAAAAATATATTTTTCTTTATTCTACTTCTTAATTATAAAATCTATTTTTGCTCAATCATTTGGTTATTTTATGAGAACTCCCAAAGTTGTTTTTTTTTTTTTAAAAAAAGACATTAGTGTGAAAAACTCCAGGAAGAAGCAGTCTTTGAAAACACTGCAACATATCCTGATCATGTTTCAAAGTTGTTTTTATGTCGATTATCAATGCAAAATTCCTCCAGTTCATTCTGGTTTTCTTTCAAATATTTTCAGAACTTATCACTTACAATACCAGACCTCTTCTTTTAGCCTTTATTTACTTATATCTTCATAAACAATATTTCTGATTTCTGACCTACATTTCTGTTTCTAAAACCTTTTTGGAATGGATGAATGTCAGAGTTCAGTGACCAAATATCAAAGTTCTATATTCATTTGAAGCATAGGAATTTCCATATCGAATCAGTTCGAATCATAAGCCATCCATTTTATTACCTCCTTCATAACACTGATTAAGACAAAATGTTTCAATGAAAGATCAAAAACCTCTCTGCTTAAAAACCTGCAGTAAACAAAGATGGTATAAAATTTACCTAAAGAAAGTAAATCTTCTAAACCCTATCATTTAGAAATTGGCTTAACCACTAAATAACAATGTTCACCTTTCTTATGAAATTTTTATTCTTTATATATGAACATGCCTAATTCTTCTATGCAACAAAAATTAGTTATTTTTATTATAGAAATAGCCTTTTACTGCTCCCTGAAGAAAGCTAATTTCATATTTTTGGTGCTGACAGCAGTCATTAGTACCTAGCCCTATGTCTAGGACTAGCAATGTCAGTATGTCAGGCATCTTTGACAACTAAAGGCTGGATTCAGACCATTATTTAATCAAAATCTCTCCAGGTGAGCATAAAGCACTGATTTTTACTTGGTGATTGCATACTATGCTCTCTATTTGGACCAGTGACTGAGATTTGTGAGTCCATGGGGGATTACTCTTGAACAGCTGCAAAAAAAAACCCCAACAAAAACAAAAACCAAAACCAAAAACAATCAAAGCAGTTAGATTAAATTATGCCTAATTCTGAAGTCTTCATGATCAGCTTTGTATCATTTTTGTGATGAAGAATAAGTGCTATTTTGGAGGGGAGAGAGGAAGAATGCTGCTCACCTTCTTAAAGAAATATTTTCCCAATATATAACAACTGTGGAATGACATACAGCTTTTTAATAGACTTTTAAAAGCTATCTGGAGACTTAGTAAAAAGCTTCCATGCCCAGTAGATAACAAAATGTTATATTAATTTTAGCGCCAGACCTTAATTAAAAAGAAAACCGTAAAATGTATAAATGGGCACTATATAGAATAATGCAGCTTGTGGAACCATTTAAGTCTCTTCATCACAAAGATTACAGAAATTAATAAGAGGACATAATTTGTGTAATAGTGTACTAGACACAAGGCAGTCAATATATTTTTACTCTTTGAACAAGCAGTTGTTGCTAGGAATGCACAGTTCCATCTTTCTGGGTAAACCTTTCCATAAAGGATAGTCCCCAACAAGCAAGCCTGTTGTTAAGGCTGTATCTGTAAATGAATTGTCTATAAACAAACTCGGCATCTGGCAGACATTCCAAGGTGAAAGCCAAACAGATGGCTAATTTAATATAATCTAAGTGACTTTGGATCAGATAAAGCAATTGAATTAACAGCACTTTAAATGAATGTATACCACACATTCTCACTGTGCCATTATAATAGGCACCTTTTTATATCTTGAAAATCATTGCTAATTGAAGTTTCATATGGTGAATGCTTATATCTGTAAGATGTACAGCTAAACAGCCTGAAAAAAAATTTGCCAATATAAGAAAATGCAATCAGTGTTATAACTTTTAATTCAAATATAGTTATTTTCTTAAGAACTCCTACAGAAAATTTTTGTATGAAGAAATGCAGACTTGATACTATATGACCTCTTAGGTCCACATGCAACAGGCATCATTTATTGTGCCCATGTATAGGCATATATATACACTTGTGCTCGGAATATATATGCACATATATATATATGCATGTAAAGTATATATATATATATATATTTTGTGTTTTTAAAGTAGCTGTTTAGAAAAGAACTCAAACCAACAAAACAGAACAGGTTTTGAATCATAAGGAGGTTTAAATTAGTAGTAGTTTTTTGTTTTGACACTTTTCCAAGTAGAATATTATTTGATCTCAAGTAAACAAAACAAAAAAATATTTTCTCTTAGTTTTCTCTTACACTACAGCTGCACTGAGAGGGTGAGACACTTGGTGAATAGTGAGCTGCACTGTTTGTACACAGCAAAAGTTAAATGCTTAAAGTATTATATATAGTATATATACAAGCATGTTAGTGTGCATTTTCTGATCCCTCTCTCAACAACACTCCTTGTTGCATTCATACAAAATAGATAAAATAAAAAGGTAATGGAGTTTGCCCTGAACAGAGGAGAGAGAGAATGTTTGAGAAAGTGGCTCTTCAGCTTCTTTTAATTTCTCTCTCACACAGAACTCTGAAATCCCTGCCAAGCCAACAATTGCATTATGCTCCAGAGTTAGGCACATGATCTATTGGGGATGAATTAAATACTGGCCTGCAGTTCTGGATGAAGTAAGGAAGAGCCCCTTCCTGGTACTTGATAGTAATTTGAGAATGACCTTAAGTCCCTGGGCAAAGGGCCATTTGCTGTCTTTTGGCAGTATCTGCCAACCAATGTGAAGTTAAAATAATAGGTAAATTCATGAACACAATTATAATGCTGGTAATTGCAAGGGACTGATTTGATTACCTATGGAGTCTCAGTTTTCTATTTTTGCTTTGCTGTGCCCTGAAACCTCAAAAAAATACTATTCTGGTGTTCTGGTGTAGCTATTTTCCTTCTGGAAAAAAAAAATCTGAAAAATTCTTCAACTTTCTCTTCCACCTCTCCCCCTCCTCCCATGCTTTAACATCATTCACACATGATAAGAAACAGAGGAGTCTAAAGCAGGTGGAATTTTGTGAATTTTAGTAATCAATAAAAGAAGTAAAGCAAAAAAGCTTGCAGACTTGGCTCTTCTGTGTTATGGTCTGTAACATGTAGCTGTCATCTTATATTATTGAATACTCCTTGGATTTTATCAAATATTGTATTGCAGCATTTCTCTTGCAGAAGGCAATTTTTTCTCAAACTATGTGATAATTTTACAATGCATACATAATGGGCATATAGTGGATATAGAAACATAAAGATTTCTATTTTATTGAGATATAGAAAAATACACGAGTACAGGCCTGGGTCTGCCACTAACCCATATCATATAATACTATTTTCTCTTCAACAAAATTATGTGAAGTCTTGTCAAAATATGAGATTTTAAAGATGCCTGTTGGAAGAATGTCAGTCCCTGAGGCATAAATCTAGTCAGAAGAACCAGCATAGAAAACTTAGAAAAATAAAACATAAAGTTTTTAAAAAGAAGTTTGCTCACTCTAGTCATATCCAAATCAGGAAATTCAAATATGAATGCTTTACCAAGGAGACTTCCAACCATGTTTTAGTGGAAAGGAGGAAACTATCTTGACCCTGTCCTTTAAAATACAATTAATAATTGGATAACTTTGAGGAAAATATTCTTTTTAATCTACAGCAAGTTGAACTACAAGCTAGAATTTTCCTTTTTTCTTTCAATAAAGGTAATTTTTGTAGTCTAAATCTTGTTGTAGGCAAATGAGAACACTCTTCTACACAAAGCAAAGAATTTACTGTAGATTAGTAGTCTACTCAAATCACAACAAATAGCATTTCTATTCAAATTGTTACAGAAAAGCCTCTCTATTAATACATATATATATGGTAATATATGTATATATATGTGTGTATATATATATATATCTATATATGTATATCTACCTATGTCTTTATATATATNCGGGGGAGGGAAGGGTGTTTTGGATTGTTTACATTTTTGTCCTGTTTGTAAACCTGGGTTTTTTTAGAAACATGAAGAGAAGACCAAGATTGCACTGTCTGTGGAACAGCAGGGCTCTCTCCCACTGCCCAATTTCGCACAGGGGGACAGCAGTGGAGGTCCCACGGGAACAGAGCCATCAGTCCCAGAGCGGTGGGGCTCTCCCCCAGGTTTCTCCCTGCCCTCCCACTGCCTAGGTCGTGTGGTGGGATGGAGACATGGGAATGGAACTGGTGCTCTGGCACATGCACTCGTGGCACTGGCCAAAGGGGGCACGTGTTCCACTGTGGAGTGATGCAGGGACATACTGTGATCACTGATGCTGCCAGCGTCCCCTTCTCCTGATGCAGACCTTCTTGCTGATGGTTGCGCAGGGGGAGCTCCAGGGTGGTGGCGTGGTGGGCTCCCGCAGCTGCCCCCCTCCTCCCCCCAGCCCTGTATGGGCGGGGAGCACTGCCCAGTCCTGGCCGTTGCTGTGCAAAACGTGTGGAGCTGAGCGCATGGAGCCGCTCTTGTTGTTTCTCCATTTTTCTAGGTGGTGCCGGCAGCAGTGGTGGCGGGGCTTGGTGGCTGCAACTGAGGTGCCCTGTGCCACGGCGAGCTGGACTGAGCTTGGCGGTTGCTCAGGCGCGGGGCCTGGTTCCCGTGCAGCATGGCAGTGGGGAGCGGCGCAGGGCAGTGGCTTCTTCTGGTGGGCAGCAGACAAAAGCCCCCACTGAGAGTGGCCACGGCTGCGCAGCCCCCTCCCCGCTCTGCCGGGAGGCATGTGGCGGCAACTGCCCCACGGGCAGCTCCCACCACCCACGGCCAGTCCCTGCGAGTGGCGAATGCTCCACAGACAAGGCTGATGGTGCCTCCAGGCCCCGGCCGCGTGGGTTTTGGTGGGAACCGCCATTTTGCTCAGAGTGCCAGATCTCGAAAGAAAGGTGGAGCCCAACACCATCAGCCAATCAGAGGACAGCCTGATCGAGAAGAAGACGCCAGATTCCCGCAGGACTTCCAGGGCATAGAAGTTGCGGACACAGAAGTCCTCACGCTTCTTTGGCTTTCTCTTGAGCTGGGAGCAGCATGGCCCCTCTCCTCCTGGCTTCTGGACCGTGCAGCTTGCTTCCACCCGCCTCCATCGTCATCAGAGCCAAGCCAGCCAAAACACAAGTGATAGTTTCCCCGTGGGTGTCCCTGGGGAGGGTGTTTTTCACCATTTTTGTCTTGCAGGAGGCTCCAAGGGCCAGGAGGTGGCTTTCCTTCCTTCCCCTGCTTCTTGGCCAGCCAGCTCACTTTGAGGAGCCTTTTGGCTTTTTTGCGTGACGTTGTCGGGTGTTATATTTGTGTGTTTTGTCTCAGGATCCCAAAAGGTTGTGGTAGAGCCCTAGGCAACAAATCTGTTTGTTGCTATTGGATCTGTTCAGTCTTTCGTTGCTGTTGTGCCCCCTAGTGACATAGTGGTTCAAACCACCACAATATATGTATATATTTTTATGTGCATATATTTTATTCTCTTTGTTTTAAAAATAAAACTTCCTATATATGTAAGTAACTTTTTCTCTGGTGTTATTGAGACACTCCATCCCATAGATAACAATGCAAGAGTTCATGTGAACTTCAGGAATAAACGAATAATAAATGGGCCACAGTGATCTGGCAGTATCTTCATTGGGCGGAACATTATGTAGTTGTGGTAGTTTCCTCCTCTTCAGTCTTGAATCCATTTGCCGTTATTTTTACACACTTTTTGACAGGTTCTTTCCTGATTTTGCCTCACTATTTCCCAGTTCCACATGTGCTCTTTTTACCCTTAAAATTTGATTTGCCTGACTCACAAGATGAGATCTTTTCTTTGAAAATTATTGACCTCCATAATTTGTGATCATGCTCTGGGATTTCTGATGTAATCTGATATCCCTACTTTTCAATAATACATTATAATCCCAGAATCAAAGACAGTTCACTCAATCCATAATAGCTGCTTGGTTTTACTCTATTAATTAGCAATAGGTGTTATGCCACATAAGGCCACAGAGATAAACTAGAGCTATAACAGATTTGGCAATAGCTACCTGACAACTAGAAAACTGCAGCCTCAGCTCAAATAAATTGAACACATCTCATGCTAGTACAGCACCAGACGAGTCCCAGGTCCCTTTACTCTCAGATCGATACAAAGCCTCTCACCTTTTACTAGTAATGTTACAATTTAAAAGTCATATTTGTTGAGCTATGCAGTTTTTGATCTTTTCTATACATTGTAAATCATTTGAGTTAATAGGATGCTTTAATGAAAGTTAGTTGTGGAAGAAATATATGAATTGGTCAAGCTATGTCTGAAGTCAAAATTGCTCAGGAGTTCAAAGTTTATTAATAGTTGATTGCTCATTATAAATTGCTAATTATATATAATTATTAATATTACAGCTTGATTACTGCCTAATCATCTTAAATGTGTCTTATTCTTATCACAAAAGATAGGAACATGTGAATTTGGAAAATACAGGACCCCATTATAGACCACAAGATTTTGCAACATAGAAAAAGAGGAAGAATATTGTTAAATCATTAAAAGATAACACTTGTTATTAGTTATCCTTTTATATTCATAATGTATAAACCAATATGTCTGTATATGAGAAGNCCACGGGCAGCTCCCACCACCCACGGCCAGTCCCTGCGAGTGGCGAATGCTCCACAGACAAGGCTGATGGTGCCTCCAGGCCCCGGCCGCGTGGGTTTTGGTGGGAACCGCCATTTTGCTCAGAGTGCCAGATCTCGAAAGAAAGGTGGAGCCCAACACCATCAGCCAATCAGAGGACAGCCTGATCGAGAAGAAGACGCCAGATTCCCGCAGGACTTCCAGGGCATAGAAGTTGCGGACACAGAAGTCCTCACGCTTCTTTGGCTTTCTCTTGAGCTGGGAGCAGCATGGCCCCTCTCCTCCTGGCTTCTGGACCGTGCAGCTTGCTTCCACCCGCCTCCATCGTCATCAGAGCCAAGCCAGCCAAAACACAAGTGATAGTTTCCCCGTGGGTGTCCCTGGGGAGGGTGTTTTTCACCATTTTTGTCTTGCAGGAGGCTCCAAGGGCCAGGAGGTGGCTTTCCTTCCTTCCCCTGCTTCTTGGCCAGCCAGCTCACTTTGAGGAGCCTTTTGGCTTTTTTGCGTGACGTTGTCGGGTGTTATATTTGTGTGTTTTGTCTCAGGATCCCAAAAGGTTGTGGTAGAGCCCTAGGCAACAAATCTGTTTGTTGCTATTGGATCTGTTCAGTCTTTCGTTGCTGTTGTGCCCCCTAGTGACATAGTGGTTCAAACCACCACAATATATGTATATATTTTTATGTGCATATATTTTATTCTCTTTGTTTTAAAAATAAAACTTCCTATATATGTAAGTAACTTTTTCTCTGGTGTTATTGAGACACTCCATCCCATAGATAACAATGCAAGAGTTCATGTGAACTTCAGGAATAAACGAATAATAAATGGGCCACAGTGATCTGGCAGTATCTTCATTGGGCGGAACATTATGTAGTTGTGGTAGTTTCCTCCTCTTCAGTCTTGAATCCATTTGCCGTTATTTTTACACACTTTTTGACAGGTTCTTTCCTGATTTTGCCTCACTATTTCCCAGTTCCACATGTGCTCTTTTTACCCTTAAAATTTGATTTGCCTGACTCACAAGATGAGATCTTTTCTTTGAAAATTATTGACCTCCATAATTTGTGATCATGCTCTGGGATTTCTGATGTAATCTGATATCCCTACTTTTCAATAATACATTATAATCCCAGAATCAAAGACAGTTCACTCAATCCATAATAGCTGCTTGGTTTTACTCTATTAATTAGCAATAGGTGTTATGCCACATAAGGCCACAGAGATAAACTAGAGCTATAACAGATTTGGCAATAGCTACCTGACAACTAGAAAACTGCAGCCTCAGCTCAAATAAATTGAACACATCTCATGCTAGTACAGCACCAGACGAGTCCCAGGTCCCTTTACTCTCAGATCGATACAAAGCCTCTCACCTTTTACTAGTAATGTTACAATTTAAAAGTCATATTTGTTGAGCTATGCAGTTTTTGATCTTTTCTATACATTGTAAATCATTTGAGTTAATAGGATGCTTTAATGAAAGTTAGTTGTGGAAGAAATATATGAATTGGTCAAGCTATGTCTGAAGTCAAAATTGCTCAGGAGTTCAAAGTTTATTAATAGTTGATTGCTCATTATAAATTGCTAATTATATATAATTATTAATATTACAGCTTGATTACTGCCTAATCATCTTAAATGTGTCTTATTCTTATCACAAAAGATAGGAACATGTGAATTTGGAAAATACAGGACCCCATTATAGACCACAAGATTTTGCAACATAGAAAAAGAGGAAGAATATTGTTAAATCATTAAAAGATAACACTTGTTATTAGTTATCCTTTTATATTCATAATGTATAAACCAATATGTCTGTATATGAGAAGTATGAAAAAAAAAAGAATTTTTCTGATCTATTAAGAACTTTGTTGACTCAATTCTTCAGTATAAAATAGACATTTCTCACTCCCTTCTACTCAATGAAAAGAAAAATATAATTTTCAGGAGACAATTAGCTCAAAATTAAAATGAATGTTAAAGGCAGATGAAATTAACAATCACCACATAGTTTCTGCATCAATAGCCAGTACAGAATTTATCCACCATTTTTTGACAGCCTTGAAAAGTAACTATCAACTAACATGATCACAGCTAAGGTCACTAAACCTGTTTTGGTGTTTCCCACAGTGTGGTGGTTTTACCACTAGGGGGCACAACAGTGACGAAAGACTGGATAGATGTGAGCAACACCTAACAGTTTATTTTCTATGGGGCACAAAAACTACACACCCCCCCCCCCCCAAACACTAACAAAATACACACAACTGATCCAACAATGTCCAGCAATAAAATTAAAATAAAAAGAAAACAAATTACAAATTGCTTTTCCAAGCAGACTGGTGGGGTGAGAAGCAGAGGGAAGGAAGGGAAAACCACCTCGAAGATGGTATCTCCTGGTCTCGGTGCCCCTGAAAGAAAAAACAGTTTGAAGCCCCCACCCCCCAGGAACTCAAAGGGAAAAAATACTACACTGATGCAGCTGGGCGGTGTTCTGGTGTTACTGTTGGGGCTCTGGTCCTCCTGTGGGATGAAGGGAACCGGGAAGAACCAGGAGGAGCGGTAGTCGATGTTATCTGGACCACGATGAGCCGCCCAAAGGGGGACAGAACTTCTGGGGTTCTGGCTTTTATGGGCTCCTGATATCGCGTGAATTTGGAGTCCTTTTCCCGGCCAGGCTGTCTTCTTATTAGTTGGTGCCATTGGAGGCCATCCCTCTGCCCGGGATTTCACCAAAGGCAAGATGGCGGTTCCCACCAAACCTGCCATGTGCTCAGGCTCTGGGGGCCGGCAGCCGGTGCCCGCCACTGCTGCCAGCCACGGGGCATTCCTGGGGCCAGTGGCACTGCCCACGGGGCCCCTGCCACCTGTAGGGACAGGCCATGGGCGGTGGGGGCCACCCATAGGGGCAGCCGCCGCCGCATGCCTCCTGGCATGACTCCACGCCCGAATGGCTGCCTAGCTCAACAGGAGCAGTGGGTGCATGGGGTCGGGAGCTCGCCCGGGTGAGAGGGGGTCCAACACTATGGGAAACCGCAGGAAGGAGCTTGACTTCAAACTGGTCCCCCTGCGACTTTGGCTTTCCTTCTTGCTTCTTCCAAAGAAAGATGGTTTTAATGCTTTAACAGGCAAATAACCTAAACCCCCCTCCCTGGAGAAAAAAACAATATTCAAACGTATTACTCACAGTTATGCAGGAACTGTACTCTGTACTCTTCATAACATTAACCTAGGAGAGAAGACACTTTAAGCTAATTGGTGAAGAAAACCTTTTGGGAGATTTACCTGCATCTTTGCTGGTAAACTCAATGCAACCCACTCAACTGACTCAATGTGACCAATAAGGCAGGCTCTAAGATTTGTGCCAGAAGTGATAATTCGTGTTTTACTGCCATAGGTAAAATTAAGAATGTGACATATGATTATCTATTGCATCAATCTGGCAAAAAAAAATGTTACAAATTTTTAACATCCAGAATATGCTAAAATTACTCTCACAAATAGCAAGACAATATTTGCTTCTTTGTGTGCCACAGCTTTAAACTAGATTTGAAGGGGGAACATGATAAAAACAGGCTTAATAGAGATAAGCCCAGGGACATCATGCCAGTGTCTGAGGGACAGTGTGCTGGCCCTTCAGTTGTTGTCTCAGTGGAGGTAGGGGATTGACGTCTATGTGATGGTTGGTGGCTGTGTTGGACATAGTAATCACAAACTGGATAAGTGGAATGAGGTGGAATGAGATATGGATGAATATCAGATCCTAGAGTGTCAAAATCAGTGGCACAGGGTCTAATTGGAGATCCATCACTAGTTGTGTTGCCTGAGGTTCAATACTGGACACAGTATTATTTAATTTATTCATCAATTACTTGCATGAAATAGCAGATGTCTCCTCAGCAAATTTGCTGATGACACAAAGCTCAGAGGAGTAGCTGATACCTCAGAGCACTGTGCAGTCCTTCAGGAAGGTCTTGACAAGTTGGAGAGATGGAAGAGAAGAACCATCTGAAGTTCAACAAAGACAAATACAGGATTCTGCACCTGAAGAAAAATACCCCAAATACCAGGGCTGACCTGCTGGGAAACAGCTCTGCAAAGAAGGACCTGTGAGTCCTGTGGACAGCAGGCTGTCCATGAGCCAGCAGTGTGCTCAAGAAGGCCAATGGCAGCCTGGGGTGCATTAGGAAAAGCACTGCCAGCAGTTCCAGAAAGGGGATCCCATCCCTCTACTCAGACCTAATCAGGCCATATCTGGCCCAGTTCTGAGCTCTCGAGTAAAAGAGAGACATGGAGCTCCTGGAGCAGGTCCAGTGGATGCAATGAGAATGATTGGCAGAAACATCTCTTTTACAAGGAAAGGCTGTGAGAGTTGGGCTTGTTCAGCCTTAAGTAGAGAAGACTTAGGGAGGAACTCATCAATGTGCAAAAGTATCTGAGGGAAGGTGCCAGAGAATGGAGCCAGGCTCTGCTCAGTGGTACCGAGCAATAGCACAAGATGCAGCAGGCACAAAACGATGCACAGAAAGTTCCACCCAAACATAAGGAAGAACTTCTTTACTAAGTAGGTGACATCACAGTGGAATAGATTGCTCAGACAGCTTGTGGAGTATACCTCACAAGAGATAGTAAAGAACTGTCTGGTTACAATCCAGTGCAATGTGGTCTAAAATGAACCTGCTTGAGCAATGAGGATGGACAAGATGACCCCTTCTTCTCCCTTCCAACCTGACCTATGATTGTTGGAGAAGTAAGGAGGGGGGTCAGTAGGACTGCCATTTTAGACTTCTGATGAGCAGACTTTGGCCTGTTTTGGATCCCTCTACAGACTCTCATTGGTAGTGGGTAGGAAGTCCCTGCAGAAGGATCTAGACATGTAGGATCAATGAGACAAGGCCAACTGCATGAAGTTCAAAGAAGCCATCATCCTGCTTGGGTTACAACAACTCCTTGCAGCACTAGAGATTTTGGAATGAGCAGCCAGAAAAAAGAAAAGGACCCAGGGATGCTGCCTGAACATGAACCTGAACATGCTCTGTGGGCCAAGACCAATGGCATCCTGGCTTGTATCAGAAACAGTGTGGTCAGCAGGACAAGGGTAGTGATCATCATCCTGCACTCAGAGGCCACATTTCTGAACTCTGTGTTCAGTTTTGGCCTCCTGCAAGAAAGACATTGAAATTCTGAAGCTTGACCGAAGAAGGGCAATGAAGGGTCTGGAGCACAGGTCCTAGGAGGAGTGGCCGATGAAGCTTGTATTTAGTTTGAATAAAAGGAGATCAGGGTAGACGATATTGTTCTCTACAACTACCTGAAAGATGGTTGTAGCAAAGTGGATGTTGGTCTCTTCTCCCAGCTAACAAGAGATAGGCAAGAGAAAATGCCCTCATGTTTTATCAGTGGAAGTTTAGACTGAAGATTAGGGAAAATTTCTTCATAGATAAAAATACACTGAAGTTATTAGTTATCAAATATGTTTGAATTAACCTGAGAGGCTTTTCTTGTCCTTCTTATCCCATTCTTCTGGTTGAATCAAATTTTCCCGCTGACAATTTTCTACATTTCTTCTAGCTTCACCCTTAGTCCTCTGTTAGTGCCAGTGAGCTTAACTGCCAACTTAGGAACACTTGCTTCCTCTGAGCACATGAATTTCTTCCTCTGCAAGACGCCAGTGTTAGTTTTGGATGTATAAGTCTTCACTTTGTATCCCAACTCACCTCCGGTGAATTTTGTTAAGAAAATAATTTTTAAGTGACCTTTACTGCTTCTTTAGAAGGTAGACTGAAAAAAAGAGCTATTAAATCAGCTACCATTTGGCTTGTGAGCTTTGCCAAACTTTGTCTAAAGCACAGAAGGAAGAAGTAAGGAAGAAGGGTTTTGTCCCTGCTGAGCTGATTTTCTCAAAGTCTAAACACTTCAGTTTAGAAGCAATAAAAATTCAATTATATGTTCAAAATTACAGAATTTTTTTTCCAGTAGCTCCTTCTGTGATTAATTACTATAATGACTTAGAAATAGCTGTTATTGCAGAACCATCTTATGTTCCAGAGCTTATAGATCCCTGCTCACAGTGAGAGTGAACTCATAAAAATACAACTATTTTATAAAAAGTAAGGAAGGAGGGAAAATCGAGGTGATTGTTTTATCTGCTACAGAGAGTCATGATTATGTGCATTGACTTATTGCTACCTGAAGGGAATCAGATCAAAATTAAGACTTTCTACTAAAGTACACAATTAAAGTTCATGCTAAGTGTTGTAAGCAAACTGGCATTTGCTGAAGAAAATATGTGCTACAAACAGATGCACCACTGGAAACAGAAACACAAAATTTCTTCTCTAGGATCATTCTGCTTTATTAAATTTGATAATTTCCTCTTGAGCTCAATATCCTGATCTAAAAAAGAGTTTCTCATTCGTTTTAAGCAATTGCCAGATAAAGTGCCAATTAGAAGAACTTGTAATTTTACTCACTGTCCAGGCAAAAAAAAAAAAAAATGCATTTCTTAAAAATTTCACAGTATTATTAATGCTCATAAATAAAGAAAAAAACCATCTTTTATCTTTGTTTCATTGTTTTATGGAGATAATGGTATTAAAAACTGGCTTTCAAAGATTCTTTTTATTAGTAGAAGAAAAATAAAGGATTTGAAAATCTCCTAGAGGAAATATTCAAGTTCAAATTTTCCCAATCAAGTTTTTTAGTTCTACTGTTTTAAAGGCTGTATAGTAAGTCGTCTGGGTTAGTACAAAATGAAATTTTCTTTAAGCATCTTGTTGTATTGTACGGCAACAACCAAAGATATAATTCATAATAAAACATATTCGACCTCTTTACTTTCATGGGATAAGTAACTGTACATGACATTTACTTAAAGTTATGTCTGCTGTCTCAGTTCTCACACATAACACTTATTACTGCTAATTGAAGTCATGCATAAGAACAGAAAAAAGCCATTATCCCCCAGTTGTTAACTCTCTTTCGCATTTCTGTATTAATGACATTCATACAGAGATAGAAGACAAGAAAACCTGAAACTGAGGATGGAAACAAACACACATTCAATTTGTTTCTCTTCTTTAGAGGGAATTAACTAGTAGATCCACCAACTTCATCCACAGGTTTGGTTAAGAATGAAAAACAAACTTTGCAGGACACATAATAGTGGAACAAGTTGGTGATTCATTATTCAGATTACAATAGCACCTTGAGACCTATTGTGTTAGACACTGCACAAATGCATGGTAAAAGCCAGTCCCTGTCTGGAAGAGTGTATAATCCAAACAGACAGGAGGGGTGAACTGACTTTTGGAAGCACATTAGTGGAAGACAAGAAATGACTCAGAATTGGGACTGTAAGACCAATGAACTATCCATTGCAACACACTGTATTTCCAGTGAAATTTCAATCTCTTCTATATCTATTCAGATGACACATAAATCAGACAGGAGCAAGCAAAGCTAATAATATTTTTGCTCAACTTCTTTTTCTCCAAAGAATACAAAAATATGTAGCTATTGCCTCAGAGCTAAGAATGATTGGCATCTCAGCTTCTTCTGAAATACAAGTCCTACCATACAAGAGGCCCACGGAGGAATATTTTAAGGAGGCATAGGCAACTTTTAATATTTCAGTTTTATATTGATTGCTGGAATTAACAATAAACCCTCAGATTCATCTTTGCATAATTTGATTTGGCTCTTAGGATTTTAATTAAAATAAAAGCTTTTTCACTCTTCCTTTCAATGTTTTTGGTCGAGGATTTATTCCGCTGTTACTCATCACCAAGGGAAGTGGTCAGTTCATGTATGTTGAGCCCTGCTGTTCATACAGATCCTGTTGTATTACAGTCAGGAAATGTTCTTCTTCTGGTAACATCTTCAAGCCCATTGTCACATTTCATGAAGATCCTGCTCCGCAGGGGGTCTGTCTGAGATCAACAGGATGAAAGAAAGAATATGGAAGGAGGAAGACAGAGGACATTGAGATTTTCAGTGAACTGATTGACAATGGAATTTGGGGGTTTTGTTATTTTTTCTTCTGTTAATCATGAGGGAAGAGTTGGACAGAGCCCATTGCTACTACCTATCCTCTCATAAGAGTACATATAGCAAAGCAAGGTAGTCTGGACTTTAGTCTACCTCTGAGCTGGCACAAAGAGGCTTTTAATTGCAAACAAAACTCTAATATCCAGCATTTCCATTATTACTTTATTCCATTTGCATCAGGGTGTTTATTATAAAATTATATTTGAATAACATCCTCTCTATTGTTATTCAGTTATGGAGGGCATTTCTAGATAGCAGAAACTGAAATAAGAAGGTGGGGGAGACAAAACCTGAGGAAGGCATAAAGGCAAACCAAAGCAAGCAGTAAACCATAATCATGAACAACCTCTTTTTCTGTCTTTTTGGTCTTTTTGTTGTCTTCTGTACCTCATTGACCCCTTACTGCTGATGAATGCAATTTTGCAGGCCTGGCATTCCTGTTTTTCTCTTTACAATCATAGCTGTTTAAAGTCATGTCATCAGCTATTAGCTATCACAAGCCTTTTTGTTTACATAGATACAAGCAATTATATTTCAGGGGGAATCTTTCTCATCTCTTTTTGTTTGCTCTTTGTACGCCAAAATTAATACTTTTTACATACCCCACCTCAACACTTCAATAATTTGCCACTTTTCCTACTCTTTTATTTTGTCTTCAGTTTCTCTTGGATACCTACCAAACATTCCTCTAATCAAGTGTCCCTGTAACAGTATAAACCCAAAAAAATCAAATTTTACCTTCCTGTTAGTAAAAAAAGTAGTTTCTGATTGATTGCAAGTTCAGGACAAGACAGGTAAAATTCCAGAGAGAGGTCTTGAGCTCCTGTATCGACTTTGACTTGCTTTTAGTCAACTATGTGAAGTGTTTGACAGATCAAACAAACTGCAATACCTCAGGTGCACTAGCAGTTTTTCTTAACTTAGCTCTATTCTCTAGATCTGATGATAACTTTTGAACATTTCTTTCTTTAAGTTTAGTACCAATAACGTTGAGGTTTGAAGACTACCTGAACATACTTTTGGTAAGAAGAAAGTAGAGCTGAATAGAAAAAGAAACCAACTTTTTGATTGGATTTGGTTATCTCAAAATTTGGTTTCATTTATTTCTTGAAAACTTAGAAATAAAGTTAGTATTTTGCAAAATGCTTAGTAATGTATTGTTTACCAAACATTAAATTTTAATTTTTGACTTCTTTAAAGTAATGATGGAAAGGAACATATATTTAAAAAATAAAAGCATGACTATTTCAGGAAAAGAAATTAGCACATAAAATTTTTTTATTCTCAGAATATTTTTTTCCTCTTGCTTTCATTCAAAACAAATGTCAAAGTAATTTAACACAGATAATCTCAGTATACTTGACAGAGGATGGAGAAAGCATCTTCACTTCTATTTCTTATTTATATTTTGGTCTACACTCAATAATACTACTTCTACTTATACTACTACTGCTTCTACTGATAGTAATAATAATTATATATATATATATATATATATATATATTGCTGAGCTTTTCTTGCTTATTTACTGAGAAAGTTTACACTCTTCAATAATGCTTGAAAGATAATATGACTTTTGCAGAATGTACTAACAAATCTTCAAAAGCAGACAAAAGAGCTAGACACTTACAGAGCAGTCTACTTCAGTTCAGCCCTGAGATAAAACAAACAGAACACATAATCAAAGTGAGAGCATCTGGATAATAATCACTTGATGCTTGGATAAAAAAAAAAAAATCATATTAAGTTAACCTAATTTCCTTTTGCAACATGACAATTAGCCTAATAAGTTGCCAAAATATAGACTGCAAAAGCTTTAACTTCAGAGACACTTCTCATATTGTCTGCAATGACATTCCCTTAAATGGGCCAGAGAAACACAGCATGCATAATATGAGGATATAAACAACAATATAATGGTATAAAACTGGTAGAAAACCCCTCCATACTTACGCAATTCTTTCCAATCTTTCATTTGTCAAACTGGTCTGATAAATAGAATAGTTATGAGAGTCTTTCATAGGTCCAGAGGTGTTATTTAACATTTTCATTAATGACTTAAATGACAGAATAAAAATAACAGTGAGTTCATTACATCTGTAGATACAGTAAAATTCAATATATTGTACACTCACCGGAATGTAGAACCTTCAGCCCAGCATGCTATTACAGAGAAGGTAATGGAGAGAAGTATTTGAACAGAAAAAATTCATTGACTTTGGGTGAATGGGGAAAGAGAAGACAATTCTTTGGATCAGAATGTGGATCCAGCTGTGAATTTTGTTTTCTTTGACACTTAATGATATGTTCCAACTGTAAATGAAGTCTGAGGTGGTATGAGAGCTGGATTTAATCTGAATCTTGCAGTTTAAGTCTTTTATCTACTTTAAAGGGATATGCTGTGACACACTGAAGTAGTAGCTAGCTCCTTGACGCTGTGAAATGGAGAACACAAATGTTTGGAGATCAGATTTAAAACACATAATCAAAAGTACATCTTTGCTACTTGAAAACTGAAGAGAGATTAGATCACAGACTATGAAAGATATTATGTTCACCTAATCAAAGTAGCACTAAAGAGATGTGATGATGTCTCACAATGGGAAGAAATATTATCTCTGTAATACTTAGAAATTGTCTGTCATTGTTGTGACTATTCAGCACTAAAATAGTGACTGTCAAGGTAAGATAGGGATTAGTCCCTTCTGAAACCGTTTATTTTACAGGAAAGGGATCAGCCTGGCATAGCCTTGACCTAGTGAAGATTTAATTTACAGTGCCTTTTCTTGAAAATAGTCGTAAAATTAGCTAACATTCAGGTTACCTCATAATATATCACAATATGCCCTTCTGCCATTTGTAACACTTCTTTTTTAATAATTTTTAATGCATTAATTTATGATGATGACCTGAATTTTTATATCTTGATTTTTAATAAAATGCTGTGTCACATGACAAAAATTCTGTACAAGCCCATGAAGTTACATGAAGCTTACAGTATAGCAAAAGGTTTCAGAGAAATACAGTTGTATTGGTCTTTGTCACTTTGTAACTTTCAGACATCCATCTTCAGGTTCAAAGGATGATGAAATCTCAGAGCGAAAATCTCTGAAGTGACAAACATTCCCTTGTTTATTGTTTACAATATTTAGAAGCCAAATAATATTGCAAGCTTTCACCTAAAACCACAAATGTTTTCTTCATTAAATAAATTTCGAGGGCATCATATGCTCAGGTCCCTTATGCAGTAAAGTATATGCTGTTCTCTTAGAAACATAATAAAAACATAATGCAGAAAGTAAAAACCATAACAGCATATGTCTTTCCATATAGCTTATTATTTAGCTCTCATTTTATACTAATTAATTGAAATGTAATAAAAATTTTTAAAGTTACAATAAAAGTGGGTGGAGTTCCAGAATAACTTTCACATCTTTCATATATAAAGGCAGTTCGAAGATCACAAATTTAATCTGCATTGCAGATTTAAGAACTTTATTTTGGACACATAAAACCAGCATGAACCAGAGGTAAGTAAGAGAACATGAGTAAGTTCCTCTGTACCTTTTATAGAAAAAAGGGAACAAGCAACAATTTAGAAACATATTCTTAAAACGTTCACAAAGATTGTTACTCTACAGCAAAGATTAAAGGAAATTGGTTGATATGAGGCCTGATGGTTTGAGTTTGAATACACAGACTAATAATTGGTGTAGTACAACCCCCAGAGTGTGATTATTCCATTAAATGGATAGCTTATGCCTTCTTGCAGTATTCAGTTCTGGTACAGAGCAGATGATCTCAAAATACTCACTTTGAAAATATTTGTTTTACTCATGTATTCACTTCCATACTTCAGAACTTGCCAATCAAAGGGATAAAAATACCAGTAGAAAGGTTTACAACAAGAAAGCTTACCAGGCACAATTCTATGTACACAAATTCATGTAGTGTTTGCTGAAATCCTGGTGATTCATCCTAAACTGCACTAGGAATACTGTCATACCAGAAAAGGACATTGCTATTTCTTGTTTTAAGATCCAAGTATATTTAGCACATCAAAGAGGACATACCAAGAAGATGTGATTTTCACACTTGCACTCCTAATTCTAGTCCACTTGCATTTAAACTTCGTTCCACATAAATCAAAGAAATCCCCAGGAGCTCTAACTTGTAACAATCAGTCTAGAGGAAACGATGACAGTATTTCTCCCTGGAGAGGTGTCTTGCATGGATGAACCCTACAAATATCACAGTCAATCACTGCTGTTCAAATCTGACAAAGAATGCTGCTTTACAATGTCTCCTGAGAGATGCAAATAAAAGATTTTGATAGAAAATATTATTTCCAAAAGTGTACACATTCTTCAGAGTAAATATAATTGAGTTAATATAATTGATTTTCACAGCCAGAGTCACTTTCACTTTTTCTATCCACCTTGTTCCACATCCTAAGCACCATTTTTAGCTGACATACCAAACACAACCTATCTGCAGGAGTCAGATTTACCCATAATGACATGGGGATAATAAAGTGTAAGAGAGTTCCTGCCCTACAAGGAGTATATGCATGGATGGGTGACTGTTAATATGAGTAGCTATAAGACAAACACAATATACATGTTTGTGCTGAATGTGACACTTCAGAATATTGTAGTGTGATATGTCCACCCAGATGCAAATATTAAAAATAGATTGAACCATTATTTTTTTTCCTTGAAAAGTTGACATTCTGAAAGCTATGATTAAAGAAATACAGTAGTCAGAAGTAAAAATTTCTAATAATAATAAAGCCAAGGAGAAATAGTAGTTTATGAAATTTACCAAGAGAAGCTAACTGCAAAATGTCATTTCTATGTGTAGCAAAATGGAGTGTGATGTACAGATTTTGAGCCAGTAAAATTTTCTTTCCACTGTAATTACAACAGAAAAAGTACTAAAATACAGGGCATCCTGGTATTTTAGAAAGGTGCATATAAACATATTATTCCATCATATTTTGTATGCTATTTTTACTACTATTTTTCTATTTTAAGATTCTGTTTTGTTTATTCTTAACATAGAGACTGGGCTGTATTTAGATAATTTGTGCCACCCCTTAGGATTTGTCACTTTTATTAGTTTGGGTGTGCTGATTGATAGGTATTTTCATAAGAAATATGTTTAGAAAAAATGGAGTTTAATGAGATTAGCTGGGATGGCTGATTTTAACTAGCCAAATGCAACTCACATTGCCTTAGTTTTATCCAGAGTAGCTAAAAAGGCACATGTGCTGGCACATCGGCAGTCGTGTTGTCTGACAGCCTTGGATAACTGGCTGTTTTTCTAACCAGCTCATTCCTTCCCTCAGATACATTAATGAATCCTCTTTCTCCTCCTGTCTGTCTGGTATATATACCTACGTCTCATGAAGAGATTTTTCATTTTAATAGTAACTTATGAATCATGATTACAGCATTTTTTCCCCCGTGGCTAGTGAAAAACTAAAAAAAAATCAACAAAGTTTTTACAGTGTCTGTAAAAAACTTAGGATATAGCTGGTAAAATAAGAGTTCATTTACACAGTGGTATTTTCCCCACTTCCCACCCCTTAACAGATATAAGCATTGGTGTCAAGGAAGTCTGATTCAATGCTGAGTTTCCGAGGTAGAACATAAGCAGGGATAAAAATAACTTCAGATTTAGTCCTCTAGGCTAGGTTATTGTTATGGGTTTGAAATGGTTTTTTTTCTGGGGAAAGGGGAAAATGTTTGCATTGTTTACTTGTTAGATAAAACCAAGGTTTTTTAGACATGAAGGAAAGCCAAAGTCTTGGAATCTGTGAGCATCTCCCGCCTGTCCTCCGCAGCTGGGTGGGGGACCTGGCAGTGGAGGAGCAACACAGAGACGGAGCCGTCCCCATCCTCACTTACCATTGCAATGGGGGAACCAGGAGCTCGGCACGCTGGTAGCCCTGTTCTGCTGGCGCTGAGCCTTGGTTTCCCATCGTCTCAGTTGTGAGCAAGATGCACCGCTGGCAGGATGGAGTGGCGAAGCGAGGCGGTGTATGCGCTTGGAGCTGGGACGCTGGCCCCAGTGCGGTGCTCCTTTTTTCCTGGTGTGGTTCTGGCTCACGGTGGTGGGCAGGATGGAGTGACAGCAAAGGGGAGATGCTCTGTGGTTGCCAGCGCTGGCAGTGCAGACCACCTGCCACCCTCCCTACCTCACCGGCAGCTGCACAGGTAGAGCTCCAGATGGCGTCAGCAGCGACGAGGTGGCTGGCTGTTGGAGCGGCGCGGGTGGTGTGATCTCAGCGCTGCTGGGCTGTGGCTGCTCTCACTGCCCCTGCTCCGGGTTGGAGCGGGACACCGGCACTGGCCCTTCTCCTGGCAGGTGGCCATGGCTGTTGGTCTGGCTGTCCTGCCGAGCGCAGCAGGCAGTGGTGTCACCATTACCCGCTTCTCCCGTGGCGGGCCCCGGAGATGGCGGGGCAGCTGGTGGGAGCCCCACTGCAGTTGTCCTGGCCCTGGGTGACGGTGGCAGTGGAGCCACCCCCACCAGGGGTGGCCGTGGTCCTGGGGCCCCTTCTGGGGTGGCTGGAGTGGGCAGCCCCGCAGCAGCCGCTCTAGATGGCCGTGAGTGGTGCCGCCGCCCTGGGCATCCCTCTTGGCGGTCCCTGCAAGTGGTGAGTGCTCCACAGGCGGCGCCAGTGGCACTGGGCATGCCCTCACAGCTGGTAGTGATGGCAGCCAATAGGCCCTAGGCCCCAGGCCCTGATCACATGGGTTTTGGTGGGAACCGCCATTTTGCACAGAGTGAAGATCTTGGAAAAGGGAGGAGGCCAACGCCATTGGCCAATAAGAGGACAGCCTGGCCGGGAAGAAGACACTGAATTCCCATGGGACTTCTGGGACATAAAAGCAACAGACAGAGAAGTCCTCTCTCTCTTTCGGCTTTCTCCTGAGCTGAGAGAGGCATGGCTTCCCTTCTCCCAGCTCCCTGATCACACAGCTTGCTTCCTGTACTAATTTGAAATCAAACCAGTGGGAGATCACAAGTCAGAATTATAATTTAATAGGAAAAAAAATAAAATTAAAAGAAATAAATGCAGTAGCACAAGAACACTGATAAAGTCAGATACACCCTGACACTCTATGGTAATAGCAGTCCAAGCAAAGCAGTTCCGTTGAAACGGTGATCCTGTAGAAAGAAAAGGGTGAGAAAGTCCAATGGTAGCTCTTGTCCTCTGGGAGTCCAGTAGGTAAGCACTGGTGTGGTGTTCAGAGTCTCAGCTTATATCCAGGATGGAATACTTGGCTCCTCCCTCTGGGTGAAGCATCTCACAATGGGATGGTGAGTCATGTGATAGGGCCTGATGAGCCCATTAACAGCAGATAGTCCAGGAAGGAGTTATCTCTGAGTCATGGGGCAAGGCATTGATGGCCCACTAAGAGAAGATAGCACAGAGGGAGGAGGCGAGGAACACTGCTTCAACAGCTCACAGAGATGGTAATAGAATATACTTCAACCTAGGACACTTCCCCACACCTCCATGGGCACAGGCAACAGTGCGACGCCATCAGAGCTCCAACTGCGGCACCTGGAGACCACCAGCCAAAATGCAAGTGGTATCTGTCCCCTTGGGTGCCCCTGGAGGGGTGCTATTCACTTTTTTTTTGTCTTGCAGAAGGCTCCAAGGGCCATGAGATTGCCATCATTGAGGTGGCTTTCCTTTCCCCCTGCTCCTCAGTCCACCAGCTGTCTTTGAGGAGCAGTTTGTTTTTTTTTCTTTTATTGTGTAACATTGTCAGGTTTTATATTGTGTGTGTATTTTGTTTAGTGTCTGGGGATTCTATAAGGTCTTTAGGGCTCTAGAAAAATAAACCTCTTGCTTGCTGTTGAGTCGATTCAGTTTTTCATCACTGTTGCACCCCCTAGTGGTTCAAACCCCCACAGTTATATTGGAAATGATGCTGTGTTATGAAAGCTAATGAAAAATTAGATTTCCTTGAGTTCCTTGCCATGCTTATCAATTTTTCACCTTATATTTTTGCCTACAATGGCCTGGTGCTAGCTTTTTTTTTTCTCCCACTAAAATCTCTACAATAAATGTTATGAAAAAAATTGATACACTTTGATATGTCTATGATAAAAATATGATTGTATTAGGAAAAGAATTTAAATATTGCATATGTATATTTAAATTGAAATCTACAGGAAGATAAGGACAGAAGGTGACTTATTGGATGCTGCTTGGAATATGTTCAGGCTAAAGTGATGGAGAGTTGAAACCTGTGTTGAATAAAGAGACTGTCTCAGACAATTTTCAAAAGTGAAAAGCATCTAAATAAGGACTATGATGTATTGGAAAGCTTGAAAATGTTACTTTTTGCATTGTAATAAAAGATCAATATTTGCTTACAGTGAGGAAAAGATTTCTGCGTGGTTGCTTTACTAGATAACCTGCAGAGGTGTCTGAGTGTAAAAAACCCATTGTGTCATTTTATTCAGTAAAGCTTTAAAGTCAGATGGTTAATATTTTAAGTACAATGTGAATACTAACTATTTCTGATTAATTTTATATTCTTTCTGAAACTACTAAATTAGCGTTAATCTTAATTGTACCAGGAATGTATATAGTCCTGACAGACCACTAAAATCTCTGCTGTAGTTAGTGTAAAGTCACTTTGGTATCAAGAGGAACAGCTTATATTGGGACATCTGTAGACATCTATATGGTTATCACCAGTTTTCAAGAGCTAGCAGTCTGGACAGTTTTTTGTCATTATGATCGCAAAGGATATAGAAAGATCTAGTAACAATATCAGATGTGAAGATGGCTGACTTCTTCAGTTTAAGTATAATAATCAATTTTTTTGAGTTAGCTGATAGAATTTCATCTTATTGATGCCTGTACATGTGGAAGAAATTTCAAAAGATTTCTAAGCAGCATTCTTTTTTAAACAGTAGTTAGAATGTATAGGTGAGGGTCATTAGTCTGCTATATGCAGAAGGTCAGACAAATTCTCCTAAATGTTACATTCCTAATGAAATATCTATGAATTAATAATAGGACTGAAAATGTTCTATACTTCTACATGCAGATCAGGGCTCTTCATAGGTAGTAGAAAATTTGCATGGTTTCCACAGATGCTAAACATGGCTCATTTGCTTGAATATTTTTACATGTTACAATATTCATATTTGGAATTTCTTCCATACAAAGCTCTAAAGTAACTTCATAAACATACAACATTGTGAGATAGATGTAAATAACTAGTATTAATGTCCTTCTTACATAGAAAAACTTTATATAGGTTTTCTTCCTAGGTTTCAGTGACATCTTTTCCGATTTGATAAATAGATAAACAGAACTCCATCTTCTTCCTCCTTATTAACTCTGTGTACAGTATGTACAGACATCCATTTTGTTATAGATGAAACTGAGCTGGACATTTCAGAAATTATTTTCAAATAAAATACTTTGCAAATGTAATGTAGAATCTACTTTCCTTAGAAAACAATAGTTGCAGCTAGATGATAGAAATGTCATGTCTTCAAGGAATACAACCCCAAATTTAGAATGTGATCCAATTTTAAGCACACAAAATAGCTTGTTGAGTTCATTCCACAGAGAATACCAGCTGAAGTCAATAACACACCAGACAGATAAGATGGTCTAACTAAGCCTTTTTTACTGCTTTCTATACAATTCTAAGCCAGTTCACATTATTAACCTTTCATTGATAAAGGAAATCAGTTTTAAGAAGATAATATCTTCTAATGATGGGCCTAAAAGCTGGAATTTAACACAAGTAAAGACATTTTATTGTATCCTGTAAAGCATCTAGTTTAGCTAAATCTGAGTAGTCATTCAAAAAATGTAATAGTAATAACCATATTCTTATTTCAAAAATGATAAAAATGTCTCCAAGGGCTATGCACATATTCAGCAGAACAAAATAAATAAAACAAAAAATGAAACAGAACTGGTGACTTCCATAAAGGTGGAGACATAATGACTGAACAGTATTCCAAGTCATAGAATCCCAGAATGGTTTGGATTGGAGAGGATCTTAAAGATCATCCAGTTCCAGCACCCCACAACTATGGGCAGAGACATCTTCGACTATATTAGGTTTCTCAAAGCTCCATCCAACCTAGCTTTGAACACAACTAGGGATGGGGCATCTACAGCTTCTCCGTGCAACCTTCGGCAGTGCCTTAACACTCTCTACTTCAGAATTTTTCCCTTATATCCAATCTAAGCCAACCCTCTTTCACAAAGGTTGAAAAAAAACCATTCCCCCACATCCTATCACTCCATGCTCTTGTAAAAATTAGCTCTGCAACCCTCTTGTAGCTCTTTTAGGTAACAAATGGCTTCTAGAAGGTTTATCCAGAGAATTCTCTTCTCCGGGCTGAAAAATCCCAGCCTGTCTCCATAGGCAAGGTACTCCAGCCCTCTGATTATCTTTCTGTATTCCTCTGGACTTGCTCCAACAGGTCCATATTATTCTTATATTAGAGGCCCTTCAGGTGAAGTCCCACAGAAGTGGAATAGAGGAGGAGAATCATCTCCCTTGATCTGCTGGCTAAGCTACTTTTGATGCAGCCCAGGACATGGCCGGCTTTCTCGGCCACCAGGAGGCATTGCTCATGTTGAGTTTTTTGTCAATTAACATTTCCAAATCTTTCTCTGCAGAGCTGCTCTCAATCCATTCTCTGCCCAGCCTGTTTTTGTGCTTGGGAATGCCCTGACCCAGGTGTAGGATCTTGCACTTGGCCTTGTTGTTCTTCATGAGTTTGCATGTGCCCATGTCTCAAGCCTGTCCAGGTCCCACTCTGTATGGCATCCCTTCCAAACTGCACCACACAGGTTAGTGTCATCAGCAAATTGGCTGAGGGTGCATTCAATCCTACTGTCCATGTCACTGGCAAAGATATTAAACAGCACTAGTCCCAGTGGATAACCCCTGAGGATAACACTTGCCACTGGTCTACATCAAGACTTTGACCATGATTCTTTTGGTGCAATCATGCAGCCAATTCCTTATTCACCATGTAGTCCATCTGGCCAAGTCCCTTCAGTTTACAGACAAGCATGTTGTACTGGACAATGCCAAATGCTTTGCACAAGTTCAGGTAAATGGTGTCAGTCACTCTCTTTTTATCTATCAACACTGTAACCCTGTTGTAAAAGGCCACTGTGGGGGTTTGAGAGGGGAGGAGAGGGGGTTGCGGAGTTCTTAGAGGGAGTGGGGGGAGGAAAGGGGATATTTCCTTTTAAACCCTGGGTTTTTTTGGTTTTTCCCTCTCCTTCCCTTAATAACCTTCCCTCGCTTCCCCCCCGACTCACCGAAACATGGACCAGCGGTGATTGCCGGCACGCACGCAGCCCTGGCCCGGCCGTGCGGGTTCCCCCCCGCCCCCGCAGCGCCTGCGGTTGATGGGGCCGGGGGGAGCTCGTCACGTGGCCCTGGCTCAGCTGTGCGGGCGAGGGGGATGCTGGGTGGGGGGCGGCTGGCTGCCGGCTCTGGTCGTGACCCTGGGGGGGGTGGGAAGCTGGCANGCAGCCAGCCCACGGCTGGTAAAAACATGGCACTGGGGAGTCGTCAGCTCACAGTTTTGGTGGGAACTGCCATTTTGTTGGAGCTGAACATCTCGGGAGGAGAGGTGAAGCCTGGACCTCTAGTCAATCCAAAGGGGCGAAGCTGGGAAGAGGACTGCGAGATTTGCGCGGGACTTGGAGAGCTTAAAAGCCCGAAGCAAAGGAAGTTCACTCTCTTTGGCTTCCTGTAAGCTGGAGGGCAGGAGCACGGCTTCTCTTCTCCTGACTCCCAGGCCATGTGGCTTGGCTCCGCCCACCCCCATCGGCACCAGAGCCACACCAGCACAACTACAGGTGGAAAAGCTTCCCCAAATAACATCCCAGGTTGGGGGGAGGATTTTTCACTGTGTTGTATTTTTCAGAAACTCCAAGGGCTGGGAGTTAGCTACCACCAGAGGGAGAAAGAAGCAGCTTTCCCTTCCCACTGCTTTTCCTGGGCCAGCCTGCCTGGCCTTTGAAAGCAGTTCCCTTATTTCTTTTTTTTTTTTCTTTTTTCCCCTTTCGCGTGGTTTTTGTTTGGTTTAATTCTGTGTTAGGTCTGGAGTTCCCTTAAACTGTTATCTTTCTTTGGTTGAGCTCCAGACGAATAAACGTTTCCCTGTTTAACTCTGTTCAGTCTTCTTGTCACTGTTGAGCTAGCCCTTAATTAAAATAGTGATGCCAAACCACCACAGCCACCAAATTTTTCAAGTATGATTTTCCCTTAACCATGTCACGTTGGAAGTCACCAATCTTTGCCTCATTTTTCATGTGCCTTAGCATAGTTTCCAGGAAGACTAAGGTTAATTACCAGGGCATTAAGCAAATATTTATGTCAACTTATATTTTACTCATGTAATTTCTAGGAAAATGACAATCCATTGTCATGCTTTTAACATTTACTATATAAACATGGAAGTCAAAGGTGATATCTATGAGAATTACTTATGATCCCATGGGATTGTGACCCAAGGCCTCCAAAGTGTATTTAATGTTCAGCCTAAGAGTACTTTTCTTTCATTAAGTAGGCTCACTTGAGTAACTAAGCAAAAACTTATTCTTTACTACTTTAGGAGCCAAGGCAATGCTCAATATCCATAAAGCTGACACAACCTGGCTTAGTGACAAGCATTTACTTCTAGCTAGGGCTTTAGGGAATTAGCTATATTAAAATAATTTTTTCAGGCATCACTTATATCATATTGATTTGTAATGAAACGTCCATCTGTGTTTATAAACAGAACGTGATCCATACCCTGTGCACCTTGCTTCATGATTCTCCAGTATCTCCTATGTATGAGAATTTCAGTGAGAGTTAAGTCTAATTGAATGATAATTTGCCATAGCATTACAAATTGTGGTTTAACTAGAATTATGTGGAACTTTATATAAAACCCAATCAGACAGTAAAACAGATTTTTAGCCTTAAACCAGAGGTCATCCTTCCACTGAATTTTAATGAGATATTCTGAATCCCTCAGAAGGTAGAAATGCCTTTAACCCTTGCATTGCAAGTAGGGACTTGCAAATTGCAGTGCTTCAAAATTCTCCAATAAAATTATATCATGGTGATATCAGGAACCAATGTGATCTGATGCCAATTAACAAAATTAGTCATAATGAACAACAACTTTCTCATAACCTTTCACAAATAGAAAATAAGAGGATCTTTCCATGCTATATCATCAGGACAGAAAAAGCGTGTAATAGTGATTAAGACAAGCCCCAAATCAGAATGTAACTGCTTTTGGAAGGTTCTGGCAGAGAACTTGTATGAAGTGTAAACTGCACAGCAATTCTGGAGTTTGGGCTTAATTTCAATTTTTTTTTCTGTGGAACAGATTAAAAGGTGAAGCATACCATGTATAGAATGCATCTGGGATAAAACTAAATCACCTCCATGTAAATTATATTTATCTACAATTATAAGCTTATGTATGCGCTTACACTGAGTTCTGTAACAATTTTGATGTGAAAAGTTGATCTACTTTTAATGTCTCTGTGAGGGCCTACTTACTCTGAAGCTCAGAGGAAACCTTCTGTATTTCAGTTTGTGTCCATTGCACTTGATTTTGTCACAGGCACCACTCAAAAGAGCTCAGACACATCTTAGCACAATCCCTTTGCATATTTATATATACTGATGAGATTCTCCCTAAGCCTTCTCTTCTCCATACTGAACAGTCTCAGCTCTTTCAGCTTTTGAGAGATGCTTCAATGTCTTCATCATCTCAGTGGTTCTTTGTTGGATGCTTTCCAGGATATCAATGTCTTTTTTGTACTGAGCCCACAACTGGACAGTCTCCAGGTATGGAACTCACCAGTGCTGAATAGAGGAAGGACTGCCTCCCTTGACCTGCTAGCAACCTCTGTAATGCAGCATGTGATACTACCAGACTCCTCTGCCACAAAGGCACAACTAGGGCTGTGTGCCATGAGGAATTGGGGAAACAGGACCATCAGTGAGATACTCTTTAGACAATTACTCTGGTTAGCATAAAGAACATCAAATATTAAAACTTGTGGTGAAAATATCTAGTTTGACTCGTAGTTCTTCTAAAAATGGAGCATAGAGAGGCAAAGCAATGTCTGGTGGAGCTATGAATAATAAGCATCCACCCCATACCTGCTTTAAATTTATTCAAATCAGCTTTTAAGGTCTTGGGCTGGGTTATACGTGGTTTTGTCAGAATCATTAGTAGACAAATGCAGAGCATTACAGGAAAAAGACTCTATTCTGTCTGTGTGCTCTGCATGTCAGAGCCGTGGAATGCTTTTCTCTTTTTTTAGCCTGCAGACCTTTCTTGTGTTTGAGTAGATAAATGTAAATTGGAGATTGAGCAAATAGTATTAGATATTTTAATGCAGGCAGATATGGTTGCTGCTGGATAAGAGCTTATGCTTCTATTATGTTTTAATTTGAATAACTTGGTAGAGCCAAATTCCTTTAGAGTTCTTAGCAAAAATAAAATCAGGAGAAAGCTTGAGCGTCTCTAATTTTATGACCAGCAATTTATCATGAAACTCAGATGAAGCCCATAGAGAATTCCTTTTGTTTTATTTTTTTAGAAGAGAATGGAAGAGAATACTTGAAACATACAAATTCACAGAATTCCCCTTTTGGGGTCCTGCATATAGGAAGAAAGACACCCACCCAGTGGCAGTCCATGCTCTGCAAAGACTTACATACCTTATGAACTTTAAGTATATAAAATCACACTCCTGCATGCTTGAAGCTAAATAAACAAATGATAATCATACTGTAGTTGACTATTAAGATAGCTGAGATACATCTGTGTAAAGCATCTCAGGTGCATACACTGATACGTAGCACACTGAGAAGCTCATAATGAACTAATTTATCTGATTTCTTAGCTCAGCTAAGCTCAGCGCTCCTTAGACTAGATTACTTTTTTTACAAAAGCAGACCATATATGGTTGGCTTAGCTATCTTTTCAATGGACAAGTGAATTTTATAGGCATGCCATTTTAGCAGCTTTTGTAGGTAGTTCATTAAAAATTCACCCTTACATAAGGTTTAGATTATGCAGCTGTTTCATGGACCATCCTCATGGAAGCAGCACTTCCCAATGATTATCAGTTGGCAAAAGAATACTGAAGTGAATAATATATAGTCATCCCTGACCTCATGTTGGTTCCTGATGCCTGGGGATGCTCCTGCTCCACATCCTCCCCAACCCTCTGTCTGCCCTACCCCTCGCTGAGGCAATGGGACCAGCCCTGGCTGTGAGCTCCTGGCCTGACTTCTCTGTGGGAAGCCCCACTGCTCCTGACTTCTGCTCAGCAGGGATGTCACTTAGCCATGGCAATTTTAAGAATTGAGACTTGGCAAATTTTGCAGAGTTGGTAGGTTTAGCAAAAAAACAACCTCTTGAGTTTCAATTAGGTTGTGAAATGGTTCACACCAGTGTATAAATGTTGTCTTTACATAGCACTGCTTTTTGGCGCACAAATTTAATATCCCTTATGCATTTTTTCATGGACTTTTAGCTCCCTGTACTTGTATTTATTATTTGTTTATTTTATCTGTGCTGCCCAGAGAAAATACAAAATATAATAAACTGATGGACAAAATGAATTGAAGATTAAATATATGGTCCTGTGAGCAACAATTTTACTTTCTTGAACATAGACTTAAAATCTACTTTGAAGTTTTAGAGAAATGCTCTGGAAAAGTACAAGAGCAGCAGAATACTTTATATAACATAGGAAACCCTGGACAGGGCCTAAAAATAAAAGAAAAAGAACTAGAAGTACATTGCTCTAAATCACTGACTATTCAGGAAAAAAAAAAGGTCTAAAAATTACTGTAAGCAAACTGAATAAGGATATTTTAATGGGGCAAGGCAAAGAAATCTGAGGTTGCTTCTTTCTTGATGAGAACAATGGCCAGATTGCCATTGCATGGGTTTTTCTGGGAGAGTTTATTATCAATTCTGGCCTAAAACTTTATTTGTTTTACATAATGACTATATGACTTCAATTGTAATGATATTGATTCTATGTATAGAATTTTTTATTGCTTTTATTCTTTTACAAATCTATTTAATTTCGGAAAATACATGTATGTATTGAGGGAAGGATTCTTCTTTTCACACACAAGATTTCAAAAGTATGTAAATCCCTCAACCTGCACATATCCCGTGAATTACAGTACTATAATAAACATAATGCTGCTTAGTGTGTGTGCTGAAGAATACTCTTTATTTACAACCCGCTCTCAGAGCTTTTTGTTGGTCCCTCTTTACTGCACATATGAGAGATAGTCCATAGACTCTTCTTGTTTTATATTTATTGTAATGTGTATAAAACTTTACTAAATTTTTATGAGTACACTTTACTAAGTTTTTTTATAGGTATTGCAATGAATACCTAACAAGTAGAACAAGCAGGAATTATAGACTTTGTGGGAATTAAGACACTAAACCTACTTTCAAAATATCCCATGGGTAGAATTTCTAAAAGCAATTCTTGGAATAAGGTACCCAGTTGCTATTGATTTTTCATTAGACACTTAATGGATGTAATGCTACAGAATGATGTTTCTAACTTTTATTAAAAAATAAATATCAGTACAGTATAATGCAGGACTCTCCCAAATTAAGTCCATGCATAAGTATTAGCAAAAAACAAATCACAGCAAATGTTCTTCAAAAAAAAAACCTAAAAACATAGCATAGTATTTTCATTTTTACCTGTCACATAGTGTTTTTAATTTATGGTTTATATATACCCTGTGTTTTTCAGCAGTCAAAATTAGAAATATTTGGGAACTATTGGCATGGTGAAAAGTATATTTAGGAACCATTGGCAAGGGGACAAATGCACGAAGGATTTACAATTCTTCAGGCTGATTTTTGATTTTCAAGAGAAAGTACTGTCATAAAATTAGGTCTGTTCTTAGTGTCACTTTTTAATATGGAGGTTTCACAAGATTCTGTACTTTAAACAACACATACATATCTACTCAGAAAAGAAATTCAAAAACCCCACACACAGTAGAACACTCAAAGCAAAACCCTCTAACAGTGCACCATGGCCCTAACCTAAAAGACAGCATTTTGCAAATTCTCTAGGCCTGCAGATGGGACAGAAATTGTGCCAATATATTAGAAGTAGTTTGCAATTTTTAATATAACTTCTGTAAGTATAAAAAAAATCAGTACGAGTGCTATGACGCATTCTGTGTGCACTGTGGTCACAGATGTCCTGCCAGCAGTTCTCAAGCAAGAGGATTCAAAGCTGGCTCAGGTAGATTCTGCATCCAGGAGCAATGCCAGCCCCTCTAATATGCTTTTTCTGTCTTTTCTTCCCCACAGACTCAGTGAGCTATGAGCCTGAGATTTTGTGTAGTTCCAAATTGTTAACTATCCTGTTGTGTCCCTGTTTTGCACTACAGAAAGACTGAATGGCACAGACAAAGAAGAGGCATTTAATCCACACAATGATATTAGTAACTCTCCCAATGTGGCTTCTGCACTGCATTGTTAATTATTTCCGAGGATAGATTTGCCCTGAATGTTTTCTATAGGGATGAACCTTATGTGCATGCTATACACCAATAAAACACGTCAAGGTACCTGAGGCTTTGCAGTTCTCACCTTCTTGATGCTTTCTGTGTAGAAATAGGGAGGTGGAGAGGTCACAGTGCTGTGATGCTGCTATCCTTTCTGCCAGATGACAGAACCCCCTCCATGTGACTCAGCTCTTCAGGTACAGTCTTGAGCAGTGGTTCCTCCCATCTCACATCACCCGCTATGCCCTTGTTGTGCTGCTCTCCCACTAAGACAAAACCAGACCTTTGAGAGGTTTGCCCAGTTTCCAGTCATATAAGCCATAAGTTTCAGTTAAAAATCAAGGAGCCTGCTGGCACACATTTGGAGAAAGCTTTCCACACCCAGGCCAAGGGTGAATCCCTGTTCTGCTTGTATTATCTGACTGGAAGTAAAGAACATTGCTGCCTTTCTGCAGATTTAAAGCCAAATTGTCAGTTCTCATTGCTATTTTTCAACTCTGCATGGGGAACACAGGGAGACTGAGAAAAATCAAGCCAGATTTATGAGTAAAACTTACTGATATCATTCAAGGGTGAAATTTTGGATAACAACTCTATGCTAGCAAAAAGCCTAGCAGTATTGCACTTCCCAGGGAAAAAAAAACCTAACAACTGGATGAAAACCTTTTACTTTTCTCCCCCACAATAGAATTGCATCCATAATAGAGTGCTTGCCAGTATTAGCTGTACTGAGAGATATATCTATTCCAGTAAACCTTTTACTAGTGTAGGCTAGACATCAATTTCACTCTGCTGAAGCTCAGGAAATCAATGACCACCTGCAAAGGCAGGCACTGGAAATAATCACTGAGAATTATGTTAAATCCTTCTGGAGTTACGAGATTATGGAAGAGGTTCAGTCTACATTAAAATATGTATATATTCCAGCTTTTGGTGTTGCAGAAAGATGGCAAAAAGCACAATTTGGCTAGCAAAAGAAAAAGAGCAGACACTAAACTGTTATCAAAAAATAAGGATGAAGGTTGCTTCATTGTTCAGCTCTTTCTGTTACTGTGGTAAGAGACTGACATAACTGTTCAAAGAAGAAGTTATTAGGTTGGGTTATAAGCATGATCCTAACTCTCAGTCTCTCAACCTCATTTGGCGTGTAGGTATCATTGAATACAACCATTATCAGCTCATTCCAGGGGGAATTGATTCTGTATGAAACATTTGCCTCTCCAAACCTCACATTCCTGCACACAGAAAAAGTTCCACTATGTACAACTGATACTTATATATATCTGCAGAAGTGTATGTGCCTGTTTCTGTCCAAGATAGGTGAGTGTGCTGCTGCTCCATGTACCCAGTTACAATATGTAGTGAGAATGAAGATTTATTCTCACCACATACATGCACACAAAACATGCATTCACATGCTGTAAATGTATACATATACTATTAAAATGCATATATACTATGTAAGTACAAATACATATATGCTATATTTTTTAATATATATATATATATATATATATATATGGTTGCTGCAAAAAGACCTCCATACACACAGGTGTAAGAACATCATGGAGTCCTCACTCAGGGAAGAGGTTGAAGGGAATGCAATAAGAGAACTGCTCTCTTCAAATGCAGGGCATAGCCAGACAAGTGCACTGACCAGGAAACTACATGTGCCTGACCTTTTCCATCCTCTAACCCTTCTTTTCCCACTTTTGTTCCTCCCCAAATCACCTAAACTCCTTCCTTGTTCTGTCTTTCGTTCCTCCCCTAAACATGCCATAGTAAGTATGATCCAGAACTGCTTTTTCCTGCATCCTATATGTCCACCCCTAGGCAGCCATAACTCCCTGTAATCCAGGTGATCTGGAGAGCTACTTCCAATGACCTGTGTACCTCGTGCTTTAGCACTGGGGCTGATGGCTTGGCTGGAACAACCCTGGGAAGAGTCTAGACTGGGTGGGCATTCCTTGGCTGTCTCTAATTTGGGTTCCTGCCTGCCACTGTGTCCCTGTGCTCCTCTGGGCTTGCGCAGATGGATGCTTAATGTGCTAATGATCCCTGTGTTGGGCCTGGAAATAGCCTGGCAGGACATTGTTGGGGTCCCCCTCCTGTCGTTGTCTCTTTGAACTCCTTTTTGGGTGTGTAGAAGGGTTTTATCATATAACCTAACAGGATGTACATAGCACATAAGGATACATTGTATTTAAATTGGAAAAGCAGTAATCTAAACAGACCTTGATTGCTATTGTACTATCACACTGTCACACATGGCCTCCCATGCTTCTAGTCAAAACCGCATGACTTTAATTCACTGTGGTACTTTCGTGCACTTGGATTTGGCATATTTTGAAAGAAAGCTTATTTAGAGAGAACTTTAAGTAGCTAGAGTGTAAAAAGAGCCAGTAATGACAGTAATGAGCATAATACAAAGTAATGAGGAGTTCTCAGAGAATAATGTAGGACACAGGGCCTGATCTTTGCCCTTCTCATAAGTGTGAGAGAAGGTTGGGGTGTCTGAGCCTCAGAGCTAGCTTCAGTACTGAGCCAAATTTGGGAATTTTAGGATGAATTTAATTGCAAGCCCTTAACACTAATGAATTGTTAAAATACTAGTTTCATCCTGTGTCCAGTGAGGATTTAAGAATTTTCTGACAAATTACAAATTCTAGTCATGATATGAACAAACAAAATTTTGACATTTTTGAAGCTCCTTCCAGACTGTGCATACAGTCTGTTTACAACATCTTGTGTTTTTCTCATGAACTTGATACAATGGCAAAAGATTGAGCTCAGCGACATGTTAAATTAAACTTACTGGACAAAAATTATTCTACCAAGATTTTTGAAGGAAAAGAGAACCCATTTCCTTTTAATTTCTTTTAGGGGATTAGTATTTGGAGAATGGAAAAATACCAGGCACAGAAGAAGGATGCTGAGGGTTGGAAGAGTGGGAAGAGAGTATAAACTAAGGAAACTTCACAAAGACATACAAGTGTTGTGTAGGAGTGGAAAATCATTATGAACAGACTTTCAAATCATGATATCCATAGAAGGTTTGATTGCTGCTCAAGACGGCAGATGAAACTCAAGAAGGAAATTATATGTAGGGTTTATTATTTGTGTTTATATGCTTCTTGAAATAACAGCAATGATTTCAAATCTGTGGAAAATTTTTTGTAAAGGAAGGACAAGTTTCTTTATCAGATAGCCAATATTGGTTAAAATCTCAAGACAGATGTGAAGACTTTTTTTATGATAAGATGAATAATGACTTCCCTAAAAGAATCAACTGAGCCCAGCTTTCAGTTAAATGGCAGGACATATAAAGCATGTGTGCTTTGGCAAGAATAACAGGTAACTTAAAGTACACCAAGTCTGGCTTGGCAGGATGTAGGGCTAATATAGCAAATAAATATGTGCACAAGAAACAGTGCAACAATATCTCCTACTTTGTGGTTTTCACACTTCCATCATTTTCCTTACCTGGGAAAGAGGTAAAAGGTATGAATTCTCTTCAGCATATCACCTTTTTGCTAGGGTAATTCTAATTCAGAGCTGACTGTGCCTCCAGGACTCCTGTGTCCCTGCATAGGCTCTGGCCACAGCTATCACCAACTCAGCCCTGCTCAGATGTTGCAAGACTGTGCTTGGTCAGTGATGATGCTACCTCAGCTGTGGTGGTTCCAGCTCCTAGCCCTGACTCCTTCCTGAAGGAGACTTGCATTTGCTGTTCTCCAAGAACAAGCTCTTTCCTGGAACATCTATATACAAAAAATAAACAGAACAAGGGCACAGACTGTGAACATTTGCACTGAGATGCCAAGAGTGTTCAACTTTTAGCCTGATGCATGTCACAGTTTCACTGCCTCAGGGTCTTGTGTAGTTGTGGACACCATTTGGTTGTGTACATGAATCATGGACCATTTCCATCAGCCTATTTGAAAGAGTTCATCTTGGGAAGTAAGAGGGTTCTGGCAGTGCATGTGTAGTCAATGCAGCACACATTGGCCTTGAGGACAGAAAGATGTTCCTACTGTGTTTTGTCCCCAGATATATTTGTTTAGTTTCTATTGACCACTGAGATACTAGGAAGAGATGGATTTCAGTGACAAAAAGTAGAGACTTAAAGGGAGACTTAACTATTACATTAAGAAAAATTGTTTTAAGGTAACACTAATTAGGCAGTGTTACCAACCTAAGATGGTTGTGGAAGCTGTAGAAGTGGTGGATTTAGGAAGCAAGCTTGTGAGAAATGTTGGAGTATCTATCCTACATCAGCAAAATACAGAGGACTGGCACAGGCTGACCACAGTAGTTGTTGCTCCCCATTTCTGGAAGTGTCCAACACCAGGTTGGATAGGGCTCTGAGCAACCTGGTGCAGTGGAAGGTGTCCCTGTCCATGAAAGGGTGGTTGGAACAAGATGATCTTTCTGGTCCCTTCCAACTCAAACCATTCTGTAATTCTACTATTGTATGACTGTTTTAAAAACATATCTTCTTAAGGCTTATAACTAGTTTTAATATTCCCATGAACAGGTATAAAACAGGCTGCAGAAAGAAAAATGGGAAAAGCATGTACTTGTGAGCAAAGGCAGAAAGTCATCTTTGAGAAATGAGAAATAAGAAACAGACACAGCTCAAGGAACAAATCACTGTAGTCTAATTAAGAAAGGAGAACACAAAATGAGTGAGGACGGGAATATTCATGTGACAAAATCTAGGGATAGAAAGCTGCTAACTTAAATGAATAAATCTATGCCAATAGCTGAGCATGGACTGCTTATTAAGGGTTAATGAAGAACATTTCACAAGCAGAATTGTAGTAATTCTATTTAAAGCACTCACTTTTTCTTCTGTCTATTCTGTCGCCTACTGAAAATTGCACAACTGTGTTCTCCAACACTATTATGAAAAAAGCAATCAACTCAATTGTCTCGGGTGTAATGATGCTGACTACCTCCTTCCAGCATTCACAGAGAGAGAGGGAAAATAAGATAAATAACCTGAGACAAAAACACAAATCATTAGAATTTTTAATAAGCCTTCACCAAGAGAAAGCTGAGCACCGTTAGTTATATCTGCCAAATACTGCCTACAGTCCAATGGACAACACGGCACAGGGTGCTTGGAGACTTCTGCTCTTCTTCCAGCTCTAAAAGTCTTGCTGCAAAACAGCTTAAACAGGTCACGTGAGCTTCAGCTTCCAGTAGTACAATGGAGATCATTAAGTAACATATAAATAGTGCTGGGGGTGCAGTGTTCTGGGAAAAAAATACTCACCAAAATTGAGAGCAAACTTTTTCTGGTTTTGTTCAGATAGGAACAGTGACCTACCCAAATGAAGTGTTGTGACCCCGTGTAAGACATGGGGTCATGAGCCTGAGGGAAATTCAATTGCAGACATGGGGTTGCAAGTCTAGAAATAGAAGTAGACATATATTTCTGTCAAGAGGTTGCAGGAAACTGAACTAGAAGTTATTACCATCAAGACTGCAGCTAGAACTTTCAATGTGCACAAAGTCTCTGAAAATATCTCCAGGAAACCATAGTTTAAAAGCCTTTTAATGCTTCTGTTTCTGGTCCATTCTTAGTTTCATTTCTCTATTCTCTCCAATTAGATTTTCCATAGGGTTTTTTTCTTTTTCTCTTGGCAAACCATGACCAGTACTCTTCAGGTTGTGTTAGAGATATAAAGGAACTTCAATTTGCCACAGACAAACTATGAAAGAATACTTGGTCAGTAGAAAAAATATGAAATGGCAAAAGCTATAAAAATTGCCATGGTCTAAATCAAAGACTTCACCTAACCTGAGGCAATGTACAAAAAAGGAACCTTTCACTAAAGCAAAGAATTTAAACCCATGCCACTTTGACTATACTAAATTTATAGACCTCCTCTTTATATTTGCCTAGATAATACATACACTTCAGCCCATCTGATCTTCCTTTCTCCTTATGTACCTTAGCACATGAAATGCATGCTGAATTCATGATCTGTTTGTTTTGTAAGTGTAGAACACAGAAAAAAAAATTTCCTTCTTCTTGTTTGCTGATTTCTCCTTTCACAGACCAATTCTCAGTAGTTACACAAGTTTTGATATTAAAGCTGGTTGTAGGTCTCTTGAGAAGAAAGTAAACTTAATAACTTGTCACGCCAAAAGAATAACATGGGAACAGAAATGCCCATCTGGGTCAGGTCAATTCTGTGCCATTAACAGTGGCAAAAAGAGGGAAAACACATGAACCTAGCTGCTATCTGCATTATTCGCCTTTTAATCTCCCTTTGTACACATATTAGGTGTTTATTTCACTTATTCACTTATTTGTCTGTAGGGTTTCACATTTTGACCTTGAAAATGTTGAGCTGCAAATTTCTGGACATGTGATAAAAATCACGACCTGTTTTTTACCACTAACCAATGCTTTTGTGAACTCTTAACCACGGTCAGACTTAAAAATCTTTCTATTTGGATATATTTGCTGTCTGTTTTTTGGATGAGGGTATAGCATGCAGCTCAAACTCTTTGTAGGAGCACTATGTAAAGGGTAAAGGACAGTGTTATAGAAAAGGGTAAGCTCCATCCTTTCCATAAGAAAATAGAGGAGAAACAACATATCTGCTTAACTGGGACAAATTCACATGACTGATTCAGAGCAATTCATTTCAATTACTCTGATCATCAGATAAATAGCACATCTGGTAGTGTCTGCAAACTAATCATTAACAGGTGTGAATTGGTGTCTGCAAGCATATATTTCCTACTGTGTGGTCCTTTGTTCACTTCAGGACACTTCTTAATTAGAGACAAGTCTGAACCACAAGCCTTTAGATGTGGATCAGTTCTTTGAACACCCCCAAAATCAGCACTGTGTACGTCAGTTTGTTATTTAGAGAAAAAAACTCTGAAAAAAAAAAATCAGTTTTATGGTTCTTAGCAAGAATTCATTGCCCAATTCTGACTCATTGACATTAGTTTTGAATTTTTACTTCTGTTTAGAGTAATAATGGCACGTATGATTTTGCCCATGATACTTATGATAGAAATAACGTCCATCGTTGTTGTCAAGGTTGTGTAAATAAAAGTTTCCGTTCCAAATGTAGAACTTTTTGTTATTGTTGCTGGATGACAGTTGTCATTTTAAGTATTTAGGAAGAGGTATTAAGTATTTAGGAAGAGGCATTAATAGACTTCAGGGAAGTTTATATCAAATAGAGGAAAAAGAGAAAACAGAATTGGGACGTAACAGCATTTGACCTGATAAAATCTAGCTGTTATTGTGCCAGCAAACTTGGATGTAAATCACAGAATCAGAATTGTTTCAGTTGGAAAAGACCTTTAAGATCATAAAGTCCAACTGTTAAGCTAAAGATGGAGGACGTTTTTCCATTTGAGTCCAAACACTTATCTGACCACATCTTGATTTTAGAGCTGTGCCTCAGGAACTTATAGTCATACACTTGAGTGCAGTCATACACCAAAACTGTGTGGCTAACTTGGCTAAACTGCTTTGAATATGATTATGTACATTCTTTTTCTGTTTAAATAAACCTTTAAGTAAATGTAAACCACTAGAATATGTAGGCTTCTGAACTGTTTATGAACATTTGAGTTTTAATTTGAAAACATAGTTTGCATTAGAATTCGTGAGCTAAGAAGGTCATGGAGAAAAAACATATACAATTGTTATGTTTTCATCTCTGTTTACAAGGATAGTGTTGCAAAGTACCACCACTGCAAGAGTTGCAGGAGTGGTTGTACCACTCTTCCCTGCGAGTATGGAGGATCAATTTATATTACAAATAGTTCCAGCAAAACCAGCAAGGATTTCACCTTAATGTGATATTACTTAACTTTTTGGTAATTAATTTCTGACCAGGTAAATAAATCTTGGCATTCAAAATTTAGCAGATGTTGATTATTTCTGTTTCTAATAATTTTTGACTAAAGAAAAGTATACAGAAAACATGAAATGGACAAGAAAAGCTCATGGGTCAATATTTAGGGAAAAGTCTAAACTGCACAAATAAAATCTATCATGGAAGGAAACATTTTTTCCTTGTATAGCAGATTAAGCAAAGTACTTTTAAAGCCTGGGAGAAATCTCCTAAAACCAGCTAAACACATGGTGTGCATAGCCCTGTAGGTCTTTTCTGATCAATTATGCATAAATTAAGTCAGAAAACTATAAAGTGAAAGACAGAAAGATAACAAGAGATCACAACAATAATAAAGAAGATCAAATTAGTGAAAGGTAAGGTAAAAAGCCAAATACTGAAAAGTATTGGTAGTGGTAGTCGAGGTATTTTTTCATAAAAAATATTAACTTACTAATAGGGATAGCAGTTCACTGGTAAAACTCGTTTAAAATTCACTTTACTCATAATAGAAGTAAGAAAACATGCCAAAGCTTTGAATTTGGTTCTCTCTAGTGTTAAGCTTTTAGTATAATGTCTGTCTAACTAGCACCCTCTCCAAAATTTCCAGGCATAGTTCAGGAGTTAGCACAGACAAAGGATATTTCTCGGTAAGTGGTTTGGATATGTTGACTTTCTTTTTGAAAGTTTGAATGAATATAGACCTGTCCATTTGAACTCAAGGCCAGAAAATAAGTGCTTGCATGTTTTGTTTATAATATAGGTGTACCCACAAGCTTAAACTTCATTCTCATCATAAGGTAGAGAGGGTTGCTGATGAGAGCAAGAATGCTGGGCAGTTGTGAGGACTGTCAAACAACCATGATCATATTTGCTCAACCAGGCAAAATGTGTATAAAACTGCTATTTTGATTTGGTGGTATTTTACACTCACTTTACACTGCTGTAAACGACTGCTCAATTTCCAGGAAAATTGGAGTGCTGTCTTATGATCCAATGATATGGAGCAAAGACAAACTGAGGATAGAAGCATGCTAGAGAAAAGATTTTTTTCTTCTTCTTCTTCTTCTTCCTATTATTCTTTTAAAAAGTCATGATTTTCAAGTCTTCTTGGAGCATTCTGGATATAAACTCAAGTACACATGTTCAGTTAAAAAGCTGAAAATTTTTGTGCTATAACAGGAGACTACTGAAGCTTCAATACTGCACATATGTGCAGCCCCAGGAAATCGACAACAATACAAAAAGTTATAAATTTGCATGAAATTCATAGTGAGGGGGACCAAAACTTGTTTTTCAGTAAAATTAAAAGAGGTAAGAAGTTGCTAATACTAATAAATAAACATACATCAATTTAATGAAGTTATATTAAAAAAAAAAAAAAGTTTCCTGTCTTTTTTTAAGCATACCCTGCTTAACTGTTTTTCAGAGTTAACAGAGTAATGGATTCAGGACACAGTAATAGAAATTTTTAGTTCCTGAAGAGAAAACATATTTTGGAGAATACCAGAATAACTTATATAACAGAGTTCCACTGAACAAATTGAAGAATCCTCTGCCATGCAAAGACTAAAGATGCAATTCCTGTGCAGTGAAAAAACCTTTTCCTGAGGTTCTAAAGTTTGCCCTTGATTATCTGCAGAATGAAATAGAATGTGTGTATGAGGCAGAACACATCGTGCACTGCAAGGAGGAGAGTCAGTAATGGGTGGGAAACTACATGATCTAATCTGCAGACTGCACATTTTCAAATGCCACAGTCTCAATTATATTGAATTCAAAGCAAAATTGAAACTGTCCCTGGTCCTGCAAATCCCGTCCTATCAGCCTCTATCTGGATTTGCTTGAGGGACCTTCTAAATAAATAATAATAATAAATAAAGGAGTTGGGTTAAGTTATATATATGTTTTTAAAACAGCTATCGTTATTTTGACACGAAATGGGGGCTTATGGCACAGACACTCTTTTGTTAAAGTTAATGTACCTTGAAATCTTTCGACTCAGCACAGCAGCCTGTCAAAGGTGCTTAAAAAAATAGTCCAATATTCTCCAAAGCTCTTTCTGCAAGAGGGGTCTTGTGTGAAATGATAACAGCCACAACCCCAATATTGTTTACAGAAATACAACTTTTCACTGCAGAAGCATCACATTGAAACTTGAGGGAAAACGGTATATAAAATGAGACAAATACTTTAGTTAATGATTCTTAGAAATTAATAAACCTTCAATTTTTTTCTGCATATTATATTTTTTCCCGAGTTTATTCAAATAGAGGTCATAGTGTTATAAGTTCATTTTTAAGGGTCCTTTCTTCCTATATTAAAAAAATAGTGTTTATTTGGAGATAAGAGTTATTTTCCTGTCCTTGGGATACTGTGCTCTCAAATACGGGGCATCCAACCTTCAAACCTCATTTCACCTTTTGTTTGCCTAAATTACCTCAGTAGCTCAGGAGAGTGCTTTTGGGAAATAAAGATATTTATATTTTTGCATCCTTACGATGAGATGGTAGCTCCTGTATTGTTACGCAGTGCTGCAGATCTTGCTCTTGGCCCTTAGATCACAACTCCTTTGCCAATGTTGTGATATGGAAACAAAAAATACTGTCCTTGCACTATTTGCTTTTCAAAGCATTATTGGCATGCACGAAAGTATAAGTGCGGCAAACAGATTGGGCAACTCCAGGAATGGAAGTACACCTAATGTATAAGAAGTTCTTAAAGCCTGTCTCAGGGAATTCCATGTTCTGCTAGGGCTTAGTGCCTAGTTTTTCAGTCCAGGATAGCAGTGTGTGGCTATCCATAGATTTTTGTGATCCAAAGCAAAGATGTCGTCAGAATATTACATTCTGCAAAGTTGATTTATGAATTTGTTCTCCACAGACCTAAATGTATCACACCACCTAAGTTTTGTCTGTAGCTGGAAAACAGATGCTCTGAAAATTATCCTTCACCTCTTTATGCTTCAGTTTACTGTATAGTCGTTGTGATGACAACAGTGTTGGGAACAAAAGCGTATGCCACATTCTCATCACTCAACTGCTCTATGAAAATGGAACAGATAGTTCGGTGAATATATTAAAGAACAAAATTATAACAATTATAAGGAATCTTAGGTTTTTCTTAGTATTGCAATTATATTTATATTACAGTAGGACTCAGAAACCAGAGGACTGAACTCAATTTATGAAGTGCTTTACAAATATCATCCAAAAGTATGCTGTATGAAAACACACACATTGTATTCAGGAAATAAGAAACAACATGAAGATAAACAAAAACATGTGAAGAAAAGGAGATAAAAAAATTCCAATAGGTAACAATCTTAGTGTTATTTTCAGCTTATTTACACCAAGTCCTTTTATAAGCATAAGGTCAAAAGACAGATTTAGAGAAGAGATTTCAAGGAAAGGAATGATGTTTCCTTGGGGTGTTTCTTCCAAGTGTGAACAACATGAAAGTAACTGCTTTAGAAGGAAACAATTGATGGAGGGTATTATCAGTAGCTGATTAGAAGAAGGAGACAAACTCTTGTTTCTGATGGAGAGGTAAAGAGGGATTAGGTTATGAACATAAAATAAATAACAAGTTTGACAGTGAAGAGAAGTCACAAGCAAACTCTAAACAGAGCAGCACATGATCAAAGGGTTGGGAAATGCACATACACATCAGCATTTCTTAGCAGAACAGGGATATTTTTGTTGTGTACTTGGTAAACAGGATGCTCAGCGAGCAGGACCAGGGCTTTGGCTGTGTGGATAGGCAGATAAAAATTAATATTGCCTGCAGAATGAATGTCAGAAAATTAGAGATAGTTTAGATTTCAGAAGTCAAATATGTAAAATCTTGTTAGAAGTTCAGGTGATTGGTAGAATGGCAGTTGTGTCCACAGTGTTGAAAAGGAATAGTAATGACTTGTCTGCCGGTGAGGAATTATTTTAATCATGCTTAGCTCGAACTGTTCATTGAGTGCTATCATGAATTTGTATCAAAAGGGACCAGATAGTAATACTGAAACAGGTGTGCCATTGAGACAGATCTGTTTCTTAGGAGTATCTTGCAGATGTTGAGGTATGGAGAGGGGAGGGGGAAGAAACAGGAACAACACTTAAATATTATGAAAGCTCCCAGGGGAAGTTAGGCAGAATGTGGGGGATTTTCTCTGAAGAACAAGCTGAAAGAACTGCTGGAGGCAAACAAGAACTGGAAGACAGGATGATCATACAGGGCAGAGAAAGGCAATGTCTCAACATACGGAGCATGAACAACAGTGTTGAAATCAGGCAGCCACAAAAGTTTTCTCATGAGGCAGCAGGCTGATCTCAATTCTTGGCTAGGAGGAAACTGTGGTTGTACATCTACCACTAATATTGTTATTCTATTGACATGCCTGCCCAGCATAAAGAAAGTCTATCCAAGAAGAATATATTGCTAAGTTGCTCTCTAACAACTTCATAGAAATCATGCCATATACTATTATATATCAAATAGAATTGAAACTTTGCTTCATTATCAGTGTTTACTTAAACATATATAATTATAATGTCTATTGGTTTAAAAAGATACTGACCTGTATTTTTCCCATGTCCAAGGAAAGACTGGCTTATCAGTAGATGAAACAGTGTCTGAACAATGGAAGTTTATGCTTCTACTGCCTGGTAACTTCATGTAAATTTACACTGAGCTTTGTCATCAATTTTGCCATAATTACTCTAGGGATGGTAACTTTTTGAAGTTAAGTTGAGTAGATGAAACAAAACAGAACAGTTGGCCCTTAAGTGTAGCAGACTCAGGTCTGACTTCATGGTAACATTTGCTGAATGTCCTGAAATTAGAGAACCAGTTACAGTGAACTGCAGAAAGGGGAATACAGGAAGCATGTAAGAGCAGAGTTAATGCTTTACTGAGAATGTCCAACCCAGTCATTCAGCTTCAGCAGTGACTGTGATAGATGTCTAGGGAAACGTATGTTATATTTAATACTTCTGAGCACTCATTCTGACTGTTGTCTTCTTAGTGGATGACCTGAACCAATTGTAGTTTATATATTTGGCTGCTATAGAAGATCCTTTTGTCTGAGTACTTATTGGTTCTCCTCTGGATTGCCTAAAAATTTTTCCATGAACAGAACCCTATGATGAGGAATTCCACAAGTCCCTCATTTGTGTGGAGAACGAGCTTCTCCTTGATTCTGTAAACATGGTTCACATTGAGCCCTGATGACTGTGCCTCATTACACAGTGAAAGTCAACATCTTCACTCATTCCCAACCACTCATGATTTTATAGTCCAATATCATACTCCTTTCCACCAAACATAATGACAACCGCTGATATAGACCTCTAGCATTTTATAACCATTTCTAATCTTAACATATCATCTCTGAAATGGTAGGCTTATAATAACTAGAATGGTGTTTATTTTTGTTTTGTTGTTGCTGTAAAACATCAAAAATGATAGTTTGAAACCCATTTATATTTCTTCTAATATCTTAGACTCTTCATTTGTTGACATGGAGCAGAAACTGGAAATTTTTTTCATTATGAGTCCTTTTAGGTCTTCAGACAGCAAAGATTGTACTAATGCTTTATTAGAGGTAGAGTGGATTTTGGTGTTAAAAGGCTGATTTATTTTTTTCCCTTAAAGTTATGCTAAGGTTTATTGGGAAATTGTGAGTTTAATAGCCTTTTTTTTTTATTATTTTTTGCAAAGGGTTTTTTATTGAACATTTGTTCAGTTTTCAGTGCTATTGTCTCGTAATTCATCTGTTGGGTGACTTGGTGCACCACTGGCACATTTCTACTGAAGAATTCAAACCCTAGGAGCAGAATATTCCAAACAAATGCTGATTAGTTAAACACCCAAGACTGTTCTTACCCAACAGTAGGACATATTGCAACACACACAATGTATTTTTGAGCTGATGAACTCTTTCTCCCACCCAGGAACTGGTAATGATTTCACATTAGCAAGGCTAATTGACATCATGTTTACTTGCTGCAAACACTGATAGATGAACAAACACATTTCAATTCCTAAAAAAGCTTTCTGTGTTTAAAGTAGTTTTAGAGAGGTTAGAATATTTTTTTTCTAGTACAAGAAATGAGACTCTTAATTTTGCAGTTGCACTCCAAGAAAATTTGAATCTACAAGAAGTTTCAGATCAAAGACAAGGATTCTGATCCTTAGAAATTTCTCGAGCCCTTACTATGATCTCCGGCTCTTAGTCTTTATCTCAATCTTGAGCTTCTTATTTTTTACTCTTTCTATATAGGACTGTTTCATTCATAACCCTTAACAGAAAATGAACTGACTCCTTGCTTCTCCATGATGTATATTCAATAATATTTTACACACCTGATTCGCTGTACAAATAGTTTAGTATTCTTCAGAATATTCAGCATTGCTGGCTACATTTTAGGACAGAAATTAATACAGACTTCCTGAAAATTTTGTATAATCTCTTTTTGCTTATATCTGCTTACAAATTTTATGTAGGTACATTTTGGCATTTTAATTAATAGATGGCAGCTTTTTTAGTCTCATTTCTTCCTTTCAGACACTCTTCCCTGTTTTTCTGCTCCTAATATTCAGTCCAGCGCCTACATGCAATTCACTGTACCCTGTCCTCATCTGGTACTAGATTTTAAGATTTGTGAGAACCATTCTAAACTTCTTACAGATTTTCTGTCCTTCTTCAAAGGATGTTGTTTAGCTTGTAGTGTATTCTTTCAGCCTTTGTTACTTACACAACTGATGTTTTTTCTTACCTCGTTTAAATGTCTCTTGGCTCTTTTTATAGTGTGATGAATTTCTTTATATTTGTGTCTGGTTTCATACTGCTTTGTTCCATCACATATTTCTTCTAGTGTTTTTTGCTTAGCCTTTTTACACTTTTTCTGTTATATTTATATCTGCAATATAGTTATATTACCACACCCTTTTATTGCAAAGCAATGTAATAATACATAACATGTTTCTCTTGCTGTAAGGAAACTTAGCTACACAGGCTGAGCTTCATTCATCAGCTCCAAGTTCCAGTAAAATGTCACTCCCCTTCTCCAGCATGAGATTTTAAAATGCACCAATAATAAATATTTTCCTCCTGTTTTTTTCTGGTCATTGTTCATTGTTTTCAAGTCACATCTTTTCCTCCATCCCTCAATGCTTTACATGAGCCTGTTTTCTCTCCCAGACAAATCATTTGTATTGCAGTAGTGTTCGTACTGGTTAATGACATCAGTCTCCTTTGTTCTAAATGTTCTCGCAGTCTCTAGTACAAGAAGACTTCTCCTCACAGGATTATGGTGCATATTAAGCACATTGACCAACCTAAGTACAAGTTTCTCTTTCTTTCTAGAGCAAAGTGAAATCAGCGATATCCTCTAATCGTACATTGCACCTTGATATTTCACTGAACTGGAACATGAAATATTTATTTAAGGTGAGATTTACATTACTTACAGGTGGGTTTCTAAATCAGGGATAATTTTCTACATTTCTGTTATAAGGAAAGGAGATGTAGCCAATAGGATTAATGGAACACAGGGTGCAATTCATCTGAGTAGTTGTAAATAAATGTCTGTTTCAGCATGAGACAAATTGTTCCCAACGCTTCATTGACACTATTGAGTAGATCCCTACTGATCCTAAAGAAAGTCTAGTCAAATAGGTCAGGTGTAGTGGCCTTTATTTAGCCAGAATACTTATGGAAGAGGTAGGAATTAAATATCTATCATTACATTTCAGCCTATATCTCCTAGTTAAATAGATTATTGTTTATTTTCTGCATAGAAGCCTGATGCTTAGAAAACTATATGTGAGCTTTCAGATTAGTACAATGGAAAAAACATAGAGTAGAATCTCTTTGCCTGTATCTGCTCAACAGGATAAGAATAACATTTTCATCGCCGATTGTAAAGGATGCCATAAGAGCACTCCAGGCATCCACAGATCCAGTATAAGAAAAACCCGTTAGACTTCTGCTTCCATTTTTTCAATTGTTACTTTTATTATTTCCAAGGCTGTCATATGTTCAAAAGTTACATTACAATCAGCTAATGATTTAATAGAAATAAGTAAGACAATTCCCTTAGAGCTAGTAAAGCCCCAGGATTAGACAGATTTCTGTCAAGTTATAATAAACCTTCCTAACACCTACTGGGCCCAGTTTCATACCTCTTCAAAGAATCGGTTAAAATATCACCAATAAAAAGAAAAATTGAAAGAGCTTTTTAATCACTTTGTTTGTCCTTAAAACCATAAAAAATATTCTCACAATGACACCAGCTCAGGGAAAAACAACACAAAGGCAAATCTCTTAAGCATCTCTATTTAAGGGTATTTTAAACAGTGCACACAGAACCAGAATTACTGTACAGGTGTTTCTCATTTAGTTCAAAGAAATGTATTTTGCCCATACATCCCAATTTACACCCACTTGAAAGAGTGCGAATAACTTAATGATGTCCCACTGATCCAAGAATTATTTTCCTTTTCTGAATTTCTTGCCATTTGAGCAGGGAAGATGGGCTGTGACTACAGCAGCAGGTGATATTTAGTCAAGGTTTTCAAAACTGAAGATGCCCAACCTTTTGTTCCTGGCCACTTTTAAGGGGTTCAGGAGCCATTAGGGATCCACTTTCTCTTTCTGAAGGGCAAGATTGCATTAGGACCAAATGGATTTTATGGAAGAATTATATGAGAGGTGAGCCGCACAACTGATTGTTCTGTCTTTTATTCATTCCTTTCCCCTTCTTCTTCTTCATGGTACTTATTCCAGCAAAATATACTCAACAATTGCAGAAGGCTGAGTGCCAAAATGGAACCCACTGCAGATCAATGTTAAATATGACTCTGGTTGCCAATTAGTGGTTAGATCTGAGTACTCCACTTGCGTTTCACTGTAATAGTAGTAATAGACAAGAAAAAGTGAAGATTTTTGCTCTTTGCCTCCATTTACTGTTTTAAAAAATGCAGCTGAATCCACAGCATAGTTACAGCTGCTTAAAAATTTGCTAAGTATGAAATCAACATGTAATGCATTTCTTTGTAAAACTCCCTTGCATACTGGGTTATTTTAGATGAAGTTTGCCAAATAAGTCTCATGCTATGACCTCTGAAATGCTGAAGAGATGTCTTGTGTATCCTCTCCGCTTGAATTAAATACCGAGCCTCTTTACAACACGAATTTTAATTAGTTTTGGAGCTAAAAATGCCACCTGTGCTGAATGGTGATGCTGAGGGAATTCCATTAGTATTCCAGAATTTCTTTGAAAGCCATCTTCCATGTGACAGATGGTAAAAGATGGTAAATGAACCAAGTGAAAAAAATAATGCAAATAAGTGTGGATATGTGCCTTGTGGATGTCCTTTTTATCTGACCAAATTTTTATAACAAAAGCTGTATGTGTCAATGCATTTGAAGAAAAATCCCCATTTTACATGTTTCTAGCTACTCCAAAATAATGAACTTCAGGTGCTCACTACAAATGAGATTGAGTCTTACCTTGCAAGAACAAGCATGAAATTTATGTCACAGTTTAGCAGTCATTAAATATTGCCCAGAGACCACCCTGCACACCACAGCACGCTTTTGCTAAGCATAAAGCAAAAGTATGTTAGCCTTGCAAACCTGGATGCGGTATGTCTCAATTCTGGAAGGAACAAAATAAGAAGTCAGAAAGAAAAAAATCATGTGATAGATTGTTTGTTTCGTGGCTCTAATGCTACATTGATCTTCTTCATATTCTCCATTATTCAGAAATAAAAATTGGTACTGCAGTTATTGTAACAGTATGTTTCCAGTCATGCAGCACTATCCAGGTATTAGCAATTTATTGGGAAGGCAGTATCATTTACGCATCCGCTGTTCCATTTCTAATTGCCTGACACTTATTTAGTATTGAATGGAAGGACATAGCAGAGATCATTGGAGCAAAACTTCTTTTCTACTCTGCCCCATAAGCTTTCCTGGCTTTCCAAGATATCTGTGAGACAGGCACTCACTCTCTCTCTGCTACTGTGAGAATTGAGAAACCCAAGATCCGGAAAGGCACCAATTACTGTATTTTATGGGAATATATGTTGTTCATTTTTAAGGTGATAGAGGGCAAAGAAAGTCTTTTCCTTTTCATATACTTCGCTGCCTCTCTCTTATTAATCAGAAAACTATTTGGCTCAACCACAGCTTCGAATATATATATTTTAAGGTGCCTTATTCTTATTGATTCTTTTGTGACTTGGAGTCTTTGAGTCCATTAACATAAGAGCCAGCACTGCACTCTCGTGTACCTGACTCTGTGCTTCATCATCTCTCTCGAATCTTATCCAAACTGTGAGACTGACATGGACTAAGATCCATGTGGTTAGTATTGTATATACCTTCCATTAAAAACTGTATTTCATGGCTAATGTCTGCCTTGAACATACCAGATCAATTTTAATATCTTATTTCTAGCATCTGCCAGGGAGAAGAAAGTTGAATAGGGGAATCAGTAAACTCTACGAAAAAAAAAATAAAAAAATATATAACTAAAATATTCAAAAGGTTTGTGTATTTGGTAAAGGCTTATTAATCCCCTTGAGTTCAGAACAGGTCATATGAATATTTTTTTGTGAAAGTAATCAACAGCTGTGACCAGCTAATAGTGACATGGTTCCTTGCGTATGGCTGGCAATACCACTTGCTGTTTGGTGTCTGCTTGCTCAGACCATGTCCTGAGCAATCCAACTTAATCTGAGTTTTTTCTTCAGCTCTGCCATGAAAATATCTTCTAATTAAATGGAAAAATGTCTAATGGAGAGGCTGAAAGGATGAGTGATGTTTGCGACAATATAATCAGAACAGATTTTATATTAAAGATAGAATGAAAGGTAAAACAGCATTTAAAGCTGAAATATGCTTTTCTCTACAGGAGTTTTCATTCTCATTTAGCTTTTTAGTCTATTTTGCATTATCTGCAGTTAACAATGCCTTTGCAAATTGTGGAGTCTAGAATTTCAAACTACTTTTTTCTTGGTTTTGTCCCACTCTGCCATGCCTCATTCAGATTTAGTTGTGTTAACAGAGGAAGACATAGGCTGCAACTCATTCACTAAAAATACATACACAGAGATACTATATTCTGCTATATTGGAACTTAAATTCCCTTCTCACTTAGAATATTGTGGATTAAATGATACTCAGTGACAAATTACCAGTAAATTCAACCACTGGAAATGTATGCATTCAGTCCTTTGGTACTCAAGCACATGGCATTTCTTCAGATTGCAGAATAAAACCTATCTTTTTTGTGATAAGTGGAAGAATTTGGACTTTGTAGGGCACTAGACTCCAGATCACTACCAAAACATAAACTCAAGGCTATGCACTGTTTTTCCTTCCACAGACAGGAGGTGCAGTGTCTGGGTAGGTGCGCTCTTTGCTCCACCCAAATGACGACCTTGTATTTGCAACATCAGTCCTACTTTGTCCTCTGTTAATGAGCTGTCTTATAATGTTACTAAACACCCTTGTGTGATTTTCTGCTGACCAGTCATTTCCTGTGATTGCTGCCACATCCACTGTTCTGCTTCTACATATCTAAGTGTGGGAAAAGACATAAGGTGACCTTTTAGCTCTGAATTATTAGTCCACATGAAACCAATATAAGAGAGAAGTAACTGAAAGAACAAGACAAAGCATTTAATTTAATAAATTATTAAATATCTCTCTTCGGAATAGATGTCTACTTTGCTACTTTCCATCTTTTTCAGCCTTCTAGAACAAAGAAAAAAATATTTTTATAAATATAATAATTTATCCTTCTGACTAGTTCAATATTTGTATCTCTTTTACCTTGAAATGAAACTTTGATCCTTCTCAGCACAGTTCTGTTTTAGAGGGATGGGTGGTACGAGTGAGACATGACAAATCACAATGAGAGTAGCTTTTTATAAATTGGTGACTGTGTAAATGTCAATCTATAAATGTTTGTTTTTATAGCTGAAACAGTCTCACTTGATTTCGCCCCATCAAATTCAAGTACTTGAAAATTCCACAGGGAAAGTAAAGACATTGCTTAGAGCTCATTTCTTCTTTTAAATGGGCTCTAGATATTCAAGCTTTGCAAGTGTCTTTGTTCTTGCATTTTCGTAAAGATAGTTTTCCTGAGGGATACGCCAATAATAATCAGTGGTGCATCCACTCCATAAATTGGAAATGCACATTATTGATTCTGTCAGATTTGTTGACGATAATTCAAAATATTAAGCAAAAAAAATATATATATTTCAGTGTTTTTAAAAATTAGTTAATCTCCTATTGCATCATGAGATGGGTTAGAATCTCAATCTAACAATGAGAGGAGGCTGTATCAAAGAGCAAGTAAGGGTGGAGTGCTGATCCTGCGATTGTACCCTGGGACTGAAGGTGAATGGAACTGGTTTATGTCTCTTTCACATATAACCTGTATGATCCTAGACAAGTGTGTCTCTGCTTCATTTCCTCATCCATCTATATGTAAGTACAGTAATAGAAATGTGCATGATTTATGTTAACTAGATCTTAAGAATAATTGACATCTTGATTAATAAAACTATCAGCTTCCAAAATTAACATGAAAAGAAACATAATTTTTGCCTTCTGATAGCACCTAAAGCTGTCAAAGAACAAAGGACTTGGAGAAAATGCTTAAGTTCTCTAAGGCACATCTGGCACGCAAAATGTAAAAAAATATGGTTCTTTTTATGCAACAGTAGGCTAGTTGTGTTTGTTTTGACTGCTTTTTTTTTTTTCCTGAGATTCTACCTAATTCCACTACATTTGAAGCTTTATCTTTGGCCTATATAGCTCATAAACTAGCAATTTATTTATTAAATATTTTCATCTGACAAGCACAATGGCTCCATATATATTTTTAATTAAGTTTGTGTAACAGATTCCAAATGAAAGTTATGTTTGATGAAAGAGAGTTTGTTTAGATTTCCTGAAAGCTACGCTTAGTTAGAATTGACATTTTAAGAAAAGGTATTGAAATACACTGGTAAACAACAATGTTATAAATTTATTGGCCCAAGAGACACATTTCTGGTTAGAATTAACACAATCAATTGCAGCAATGAAATTTGCCTTAGGTTAAACAGAACTTATTTTAAACCTCGATCTAAATGTTCTTTACCTTTCTATGGCACTGCTAGTTTGTGCTAGATACAAACCATGTTACAGTTTGCACTATCGTTATGTCCCCGAGAGTGAGTGTTTGATCCAAATCCAGCAAGGTGTGAATAAGTTGCTGACCCTGAAATCATTCAAAATATACTTCCTATGAAAGGCAGATTATCATATATCATGGCACCAAACTTACATGCCTACAGATATTATATGGGAGTGATACAATCAGTGTCTGTAGATCATGCAGAATAAAAATGTGACCGTGTATCCTCTGCCATATCTCTCTGCCATCTCTTAGATACACTTGTCTGTTCCAATCAAGAAAAAAGACTGATTTGTTTGTCTGGCCATCTACTACTTTTTCCTGCTGTTATTACTTTCAATCTATCTTTTCTTATGGGGGTAACTTCCCTACATACTAGAGTAAAATGAAGAAAATGTAGTATCGGGGACTAAGAGAATATCCAAAAGGAAAAAAAAAAAAAAACAAACAAAAAAAAGTAAATCCACTTGTACTTAAAATCAAACAATCCTTTAAATGGAAATACATTTAATGGAGAGCAGTGCAATATTTTTTTTTATTGGACCATTTGACAAAGCTAAAAAGAGGAGAAGCTTCCAAATATGAAGGTCTTGAAAATAAGACTAAGAAAGAAGCATCAGCTTCAAGTAAACCCTGAGGTAAAACCAATCATTCCTTGTTTAGCTTAATTCTATAAAGCAATCACAATATGAAAGAAAAGTGAGTCACAAGCTTCTGAAAGAGACATGAGTGTCTTAGAACTAAGTCCCATTTGCCTTTTGAGAAACTGAAAATGTGGGACAGACAAAAAGGTTTTGAGCAGGATTGTGACAACTGAGGCAGTCTGCAGCTCATGGTGCTGTGCTGGTGGGTGGAAACGATTCATGTCACATAATCAGTTCCACTAATGGAAGTTCATGGAGCAACTTGCTTGTATAGTTACTATTGTTTTGATTCTCGATTAAACTCAATGAGCCACAGCCAATGAAACCAATAGTATTTCCAAGATTTCCACAGGAAATCTGTTGGAAGTAGCAAGAAGCTTGAACAGACAGTCACAAATATGACCAATTCAGAAGTGGTTGAATTTTATTAAAGACGGCAGAACTTATACAGAAAATGACTCCTTCATGTTTGGTCCTTTAATGTTCAAATTAGAAGAATATATCCTGTGGCAAAGTTCTAACCAATATGTTTCTTAGCTACCTAGTGCTTCTAAAAAAACCCATAAAAAATGATTATGCAAAAAAAATGTAACCAAGAGCATATGTGGGTCATTTGCCTTGGATGACACAGTCACCCTTATTTTAAACATGCAGCTCTGCTATACTTTGCACCTTACAAAGAAAGGAGCTTAGCCAGTGGTTGCCCTGTCAGTGCTTGTGCTCTGTAGTGGATTTTTAAAGGATTACCTTTAGATGGCTTTTTTTGCAAGCTCCAGGATGGAAAGTCAAGCCAAGCAGGCTCAGGAACTTCTGGTCAAAATCAACAACATAACAAGAGAAAGGTGACTGATGTTAAAAGTCCTTTACCCACTTAATATTAAAAACCCCACAAATATAGTGGATCAGACCATCTACCCAGGCCTGTAATCCACCTCTAACAGCTTCAAGCAATAGATGATTGTGATAGCAATTTGAGGCTGAAGGATGTGCTGACTAGCAACATTTTCTGCTCATAGAGAAAATGAATGCTAATGCCCTCCTCCCCAGACCCCAAGTTATGAACCTGCTCAATGGACTAGCTTCATATCATCTCCTATAAACCACTGTTGAATCCTGTATTTGCAAAATGTTGGTAATATTAATTTAACCACAAAAATATTGATGTAAAATGTATTCTCTGTGACAGCTTCTTATCAGGGAATAAATGCCTCATTAATCTTGGATATTTCATGCTAAGAATATTATTGAAGTTAGACAGAATGATGAGTAATATTGTAGGGAGCACAGATTGCTACATGCAGGAATCCTTTCACCCATTAGGCTCCCTCCATACTGTACAAGTCACTTCTTTTGTTCCTCAGGCTGCAGGCTGAGCATGCTGCTCTACCTCTGTTCCACAGCTCCTGATTTAATTAAAAGAAGACATTTGGAGTGGAGTGCATTAGTACATGTTAATCTGAGTTTCTTTGGTCGTCTTGGGTAAAAAAAAAAGAGGAAGAAGAAAGGGAAAGACTCTTGAAACTAACATTAAATATTATGGGCAAGAGTAAGTCTAACCACAATACTAGAAGGCATTTCTCATACTTTTGACTCGGTGAATCCATGCTCAGAACTCAGATGAGTTTTGAGATAGGTATGCTTTATTCAGTGTGCTGGGAGGGAAGGTTACAGAATTCAAAATTTCCCGCTCTCCCTCCCCAAACTACCGTAAGAATGCATCTTAAATACCCCTTCTCCAGTGGGTGTATCGTTAGCCTTTGATTGGTTCTCGGCTCAAGATCCCTCCCCACTTCACGCCTTCTCCCCACCCAGACATGGACGGGGCTGAATCTCTCTCCCTGCCTCTAACGACCTTCTGCATGGTCGCTTAGCAATGGAGCATCAGGAGACCTAGAGAACCTTGCTATCCCCGCTTAACTGTTATCTTATAACTATTGTAGTGTCTACTTCATCTACTCTATCTCTAATTCTACAGACTCTCTATTTTCTTTCAGCTTTGCTTTTTCCAATTCCCTAGAACTAAAATGAACCCCCCAACTCAATACTCCCCCCTATCTTCTCTCATTAGCAAATTCCTTTGCTTCAACTTTGATCTGTTTCTTTGGGAGGTCCATGGATGCTTTTCCATTTTCCACTCTCAACTTTCCATCTCAGTCTATGTTTTTTCCACCTCTCGTATTTGCTATCTGTACGTACGTACCTCCATATGCAACATTGCATGCTCACGCATCCTACTAAAGAAGCCATAATTATACACAGAATCATGAAAAGTTGCCTCAACCAAGCAAAATTGCGTAACCAGGATGTGAGTGCCTCCCATAGCTCTCTAAAAGCCCAGGGTGTGTCATTCTGATACAGAGTTTTGGTTCGCTCCCAGATACCCTGTAAGTCCTTACTAACCTTTTGGTCTTGGTCTACATACATACAACCGCTTGTGTTTGCAAGGGTGCATGCTCCTTCCAAGTCAGCAAGGATTAGGTCTAGGGCTAGCTGCATCATTGTGGGAATTCCCTTATAAGGCCTTGGTGTTGTCTTGTTCTTGATGTCTTCTGTTATAGTTGAGATTTTTCTTATCGTATTTTCTATCTCATCTATCCCACCTTGTTGGAATGACCACCCTGCTGTCTCACCGAGGGCAGCCCCTCCCCCGCTCCTCTGAGCTCGTCTGAGGGAGGACCTCAGCCACCCTTTGTGGGGATAGAGAGTGCTGTGTATGGTTAGATCTGGCACCACCATACCCAAGGTACAGGTTCCTTTCCAATACCTTGGTAATATTTTGCATGCATTGTCATTACATAACCCGTACCATCCCTGACCTCTCAGCTTGGGTAAGGGAATATCACCCCAGGCCTGGATTGTCCTGCAGCTGGCCCGCTGTCCTACAAGTTTTTTGGAAGAACACTTGTCTCTCTCCCTTTCCCCGGGAGGGTAGCACCTTTGTATACACAAACTGTAAGGATCTCTAATTTTCAGAGTCCTGATCTCTAAGGCCTTTGTGTCCTGAGCCTCCTCTTTGTCACCATCCATTTCTAATGTATACCTCTCCCATCTCAGAGGAATTCCTATCAGAGGAATTCCCTCCTCTACCTTACGTGGGACTTGCATACACATCCAAATGTTAGACTGGCTCAGCACTCGGGAGATTTTCTGAACTAGTGTTATATAGGTGTTTTGATTTCCTCCTATAGGTATTACAGGATTAGAATAATTCA